>CAJQZJ010033498.1:2437113-2490691 GCA_907164525.1 Lophiomys imhausi | reverse complement strand
CTATATTACTGATGCTTTATTACTATATGTGCTATATTACTGATGCTTTATTACTATATGTGCTATATTACTGATGTTTTAGAAATTTGTTATTTTTAGTTAAGAATTCAAAACTCTGCTAAAAGGTACCTATCAAACTGAAGCATATCATTTTCTATTAAATTATTTTTATGAAATATGTTTTGGTGATGTTTTCCCTCCCCCAACTCCTCCCAGATCCTATCCAACCAAAATATGGTCTTTCGTATCTTTGTAAAAACAAACAAACCAAAATATACAAGAAATAGAAACAACAACAAAAAACAAACTACAAAACCACAAAATTGAAAATCAAAACAAACAAGTAAAGATCAATAAGACAAGTTCAAAACAATGTAAAATGGAACAAAATGTTCATAAAAATAACACTGAGTTTGCTTTGTTTTGGCAACTGTTCCTGGGCATGGAGCATGCTCAGGAGTATGATTAGTATTCCTACTGACACTCATTGGAAAAAAACTTGATTTTTCCTTTGCAGACAAGTATCAACCATTGATAGCTTGGTTAGGGATGGGAAGGTTTGCTCTCAGTACTGGGACCACATCTGGCTTGAATCTCTGCAGGTCTTGTATGTGCTGCCACAGTCTCTGTGGTTCATATGGAACAACATAATTTTATGCATTGTTTAAAATGAATCCTAAAATAGCCTCACCCACAGATCTTTATAGTCTCTTTCTCTCTAACCTACAGCCACTCTTTATTGGTGTTGGGGCCATGCATACTACATGGTATAGTATATAGAAGTAAATTATGTTTGTATTTAATATAAATAAGTATATCAAAGGCATCAGCACATAGCAATTTGTTTTCAAATATCACTATAATATTCAACATGACAGAAAATTAACTGGACCCACTGAAGATGATCAAAATGTAATGAATACATTGGGAATTTTAAAAATAAGTGGGATCTTTAAAATCCTCAGCCAAAATTTTCTTTGTCTCAATAATGTCAACCTTTTAATCTCCAGGCATGAAACTTCTTTTATTTTATTTGTATTATTAATTTTCGGTTTTGTTTGGCATTAATTTCCTCAGAAATTCCTGAATGTTTGGCTTTACAGTGACTGCTTTCTTTTGTTTTACATAAATAAAAACTGAAGCTCAGGAAGAGAATAAAAACAGACCACACTCAACAGCATCTAAAAGGATCTGAACTGTGGCCTGGTGGCCCCTGAATCAAGTCCTCACCACCACAGAAGTGACCCCAAAGCATCCTTCCCCTTTACAAAAAGATATTACATAAATATTACAGTAGGTGGACTTTACAGGATTTTAAAATGAAAAAGGATCTATATTAGAATAGCCTGTATTATTGAATGCCCTTACTTCCTGGTCATCTGTTTGTGTGTATATTCACATGCTGATGGGTCTATAAAATAGGTTTTATTTGATATCTAACTATAAATTTTATTTTCTAACATGATTTTGTTTTATTCAAATATACAAACATATACATATGTATGTATAATTGAATATAGGTGCAACATACGACTTTGAAAGCTCCAGCTGGTACAAATTTGAGATTTTTTTTGAGTTCTTAAGAATAGACATGTATGTCTATATGCACATATCATTAGACATCCACTTTCTTTCATCCTAAGGATTTAGATGTAACTGAAGGTCTATCCTACAAATTGTAGGAGACTGAGTACTTTTCCAAGTAGCTATAGGAAATAACTACTCTCCTCATGGCTGGTGGGCTGAGTTCCTGTTCTAACCTGGCCCGATGGACCCTTCATCATGATGCTTTTCTTCCCCTCTTCTGTTTAGAGTCCAACTCAAGTCTTTGTGAATCAGATATTGGTTGGTTACTCCCATAAGTTTTGTGCCACTACTGCACTAGTTCATCTTGCCGGCAGGTCATCGTTGTAGACTGAAGGGTTTGTGGCTGACTTAATGCTTACTTTTCCCCTTTGATAGTGTAAGAGTACCTTCTGGTATCTAAAATACTAGCCAGTAAGGTTGAAGGCTCTCCATTCAGCACCAGCTCAACTTCTCTGTGTTCAGTGCATTGTGTGCTTGTTATTTTCAGCAATAGGGCCTCAGTATCAGTTTTTGGAGAGCAACTAATAGCTTTGACAAAAGCTTGGGTTGTTTGGGAGTTCTTATGGGACTTCTTTGGCTAACAACTCAGATATAACCCATTCCTGGTGCTGAAGCTTGGTTTGATGATGAGAAATGTTCAGTTGTCTGTCTCCCCAGTTAACTTTGCAATTTCATTTAGATCATCTTCATATATGTAAATATTTTAGGAAGTTCCTACTCTGTTATGTCCCCATACTATCCCCCAAGTGCCCTTTAATTTTAGCTGTCATTCCGCATAATCCTGCCCTCATCCCCCCTCTTTCTTCTCCCTCCCTGTTTGAGATTCCCACTCCAGCTATCTACCTCATCCATCATCCATAACTATCTTTTCTATTTCCCTTTCCTAGGGGGATCTGTCTGTGCTCACTAGTCTCTTACTCTTTATCTAACCTCTGTGGTTCTGTGGATTGTAGCTTGCTTTTCTGTGACTTAACAATTAATATCTACATAGAAGCAGATATATACCATATTTGTCTTTCTGGGTCTGGGTTGCCCCACTCAGTATGACTTTTTTTTTTCTATTTCCATCCATTCACCTGCAAATGTCTTCTCTTTTTAATGGAAGAGAACTATTCCACTGTGTAAATGTACCACATTCTCTTTATCCGCGTATCCATTGATTGACATCTAGGTTGTTTCCAATTTCTGGCTATTATGGATAAAGCAGTAATATACATAGATTAGCAAATGTGTATGTTGTAGGATTAAGAATCCTTTGGGTATAAGCTCAAGAGTGCTTTATCTATTCTATCTTCCCAAAGAACCACCACACTGGTTTCCTTAGTGGCGGTACAATTTTGCACACCCACCAGCAGTGCAGGAGTGTCCCCCTTATTCCTGATCCTCACCAGCATGAGCATGACCATGAACTGTCACTTATTTAATTGGTCTTGGCCATTTTGACTAATGTCAGATGAAATGTAAAAGTAGTTTTGATTTGTATTTTCCTGATGACTAAGGGTGTTGAACTTTTCTTTAAGTGCTTCTTGACAATTTGAGTTTCCTCTTTTGAGAATTCTCTGTTTGGATCTGCACCCCATTTTTAAATTAGGTTATTTGATTTCTTGATCAATAAAAAACCAACTCTTTTAGTTCTTTACATATTTTCGATATTAGCCCTCTATCAGCTTTGTGGTTGGTAAAAAACATTTTCCCATTCTGTAGGATGATGATGCCCTTTGCCTTACAGAAGCTTCTCAGTTTCATGAGGTCCCATTTGTTTTAGTTTTTTATCTTAGTGCCTCTGATAATAGTTCAGAAAGTCTTTTCCTGTGCCGATGAGTTCAAGGCTATTATCCACTTTCTCTTCTATCAGATTCTGTGTATATGGTCTTATGTTTAAGTCTTTGATCTATTTGTAGTTGAGTTTTGTGTGGGGTGAATATATATGGATATATTTGGTTTCTTCTATATGCAGCCCAACAGATGGCTCTTGCCCTGTTTTTCTGAACTTCACCAACTTGAGTAAGTTACTATGATATTCTCTATCAGACCTCCCCATCCTTAAAGGATATTAGTTTCAATATCAGTAAATTTATGTAATTTGCGTTAATACATTTTGAGACTGATAATCTAGTTTGGGACTTTGGATGATTAACTTCACGTAACTTCATAATTAACCTCATATTAACTTCTTTATAAATGTAGCTTCAAAGAAATGTATGTTCCATTGACCTCAGTCACAGCCTGATATTCAACATTAGTCTTTTTTTCTTTCCATTTTCTAGAGTAAATCACTGTATAAATGACTATTTAGTCATCTTTTCTGAAAGCAAATTTGCCAGTCTGAAATCTGAGCCAATTCTATACTACTTTATAAATGTAGCTTCAAAAAATATATGTTCTATTGACTTCAATCTGAAGCCTAATATTCAACAATAGTCTTTTTTTTCTTTCCATCATTATATCTGCAAATATTATTGATTATAGTTACCTCAGATGGTTATAAAGACTAATGTAGTGACATTAGAAAGTAGATAGTCCTCAATAATTTAGCTTGATACTGATTTTATACTTACATATTTTTCCATTTTTATTTAATTTTGTTTATGTGAACATGTATGTGCGGGAATGTATGTATGTTTACCACATGGTGCAGTATCCAAAGAGGCTGGAAGAGGGCACTGGGTCTCCTGAAACAGAAATTACAAATAATTTTGAGTTGCCATATGGGTTCTGGGGACTGAACTCTGGTCCTCTGCATGAGCAGCAAGTGCTCTTAACTACTGAGTTCTCTCTAGCGCTGATTAGAAATTTTTATATCATTGCTTCAATGATGTATTGCCCAAAGAAGAAGAGGGGAAAGAATGTAAGAGCCAGAGAGGATGGAGCATACCAAGAAAACAAAACTCTTCAAATCATGAGATCAAAGATCATATTAACTCACAGACACTTAGGCATCATGCCCTGGGCCTGTACAGAGCTGCACCAGGTCTTCTCTGTGTATATATTGGGGCTTCTAGTTCAGTGTTTTAATGAAATTTTTTTCAGTGTGCAAATAAGTGGGTCTGGGATTCTTGTGACTTCTCTTAGGCTCTTTTCCTTCTGTTTGTTTGTTATGTCCAACTCTGTCTGATGTGATAGTTTTTGTTTTATCTTACTATATTTTATTTTGTTATATTTTTATTATTATCCCATAGAAGACTGTTTTATTTTCTAATGAGACCAAAAGGGAGTAGATCTGGATGGGGCGGGGAGGTAGGAAGGAACTAGGAGTAGTAGAGAGAGAGAAACTATAATCAGGATATATTATTGAGAAAATAAACTATTTCCAATAGAAGAAAAATAAAAATAATTTCTTAAGAAAATATAATTTTCCAACTTAATTTTGGAAAATTAATGAAAATATTTAATATAAAGAGCTATCTTTTTATATTTTATATCTACAAGGTCCAAGCTATGACACTCCATGTTACCAATATAGTTATATTAAAGGAATAAATTCTCAATTTCAGTGTCAAATGCCTCTTTTGTAGAATAATATAATAATAAATAGTTATTGTGTTTAGAGTCCCTATTGCAGTGAAGAAACACCATGATCAAAAGTAACTTGGGGAGAAAAGGGTTTATTTGGCCCGAATATTACTGTCCACTGAGGGAAGCCTAGGCAGGAACCTGGAGGCAGGAACTGAAGCAGGGGCCATGGGAGGGATGTTGCTTACTGGCTAGCTCATCATGTTTTGTTTAGACTGTTTTCTTATACTACCCAGAACCACCACCCATGACAGGTTGGACTCTCACACATCAATTACTAATTCAGGTAATGCCTTACAGGCTTGCCTATAGCCCAATCTTATGGAGACATTTTCTCAATTGAGGTTCCCTTCTCTAATCACAAATTAAATGACTAATTTGACATAAAACTAGGCACACAGTCATCAACTGCACAATACCTTTTGACAATTGAATCTGTCAAATACATGTACCTATCCTTACCTATCAATAATTTCTTCTCATTTTATTATTTACTATTTTGTACTATTCCCCCTTTTAATTTAAAATTATTAAATCTAGGACGGTTGATGAATGAGAATCTAAGTAGAGGTACCTATATTTGGGGGTTCTGTTTTATAATATATTGGCTGAAATTTTTGTGTAATACCTTATATCATGACAAGAAGTCAAGAAAACTGATAAACTCATTAAACACAGAAAAAAAAAACAAAGTAAAATCCTGAAAAAACAAGGTGATAGTAAAAAAAAAAATGCTCTTGTTAAAATGAAGCCAAAGCTTTATAACCATGCGGCATATGGATCTCATCTGCTCACTAAGGGTCATGTTCTCATGGGACCAACATAACTTTGGGTTTTGTTTTTGTTGTGAGTAAAACTGAAACTATTTAATATAGAGGAACCAGTGATTCACTGTTGAGCTGTCGTAGGAAGTGTGTGTATGTATGCCTATGTTGGTTTCATCTTTCTGCTGATCTCCGAGGATTCAGTGTGGCAAGACAATAACATCTTAATCCCTAACTTTGACTTTCGGATTCTGCCTTCAATGTCCAAAGAGCTTGTAAAGAGTACTGGTTGTCTGGATGGATGGGGAGCAGGTGTGCAAGTGTTATTCTTATGGGCATTTTACCTTCCAGCTGAAAAAAAGTTTGATCTGTTTTCCTGTCATTGGCATAAGCCCATAAAACTTGAAAGTAGGAGTCCTCATGTGCCTCTGGAGAATGAGTTAGACAATGCAGTTAGGTGAAGGAACAACAGTATACGGGATCCCCAACCTTGCTGAAATCAGCCTAGAGATCTTCACCAAATTGATAGTCATTAGTACAAAGATTCATGTTCACAACTTCCTCCCCTGCAGTAACAACAAATTAGTAAGAACCCCTGTTAAAAAGAGCAAAGTGATTGGAAACAAGGACTTTAATACAGATGCCAGGAAGACTTACCATTTATTTTTAAACAGTAATTAAAGAAACACTGAAGGAAGCTTTAAGAAGTGAGCAGCTTGTTTCTCTGTAGCTTAGACTACCTACGAAACAATGCAGTTTTTATATTTGCTAAATTAAAGAATACTTTATAGCCTTCAATGTTTGTTTCTAATGGAGAATCTGACATCTCGAAACCAGAAAAACTGATGAAAGATAAAATATTTCCATATATAATAACTACTGTCATTGTAAGTGGATCTGTGTGTTTTTACCATATATAACTGACTTCAAGTTTTCATTCTTTGTTTATCACACAAGCAAGCTACTATGAACTATATAACTCCCCTCATCCTTGAAATTTTTATTTTAAATTTAAATGGAGCTTTACTTTTTAATAAAATTACATCAGGTATACTTGTATAATGGAACAGAATATGAAAATGTATATTAGAGTTCGAGGGTTTTCCCCACTTTATCTTTAGACTTAGTGTGACCCGGCTTATGTTAGGGTCTTTGATCCACTTGGACTTAAGTTTTATACAAGGTGATAAGTATGGGTCTAATTTCATTCTTTTACATGTTGACATGGCCAGTTGGACCAGCACCATTTGTTGAAAATGCTGTCCTTTTTCCATTGTGCGGTTTTGGCTACTTTGTCAAAAATTAAGTCACCATAGGTGTGTGGGTTCATCTCTGGGTCTTCAATTCAATTCCATTGATCTACTGGTCTGTTTCTATACCAGTACCATGCTGTTTTTATTACTATTGTTCTGTAGTACAGCTTGAAATCTGGGATGGTGATACCTCCAGATGTTTTTTTATTGTACAGGATTGATTTCACTATTCTCGTGTTTTGTTATTCCATATGAAGTTGAGAATTGCTTTTTCCAGGTCTATAAAGAATTGTGGTGGTATTTTGATAGGAATTGCATTGAATCTGTATATTGCTTTTGGTAGAATGGCCATTTTTATTATGTTGATCCTACCTATCCAGGAGCATGGGAGATCTTTCCATCTTCTGATGACCTCTTCAATTTCTTTCTTCAAGGACTTGTCATACAGGTCTCCATACCACTTCTGGGTATACATCCAAATGATTCTCACCAAATCACAAGGAAGTTTCTTCATCTATGTTCATAGAAGCCTTATTTGTAAAAGGCGAAAGATTTATACGATCTGAAGAGAAACCAGAGTATGAAGCCTTATTTGTAATAGCTAGAAAATGGAAAGAACCCAGATGTCTCTCAACTGAGGAATGGATTAAAAAAACTGTGGTACATCTACACAATGGAATACTACTCAGCCACCAGAAACAATTAAATCATGCAATTTGCAGCCAAATTGATGGAATGAGAGAAGCTCATCCTGAGTGAGCTAACCCAGACTCAGAAGGATGCACATGGCATCTATTCACTTATAATCAGATTTTAGCCATATAGTACAGGATAACTATACTACAACCAATGTACCAAAGAAAACATGAACATAGACTTTGTTACCTGTCAATGAGACACTTTGCCCTAGTGGTGCTGCCTTGTAGGCCCCCAGTGCATGAGGAGGCTCTTGGCCCTCATATGACTGCTGAACTGGGGCAGGGGACTGTTAAGTAGAGACACTCCACTCCAGGGGAGTGGGATGGAGGGGATAGGGGGTAGAGTGTGAGAGGGTGGGACTGGAAGAGGTGGAAAGAAGACACTGTGATGGAGATGTAACCTGAAGTAATAAATAAATATTTTTAAAATGTATATTAGAAAACAATGCAAATACATTCTTTTAAAAATTAATTTTTTTAACTGGGTAAATTCACTGTAAATGGTACTGCAGTGCATAATGGCATTCCTATATAAGCATACATTTTACATTGAGCACATTCCTCCCACATCCCCATTCCATCATTCTTATCCCTCCTCTATTGTTAGATAGTCTAACATCTACTTTCAAATCATAGAGAATCTAACTACAGAATTTTATGCATTTTATAGAAAATCTAGGAGACATATACAAGAGAAAATACATATGATATTTTCTTCTAGAAACTAGTCTAATTTGCTTAATATGATGACCTGCAGTTCCATCCTTAATTTATTTTTATTATTTTATGTGTATGGGTATTTTGCCTGCATGTATGACTATGTGCCACTTCTGTGCCTTGTGCCTTGGAGGCCAGAAGAACCCTGGAATGGTGGTTATACATGTTGGTGCTAGAAATTGGACTTGGATCCTCTGGAAGAGCACCTAGAATTCTTACCCATTTAGCCATCTCTCCAATCCTCCCCTTTTGTCTATTTGTAGGGATTTTTTTTGTTTTATACAATTGATATACCTTCACTCATCTTAATTTTGTGTGTGGAATTTTATTCTTTAATTTTTAGGAGAACTTTTCAAATTAAAAATCATTATGGTCAACAAAGTCTGAGGACAACCATTAGATATTGACTCTGATATTTTTAAAGCAGGAAATAAAATAAAATTCTGAATGACATCTAGATTCATTCAGAATTATGCTCTAAAGTCCAAGAGAGCCTGTGCCTATCATAGGGCTAGGCAAGGAACATAAAAGGCATTGCTATTGAGTGCTGGATGGGCAACTTCCATCACAAGTGTAGTTTAAGAGGCTCTAGGATATCACCTTGTAGCCCTGCACACTCCTGACACCTCCCCCCTATGAAATGAATTCTGGTTTCACTATCATTGCTATAAAATGGACTCCACCACCTCTGCAGAGGAAACCAAGGAAGAACATACTAGCTCTTGGAATATGTAGAGAATACGATGACCACATCCCTCCCTATAAAAAGCTACCATCTTTGTATAATAGTAAGATCATTCTTGTCCTTGTGGCTCAGGTTTCAAACATAACTCCGTAACAAAATACATCCATTTATCAGCCAAACAGTCTCATCCTCCAACAAACATTAATTTCCCATTAATGGGTTGCTTAATAATCCCATGTTCAGAATTTGGGAATGATGTCCAGTCTATTTCAGTCATGATACTTATTCAGAGTTGTACATACTATTAGCAAAATTATAATATAAAAGACCATCCTAATACATACCATGTGCTGGTTTGAATAGGAATGGCTCCCGTGTGTTTGAATCTTGGCCCATAGGGAGTGGCGCTATTAGGAGGTGTGGCCTTGTTGGAGGAAGTGTGTCACTGTGGGGTGGGCTTTGAGGTCTCATATGCTTCTAATCCATTGATAGTCTCTCCTTGCTCCCTGTGAATCAAGATGTAGAACTCTCACCTCTTTCTCCTCTCCAGCACATATCTGCCTGCATGCCTCCATGCTTCTCACTATGGTGATAATGAACTAAACCTCTGAAACTACAAGCCAGCCCCAACTAAAAGCTTCCCTTTATAAGAGTTGCCATGGTCATGGCATCTCTTCTCAACAATAAAACCCTAACTAAAACATACTACGTGCAACATTCAAGGAAACAATCTTGAAGACAAGTGTATACATGCTATGCACATACATATCTTACATATAAACTTATATACATGCATATATGCACATGAACATAGAAGTATATATTTGCATATATATATATATATATATATATATACATATGTCCCAGGCATCATCACCATGGTTAGTCACAGATCTAACCCACATGATCCTTTTGTTACTTCACAAATACCTTAAACTTGACATAAATTTCAGTTGATTGGGAAATCTAACTCTCTTAGAGCATTCCTCAGCTTTAGTACCAGACATGGCCTAGTAAAGGAGATACCCATAGAGAGTAATCACACCATGTCCACAGTCCTCCTGACTCATCATAGAGCAGCAACTCCATGTCTATTGGTGGTAACAATCAACAACCTCAACAAATGTAAATCTGCTTTTGCATGTTCATCTAATGGGATGGAAACTTCCAAATGATAAATTAGAACTTTTTCTCATAATTGCATGGGATTGTTATTTCACTATGGTGAAATATTAAAAGGAGCATGTTGGACACATAAAAGCAAATGTTATAATGGGCTGTTGAGTGCAGTAGTGAGAAACTCCCCCTGCCTATCTTTGATTCTAGCTCCTATTGTGTGTCTGCAGAAGAAATAGTACCATACCATTCATGGTTCAGATATTTACCATTTCCTAACGGACAGAATACTAACTTTCCAAGGCAATGTTCCTAGACGGGGAGATAAATGAATCTTTTTCAGAGTACTCAACTATTCTGTAAGGCCAGCTGCTTGTGGTTTCTTGAGAAGGACAGCAAATTTATGAGCATCACCTCTGGAGCTTGTATTTTTGTAATTGAGATGTGGTGTAAGATATGATGGCGGCACAAAAAGCATCAGTGAATCCACTGATAATGTTTTGGCGAGAAGAACAGGAGGCAAGAAAGACAAGGTCATGCTTGGAATAAGTATCTTCTAACAGGAAAAAAATGGTGCAAGTTAAATATCCCTTCTTTGAAATGCATGAATCAGAGTGCTTTGAACCCCCCCCCTTTTTTTTCTTTTTTCCTTTAGGATTATTTCTATACAAATAATGAAACATTTTGAAGATGAAACCCAAGTCTGAACAGAAAGTTCACTTGTCTTTTATTATACAGCTTATTCATAAGGCTGTGGTGTGACATTATTCCTGAAGAGATGGAAATACATATCTACTCATGCCAGACTAAAGGAAGGATACCACCAAAAGTCCAGCTGAGTGAACTAATGAGTTTTATTTGAGCTACTTACAGGAATATGGGAAGGGGTTACTGTAGGAGGAATAAGGTCTGCAATTGAGCAGAAACAAGGCCTGCTGTTAAATAGTGCATGCATGGCTAGGCTTCCACTTACAGCTGACCTGAGAGACCTGCCCAGGCATGACCAAACATGCCTGGCCTGAGACATGTCTGGAGATTGATGATGCCACACACCTGGCCTTTCTGTGGTGGGGTTAGTGATAGCATTTAATAGCATAGGGAACTTGGAATAGCAACAGCCCGGACTTTACGGTAAAAGACTTACTTCCGACATGACATGTTCTTGGGAACCCACCATGGACGGATGACTTCTTTGATCATAGGACTAGGGGCAGGGACATGCCGTGAGGCGCCAGCCCCCAGATCACACAATCTCCTGTTGTTTCTTGGCCCTCTGTAAATAGCTTTGGCAGGACAGAGCCCAGGGGCTTGACTTGGAAATGTGAGAAAGCTTCTGCCAAAAATCATGTTGCCAATTTATTACGACAGGTGAAGATATTTAAGTCAAGATTCACGTAGTCAGAGCACTTGGTGACTCCCTCACCAGAGTCACTGAGGTGGTGGAACGTAGGTTGGATCCAGGCCCCACCCAGGACTTGGGGGGGGGGCTTAATGCTCCAACTTGAAATGCTGTGGGGGCAGTTCGCAATGAGGACATCCACAAGTGGATACTTGCTACTAGAAACCTTGACCCTGGGTGGGCCCTATTGCTTCCCTAACAGCCTCAATTGAGGCTTTAGTCACTGACAGGGCATTCTCTGACACCCACCCACACCTGATCGAATTTGTTGGGGATATGGCAAACTTGGTCACTAATGCAGGGTCTGCCTTAATGCTAGGTCTAAAACTAAATGCCCAAAATGTAATAAAGGATTTCATTGGGCAAGAGATTGCAGATCCCAAATTACTGAGCAATCCAGCAGTGCTTTACAGTCCAAACAGTGCGTCCCTCAGCCCCGACAGTAAGAGGGGAACCCCCCAAGTCCAGCATCTTTTGGACCTTACCTGCCTTCCCTCATTCCCCCATGATGACTGTGTCCGTGGACGGCACCTCAGTTAAGGGGCTAGTAGATACTGGGGCAGATGTTACTATCATTACTGAAACTGAGGCTCTGAGATTCCCGCATTGGAAATTCAAATCGGGGGCCCTCACCATTACTGGTGTGGGAGGCCAATGGCCTACCAGGGCAACTCTACATCCTGGGCACCAGAAGGACCTAGATGGGAACCAAGGTTCGAGTCTGCAAATTCATCCATCAACAAGTCAGCCACTGGGTAGCTAACGCTTGCTTAGATAATGGGAGCTCTGTTAAGTAGTTACTATTGGCAAACTGGAAGCTTAGCTGAGTAAATCTTGGTGAAAGTGAGTACCCTTGAGAATATAACTATCTTCACTGGACCTTCGCCAAGAACAGGTGAGCGTCTTGGCAGGCAGGGAGCTGTGTATATTACATGGAGGCAAAATGCAACACTTTACCCTTGACCTGAGTATCTTTCATTTTTAACTGAGTTCAAAACAAGAGAAGGAGCTGCATTCAATCCAGACAGCATTGCCTCTTGGCTGCCACACCACCCTGATTCCAGCAGGCTCACTGTTAATGAAGGAGAAGTGAGGCTGAATGTCGAGAATGCTTGTCCACACGTGAGGGCTTTTTGCAGCCCCATTCATGTGACACATTCTAAGAGCATTGAAAATGTTTTATCTCCACCTTTTCCCAAAGCTTCATTAGCCACAGATGTAAAATTTCTGCAAGTCTTTGGTTGGGAAGACCGTCTCTGCTTCCACTCTAACAGGGAAGTGAGGTACCATGGCATTTTATACTCTCTTTACTCCTTACTACAACTCCCTTTTACTGGGGATCTGTGCCCACAGACGATGGTGCCAGAATACCATAAAACATAATTCTAACACAAGTCAAATTAATTTTATTTACTAACCAGTCACTGAATAGTGTCCTGTGAGGGCACAGGTGACTTTGAACAGGATCTGCAAAGCCACAGACGCAGGGAGCAAGGCATAGATGCGTCTGACTCATGCAAGTGATGCACTTCTGCAGCACAAGCCACACCCATGTCCATTCCCCGTGCTCATGAAGTCCCACTTAGCATGGTTAATTTTACTTTTCCATAGATTAGAGAATGCTTAGTTCATCTTGGGGACCCTAGCTTGAGTGGTCCCTTAGTTTTCTATGTCAACACATGAGAAGCTTTCAAGAGTAACTGACTACCAAAGAATTCAAGGCTGTTCTCCAAAATCCCAGGGTCCTCTATTATCAGTTGGTGCTGCTTCAAGCCATACGTGTCTCAGAGTCATTTGACCGGCTAGAAAGACTCGGCTATTAAGTTTTCATATTAGGTGCATTCCTTGCCACCTAAACCAACGGTAGCACAAAAGTGGCATCCTTTGAGGCCAAAAGTCAAATGCTGTATTTACAACTTATGAAATGTACCTTGACCCTGAAATGAGAAGAAGCTCACTGATCCACAGTAATGTAAATCCCAGAAACAGCTTCTTAACTTTGAAACATACAGCACCCTTGTATGTAAACCTTATAGGTTAGTGGTTTACAACAGCCTGCACGTCAAAACTAGACAATGCCTGTTTTTTAATTTCATGACCTTTGCTTGAAGGACTCACTATAAGCTGTGAGAGCCTACATAATGATCATGATTTTGCTTTTTGACTCCCAGATGCTAAGGTCTCCCTGGAAACTGGAGTGGTGACTATTTTCCATATGAATTAACGTTTAGAATCCCTCTCTCAGTGTCTATCTTCATGAGCCACCTTTGGTGACAACCTGAAGGATGATGAACTACAGAAGCATCCTGAAGTCTAAATTTACTGCAGACAAAACTTAAAGAAAAATGATCAGGATATGTTGGTCTTTTCTCTAGCAGCTACACACACACACACACACACACACACACACACACACACACATACACACACATATACACACATACACACATATACACACATACACACACATACACATACATACACATACATACACACATACTCACACACAGACACATACACACACAGAAAGAGAGAGATTGAGAACGCCTGATTTCTCTAAGTTTTTTTTTTTTTTTTTAAACAAGGCTTCACTATGTCATTTTGGCTGGCCTACAATAAATTCCTAAGTAGACAAGGATGGCTTGGAACTCAGAGATCTACCTGCTTCTGCTTCTCAAGTGTTGGGATTAAAGCCATGTGTCGCCATGTGCAGCTTAAGTTCTCTGATTCTTAATATTAAAAAAATAAGAATGAAGGCATTTCCTTAATATATACTTCATGCTAAATTTTCAGCAAACTTCCACTCTACAGTCTGTCAGATAAGAATGACTTTAAAAGTAATTCATGTCAACATAATCACTTGCTTTGCCTTTGGGTAAGAAAAACACATTTCAAAGATGTAAGGAGACGATCAAATTATTAAAATAACTAAAAAATTACTCATTACTTAAATAAACTTTTTCATGAAGAGCAAGCACTATCCACCTAAGTTATTAAAACTTAGACTCATTTATTTTCTTGAACTGTTCTCACTTTTCTGTTGTGTTGTTTCATTCATGTCAGTGAGGGAAAGAATTACATACAGCTTGCTGAGATTGGTGAACATTCTAAGTGACCTCTCTCGGCATCTGAATCACGCTCATCTGTGCTTCTGCTCCCTGGCTTCCATAAGCTGTCTAATGCTTGTGTGGATGTCCATTATCTGAGCTGAGTCAGAACTGGGGGTTCATGTTAGACATTTCAAGTGCTGCCTTAAGCCAGACTCAACATCCTCATCTTTCTCAAAAAGACTTTTATATCTTATAAGAAAAAGTACACTGTTTGAAACAAAAGAATTCTCATGATTAACTTCTGGTCAAGTCAGCCTAAAAGATTTATTTCCTCAGTCAGAGAAAGACAGAGCTTGAAATAAAAATATGGTGCTCTTTGGAAAAGCTTTCTTGGGCAAATGTGTGAATGGATAATAGCTTCTCCGGGGAAGATGTACTTCACAATCCGAGAGGAGCAGCTGCTTGCTGGTCAATGCACTTCCGGCTCTGCTTCCGGCTACCACTACCAGACAGGACATCTGAGGACACCTCATGAGAGTTGGGAAGACCATAATTTTTGTTTTGCTTGCTTTAGTCTAGTGTTGACTGCTGACATCTGTTCTTTATGTAGTCTAGAATATGGCCACTTATGTTAGGCTTCAGTCCCTGCTCATTATGCCCTTCGAAATAGCAGTGCTATTTTGGCTGGTGTTAATTTTGTTGTCAAAGATACAGCTGTTGTGGGAAATACTTTGAATTTTTAGGTGCAGCTGGTACTCTGGAGGGTCAAGTGGTACTCTGAGCACTGATAGCAATCTACTTTCGAAATGGGTAACGCCGGTGCTTTGAAAAGGAGTCTGTCCAAGAGGGAGGTGCCGTTTCACCCTGTGTTCTGCTACAAACACTGCAATTCACCAATCAGAATAAGCCCGTTAGTATGTTTCAGCATGCTAGTTTTTAGATATTGTTTCTTTATACTGTAGATCCGTGGACATTATCAACAGAGACTGTGGAGAACTGAAATATCAAAGTAAGGTCATAAAACCAAACAATGAGAGGAAGGGCTAGTAAGAGCTTAACTAGGGAGCTCATTAAGGGGAGTGACATGTTAGACCCAGCAGAATTTAATAGATTTTTAAAAATTCATCACTGTTTTAAATTTTAAATCAAACCTACTTTTCCAAAATAAATAAAAACATACAAACTTACACATGTAAATAAAACTCCAAATGATGTTTTGATATGTATATGCATTAGGTTTAAATCGGGGCAAAAATACCTGTCTCCTGAAATGTTCATCCTTTGTTTCTAATGAAACATTCAAATCTCTTTTTTCCAAGTCAAGACAGCCACACTCCATTATCTCCACCCAACTCTGAGACAGCAGACTGTAGTGTCTTCCTCCCATTGAGCTGTAACAGCGTCCCAAGGTCCCAGGATATTTACTCATCATCAATTCTCTTGCACAGATGTCCCCTAAACAGACAGCATTTCCCTTCAACCAGTATTCAGTGAGTTGGTACAAACTCTAACATTATTCATCCAATGATTTATTTTGCCTTGAGGATTTAGAGTTTCTTTGGCAATGGTTATTTTCACTCCCTCAAAATTAAAATACACCAGGAATAAGACATCCAGACCCTTTGCCAGAAGCTACACCTAAAGACTACTGAAATATCGTTGGGACACAATAGCATCACAGCAAATGTGAAGAAATAAAGCAAAGGTGTTTGCCAGCAATCCTCTGAAAAAGGAACAGAAGTGATGGATGGGAATATTTTGATAAGAAGATTGGATCATAAGGTGGTTGGAATTCATAATCTAAAATTACATCAACTTGCATTGAGAAACCACTGGCAAAGAAAGGTCTTTTTTACCTTCCTCTTATCTTTCTACCCCAAAGCAGTGAATAAAAGAATTATTTGGCCTTTCTCTGAAGTAGAGTTACTTGTGTGAGGGAAGCCCTCCCTACACTCTGAGGAAAACACGTTTCTCTGTAAACACAGGGATGCTGAGAAGGCTCTGAGAGCCTAAAGTGCTGTGAGTCTCCAAAGATTTATTTTATTCAATCAATAAAGTTGGTTCCAAGAATAAAGAAAAAAATCATAGCCTGCATTTCAGATAACGTTAAGAAACAGGAATTTAATTGTTGTCTTTAGTGAGATGGGGGTGCACCCGCAGAAAGAAAATATAGTCTAAGACTCAAGCGGAAGAAAATTGAAGGTATTTATGAAGCAACTGCTGGTCACTGAGCTCTGAAGGCATAGAGGATGGTGCTGGGAATTAGGATTAAAGGCTCTAAGGGTTGATGGCAACCAGAAAAGGAAGGATTTAAATGGCAAGCTTGATGATTTATTAGGCACCATCTGGAGGGTTTGCAAAGCTGTACTGGTAACAAGGCCATCGGTGGAAGGACTGATGCCACCAGGGAATGATGGCCGTGATGAGACAGTTGACCTTGAGAACTCATTAGGTGATTTAAAGTTCCTGATGGTGAAGGAGCTGGTGAGGTAGAAACGCTAAGACTTAGTGGAAACCAGAAAAAAAAAAATGGAAACGATGGAGAATCTACACAGTGCTTTATCTTAGAACTAGGCAATCAGAAAATGCCATTGTGGCTGGGAAAATGTTGCTGGGATAGAGTGACAGGATGTATCAATTTGGAACAAAGTGGCATGAGATTAATACAATGTAACAACAACCCTCCCACTCGTGGCACATATTGGAGTGGAGGGAAGTGAAATAATAGCCACTGTTTGTAATGTGTCAGTGTATACAAGTTTCATGTATGAGTTACAATGTCAGATACTTTACCTTTAAACACCCAACACCCTGCCATGGAGGTTCCAGCCAACCCTATTTTTAGACAATAAAACCGTAGTTCTGGTAGGTTAATTATCTGACTGAGTTGACGTAATTAATAAGGGGGAAATTAGGGCTCTAAATCTGACTTCACTAAACGGAAGACTGTCTGTGATGGAAGGGGGTGAGCCTACACTGAAGAACATTTAGCTTTCGACAAGGGACTTTATCTTTCTGAGATGGAAAAGGAACTTTCCTCAAAGATTTGTCATAGTCTCCTTCCTGAAAGCAGCTAGAGTTTTACAGTGACTGCGTGACACCCCGTAAAGCACAGGCACTCTAGGATTGAAATGCTGTTGTAGAATATGAACTTGGACATTTCTTCAAAATTTGCATTTTTTCTATAACTTCTTTCCATTCCACAATTAATGGAGGTTTTGCTTGTTGCTTAAACAAGAAGAGGTGTTGGGACGGATGGAGTCGTTTTCTTGCAGGTTTTAGGCAGCAAATCCCGTTTCACCCTCTCTGCCTCCACTGACAGATCTCCTTGGCTTCTCTACAACTAACTTCTTCAGATTGCTGTCACCCACCCAGTCAACTATTGTCCTTTGCTTCGACCCATAGCTGCGGTTCTATAGCCTGCCCCTGCCCCTTAAGGACTGATTGTTAATGTTGGCATTTTCTTTTCTTAAATTTTTTTCATTGCTTCTTACCACACCTCAGATAAAAACTGAGACCTATAAAATGACCCAAACTGAAGCCTGTGTGGCCTGCGCCCTGGCATTCTTCAGAGCCTGGTGAAGGTGGTGGCATGCCTGAGCATTTGGCGCTGGTCTCTCTTTTTGAAGTCATGAAGATTGGACACAATAGTGGATACAACAACTCCACACAATTGATATTTGTTTTGTTTACCTTTTTTATTTAATTAATTTAATCTTGATCTTTTAGCCCAGGGTATTGCTGTCTAGAACAGGTTGGCCTTGAACTTGCAATCCTCTTGCCTCAGCATTCTGAGACTTGGGCTTACAGGCTTAGCACTCTCAGAACCTTTTGCTTTTGCTTTTGACACATTAATTTTTGCGTATCTTCATTTTATAGGACTGATACCACTTGGAGCCTGTTGTTCAACTTTGGACACGTCCTAACTGGATGTCAAAGAAAGAGGATTGGGCATTTGATTTGGATTTGCCTTAGAGGAGAAATCCTCTCTGTGGTTTCAAGGGCTGATAGCACATAGAAGTCTTCCGTGAGCCTGTGGAAAATAAGTGATGGTTCCTGGGGAGTCGATTTCATACTATCTTTCTTCTTTCTTTCTTTTTTCAGACCCTCAGGGTATGCAGACTGGAGGGAGTCATGTTCCCGAAACAAAGCAACATGAAGGTTTTGTTCATCTAAGGCCTGGCTATGTGCATGTGTGTATATTAAACTCAGTTACATAAACACAAATGTTATACGCTCAGGTTATTGTATTTTATTATGCAGCTTACATCTAACTTGAATTCAAATCGTGAAATCTCATTCTTTACATGGAAATGTTTACAATTTGTACACTCAAAGACATTTACTTTGTTCCATGCTCAAACTATTTTCTGAAGTTTAAGATTACCAGAATGTAAAGACAAAACTTCACTAAGGAAGGAGAACCAAGAAGACAAAAGCAGGTGATAGGAGGAGAAGGAAACAGAGAACCATTTAACCAAACTTTAGATACAACACTGAATTGAATTAAACACATTAGAAAATGTCAACTTTATTAATTCACTCATTAGACATCAGTATTTAATAAAAACCATCAAACACACTCAGACTTTCTGGGCCATGCAGAGTTTCATGTAAAGTCTGTTTACACAGTCTCCCAGTCTCACTGCTTCTCTAAATGTTTTTGTCTATGCCCCATTTATTTTAGCTTATTGTCAGCTAAAATTTCAAATTACTAATGTAAGTGTGTTGACTGGCTAGATGGAATATGCTATTCCTCCAATGGGGACATCCCCCAGAGGGGATAAAAGTAAAAAAAAAAAAATTTCTAATGATGTCAGAGCAAAGATCAGTATGGGGACTTCAGTCTTCATGGGGCCCCTAAGTTCTGACTCAGAAGCAGTCATCTAGTGGGTTCTGGATAGCAACCTCAACATTTGTTCAAACCTCTGTCCTATATTATGAGTGTAACCCTGAGCAACTGAACCTACGGAAGGAAAATGGAATGTTCTAGAGGACCAGAAAAGCTAAAGTATTTCCTTCCTAGGTACAGAAAAAAAGTATTGCTACTGCAATGACACAATATAATGGAAATTATAAACCACAGAACTTTCTGGTGCTTCAAATAGAACTGTGCCCACCCTACCTTCTTTCTCAACTTGTTTATGACAGACCCTTAAATTCTACACTTGAAGGTGTAGAAAGTTGCTGTGAAGATTCAAATCCAGATGTTACATTTGTAAGTAATTTGGAAAGACAATACAGTCAAGTCCCTGTACTGTGAGTGGAGCAGGACCCCAAGATAGAATTGGAATATGGAGATGGGGCGCACAGACAAGAGTAAAACAATGTGGCTCAGGATATATCACTATTTCCTGATCTAAAGTGTTTCTCCTGTCTAAAACTTGGAGCCGATACAAAATGAAAGGTCCAGAGATCCCCAGAGTGATCAGAGACCACAGAGAACAAAGACAGTTGTGTGCACTGTGGACATGCAAAGATGTAGGGGATACCCAACAGAGTCTGTCCCATGAAATCACATATTCGAATTTCTGCTGTCTACCAAATCACTTCACTGCTTAATGCCAGAAAAATAAGAGGCTCCACCAGATAGTCCACACAGAAGATTTTTGTAAATGTATCTTAAGACGCCTCCGTCAGAACCCTGGGGCAGAAAAAATAAATAAAGAATTTAAAGAGCAGCTGGTTCCATGAAGAAACACCAGCTCAGCAGGGACAAGACAAGAAACAGACCCAGGGCTCAAAGAGACCAAAGAATATGTAGACTGCTTCCCAAAACAAGCTCCATAGATAGAAATTCCAGCAAAACGCAAATATTTGTACCCTTTACTAAAAGCTTAATTTTTTTTCCTGGATTCTGCTTGCCAGTGAGTGACAGTGAAGTGAAGTTGGTTCAGACGTACTCTTGCAGCCTTGTGGGCATTGTGGCTAATGGTACCTTGGGTGACAGTTCAAGATAAGAAATGAATTGGGTTTCTAAGAGATGGTGATTTTTATTGATGAGCCCTTCTATGTATTCCACCCAAGGACAAATCCTTCACAAACTAATACAGTAGGAAAAGCAAGCAACATAGTAGATAAAAACCCAGTCTCCCTTTAAACTAGATAAAGTTGACATGGTTTAAGAAAGGCATCATGAGTTTGATGATGATAATGAATGACCTACATATCATTATATGTAGATAATGAATTACATATCATTAAAAACTGGTTAGGTGGCACATTAATCACAAAGATAAATTTAAAAGCTTGAAATTGTACCACACAGAGATGTTTTTAGTTTAATACATTTCCTTCTAGAATCTTCCCATTGAGTTTGAGGGTATAGCTGATGTTCCAATTTTAGTTGGTACATTTTCATTTTCAATCATTCTGATTTAAACATCGAAGATTCTAAAATGTTGAACCAGCAGTAGAAATTCGATCACAATTCATATGTATCTAATAGTTACTGTATTTTAAGTGTACGAATGTTATTGAAGCTGTTAGTCAGATAAAAAGTGATTGCTAATAAATGAACTGATAAGATTCCTTGGATTTGCTTAAAGTTATACAGAGCTGGATAAAAAAGATAATGCTTTCAGCTAATGATGATTGAATGAGTAAGATGAAGTTTGTTTTTACCTAACATTTATTGATATTAAAAAAAAAATTTCCTACATAGGCCAGAAGATGGCTACAGAGCCCCTGTAACTGGAGTTACAGAAGGTTGTGAGCTGCCATGTGGATGATGGGAATCAAAACCAGAGGCTGGAAGGTCAGTCATGTTTCCAGATCCTTAACTACGTACCATCCATTTAAGTTCACTGTCTTCTAATAAAAGTATTCTAAATGGGTTATAGGCTATGAACTGTGGTTACATGTACATATTCATAAATACCTCTATTTGGCTTCATAATTATACCACTTAATGTTCTATTATCCTTACTTATCTTTGTCAATTCGACAGATGTATGAAGTGTTTATTTCCTAAAATATTTTATTCTCCTGTTTTGGCTGTATTTTGAAAATATGTTTAATTTTATCCCATCACTTCTCTTCCTTCATTTGTTTGGACAGATGTTGCTGGTAATTCTGGAGCACTTCTCAGTTGTCATGGCTGTTTAACAGTCTTTGATTTTTTGTTTTTGTTTGGCTTTAAGAAACAAATAGTGTGCTTTTTTTAAATGTGATTTTTATTTGCACTTAATTGAAGCATAAAGCAATTTCTTTCATATCATTTATATTCAAAATTACAGTTGTTACCTTAATTTTATATTTTAAGCTGACTAATGTACATGCATGGATGAATTCAGAAAGAATTCAACACACACACATACAGAACACAGGCATCACATATTTGCTTTTAATTCTGGGGTTGGTAGCTATTTAATCCACCTTCAGTTATAAATATTAAATACTGCAAAACAGTAGTTGTAATTTTTTATCTTAATGTGTACGTCCTATGTGCATGTTTGAGTGGGTGTGTGCTCACAAGCAGGCAAGTGTCCTTGCATAGGGGTGCTAGTGCATACGGAGGCCAGAAGTCAACGGTGTCTTTATTTAATCACTCCCCACCTATTTCTTTTTCCTTATCCAACATGAATGTTGCCTTTTCTCATTTTTATTATTTCTTTGAGAATTTCATGCAATGTATTTCCCACACCCTTCCACTCTTCCAGAACCATCCCCATTTCCCTACCCAATTTTGTGTCCTCTTTTTTTTTTTTTAATCTATCAAGGTTAGTTTATGCTACTGCTCTTATACACTGGAGTGTGGCTCTCTTACTAGAGGCCCCACCCTTAAAGGAAATTGGTGTGCACCTCCCTCCCAGCAGCTATGATCTAAGACCAGCTCCTCAGCTGGGGTCTTGTCTACCATGAGCAGGTCAGCTGGGGTCTTGTCTACCATGAGCAGGTCAGCTGGGGTCTTGTCTACCATGAGCAGATTTTGTGCATGTGTCACAAATGCAATGCCTTCCACCTTATTTTTTGATGCAGTCTCTAACAGAACCTGGAGCTCACTCATTGGCTAGGCCAGTGGACCTATGAGATCCCGAATCTTCCAGTCTCTGCCCTGTGTACACAATGTACTGCCTTTTACATGGGAGCTGGGCATTCAAGCACTTTACTAACTGTAAAAGATTCTTTAATTTTTGTTCCCATCCATGTGAGAGCCAGAAATGAAAAGGATTGCCTTATCCACACCCATACATGCTGAGAAATTCGACTTAGTTTCCTACCCACTTAGCATTAATCGTTGATGCAATATCGGGTTTGATTTTTGAAACACTATTCTTACATTGCTTATGCCAAAAGATCCTGTTTCAGACTATTTTGATTCAGAATTAATTTCTCAAAGAAGCATAACAAAAACTATCTAAATAACAATCTACTGTTTTAAAGGCTTACCTGCAATTTTACATTGTGACTTTTTATTTATCTTTTATACAAAATATTATGTGTTTTGCAGTGTACTATAAAACACAAAATTCCAATTTCACTTTATAATATTTACTCCGAAATCTATGGTATTTGTAGAGTTTACCTTTTCAAGTCATCGTTTGAAAAAATGTAAGAGGAGGAAACTCTATTCATTGTGAGGTCAAGCAGCAAAAAACAAAACCAAAGGAGGAAGAGATATGCAGACTAATATGCACTGTGAACTTAAACAAAAAAAAAATCCCTTTTTAAAATTTGTTAATTGTTTATTTACTCAGAGGGACGTCTCCTTAGCCCACATGCTCATGTTTCATGGTTCAGGGATACAGGTCAGTGACATTCTTCTATGGGGTTCAATCCAAAGAAATTCTTTACATTCTGAATTCACTTTGTACTCTGAACAGTACCAGATTCCCAGATTCCTCATCTCTTTAAAATCTTTCAGGGAATCATAATTTCTGTAGAAATCTACCCACACTTTCTCCCTTGGTCCAGTCATGCCAAACTTTAAGGAAGCCATAACACCAGCATGGCAATAAACATATCAATAAAAAACCTCCGACACTTGGCCCTAGACCACATATCTGCACTTCACCAGCTCACCAGCAGCCATGGCAGTAAATGTCCTCCACACCATTATCCTTCCCAGTTGCATTAAACACAAAATTATTATTATTAAAGGCTTATTTATCATAGAGAACTCAAAAATAAGTATTAAAAGATGATATTCCATTATTAATTGGAATTCACCCCAAAGGCACCAAGTATTGTGTCATTTTATCATAAATAAGCATAATACCATATTTATGAAGAAAACTACACATGACATTCTCAACAGATATAGAAAAATCTTCTGGCAAATTCAAATTTCATTCATGATAAAAAAAATCATAATAAACTAGTATTAGAAATTATTATAGCTGGGCATGGTGGTGCACGCCTTTAATCCCAGCATTCGGGAGGCAGAGGCAGGAGGATCTCTGCGAGTTCAAGGCCAGCATGGTCTACAAAGTGAGTCCAGGACAGCCAGGGCTACACAAAGAAACCCTGTCTCAAAAAACAAAACAAAACAAACAAAAAAAGAAAGAAAGAAAGAAATTACTATAAGTATTATTGGAGTGTGATTATGGAGTTCTTTTAAAAGCCAATTACAGGGTTGGAGTGATGTTCATCAGTTAAGAGTGTGTAAGTTACTGCCTTTGCAGAGGACTTGAGTTCTGTTCCTAGCCCCTATGTAGCTGTTTTTATTTAACACTTACTATTAAATGGTAATTTAGGCAATATAGTAACATATTGAAAGAAGAAAAGTCTTATGGGTAGAAGAATATAGAGATATTAGAACTAGATATTGGAACTCACAAATGTGAGACAAATTGAGTTTAAACAAATGTTCCAAGGTAATTCAATGACCAGGATAGTTGGCTCAAGAAATTACAAAATTACACTGGCACAGTAGATGAAGTACATCCTGAATGAACAGGAGAGGGGTGGAGGAAGGGATGAGAAGAGGAACTTTGTTCTTTATATCACACCATACTATGAAATTAGCTAAAAGCAAGCCACAGGTTTACCTATAAAACACTTTGACTATTAAAATCCTGGAAGAATTCAGGAGAAAATCTTTTGACCTTAGGTTGGGAAAATAATCTCTCTAACTGTATAAAAAAAACTCACAGAGTACACAAAAGGAAAACAGATGGATTGAACTTTACTACAACTTAAGACTTTCACCATTTTTCAAGGCTAGAAAGAGGCTTCAAATATTGCACGACTTCTTGATGTGTGTTTTTATTCTCTCTGATAAATTATTAGGAATAAAATGACTGCATCATATGGAAAGTGAACATTTAGTGTTGAAAAAGATTGCCACTCTGTTTCCCAAAGTGCCTGTGTCCCCACCGGTAATGTATGAAAGTTTCAATTTCCCCACCCATGCCCACGACCTAGAAAGCCTTTGGATGTGACCCCTTGCCAGAGTAGCCATGTGGCTGGAATAAAAATTCCTCTACATCTTCCTCCTTTCTGTTTAACCTAAAAACTGTACACAGTTTAAAAACTGAAACAGTTACCAATCCCATAACTATAACAGTCCGAATGTCCATTGATGTGATAATCTTTAATAACTGCGGTCCTGATCATCTGTCTTTCAGCAAATGCCCATTTTAGCATCAAGGTTTTCCAATCTGCCAGTCTGAGGAATGGTCTGTCCTTTTTTAGTTTGTTGAGCCGTCCCCATGAAGGGGGATCAGCTTTCCGCAAAGTCTGCCTCTCTGTTGCTGTCTTACTGCACCTCTTCCTTCCTTGAGTCATGCCTTTCATGTGGAAGCTTCTCTTAGTTGAATCGGATCTTTATCAATTTTGATGGAACCCATAACCTTTCATCACCTGTGGGAATATAGGTAAAACCTCCTCCACAATGCAACACACTCCCTGACTTCCATTCTGATGTTAAAACCTCTTTAAAGTATACAGGTTGATCTAACTTAGCAGTTTGTTTTTTTTTTTTTTTCTACAGTCCAGTGTCTTTCAGAAGCTGTTGTTCCTGCTTCATTGGTATTCAAAAAATTTAAAGTTAATAAAGCATTATTCAGTCCATTTCTGGGAGTTCTTAGTCCCTCTTTCTGTATATTAAGCATCTCCTTTTTGTATACACGAAGTATCTCCCTCCTTTTTCCTATACAACATAGCAGTGTTCACTCTGGGAAGGCTTCTTAACATTATGGTACTTTCCACAGTTGGCAGCTCTCTTAGGGCCCCCATCATCAGTGGACTCTCATCCCAGCCTTCAGTCCAACACCAGGGCTGAAAGGTCATTCAGCTCTATCATGTATGGATGAGCTACCAGAATCTGGTCAATCTTCAGGTTTTGCTCAGTCAGGGAAGATCTTCTGCAGTACCTCCCCCAGTTCACTGGTCTCTACAGATTTCTGTGCTGGCCTGGGATGGTTCTCCTGTATCCAGGGCAGGATGGCCAGGGTATGGACAGGATCTGCTGAAGATGCCAAGGACTAGAAGAGGCTCCCTAGATCTGGGGTGGAGGCCAGTGGCTGATTTTTGCTATCTGGATGCTGGGGCTCTGAAAGCAAGGGTCAAATGTGCCCACACTAGGCAGGACATGGAGTAGTGATAGAATGTCTCTAAGAAAGACTTCCTTTTGAAGAAATTCTTCTAGCCAAGGTCTGTTTCTTCCCAAAGAGTCATCAGAAACAATACATATGTCACCCATGGACTGAAGCAGTCTTTTTGCAATAATTTCTCTCCAGGACACTGACTCAGTCACAAACTCTCTGAAGTTATCATTTGTGACAATTATAGCCCCAGAACAGACTTATCCGATAAGTGTAGTAGCAACCTGTCATCATGGGAAGCAATTCTTTCTCCAAAGACCACCCAGGCAGGAGTTAAAGATAATATCCAAGCTCCTGGAGCTGGGTAAAGAAGTTCTGTTCTGTGACATTCGGATCCTGCCTTATTCTCCACTGTGGGACAAACGTTTTGGAAGCTGTTGCCAAGCTTCCAAAAATATTCAGCTGCAATCGCCATTCCTCAGCAACTAAAGAACTTTTTCAGACCATGGGTAATTGCAACTTTAGTCCCATCTAAGAGAATATGCTTCAAATCTGTTCTCCCTGGTTCATTTTTAAATGCCAGCTTATATGGTATTTTTAAGGTATCTTGAATTCTTTGAACCCCTGTAACTGAGGAAATCCCTATGATCAGAGGATCATACATCAGTAACTGAAGGTAGTAACTGGGACAGGGGCATCGGTGGAGAAAGTGGGGAACAGTTTGACTTAGGCTCAGGAGAGCTGCAAAAGTCAGAATGTTTTTCACAGGCAGGCGTAGTATTATTTGGAAGCAAAGGTTCTGCTTGCTGTTGAAAACCATTTTTAGGCATTTGCTCTCCGGTAACTGGGAAGGGTGGTGGTTGCTTTTCCTCAGTTTCATTAAGAGGTGGCAATGTAGGTTCAATGGGCTGTCTATCTTGTTCCTCAGTTTCATTAGTTTCAAAATTAAGCACTTCTGTCTCTTCCTATTTCCTCTCTCTTTTGTCTCTCAAGCCTTTGTAGTACCATAGCTAATTTTCCTTGTTGTACAACTATTTTTTTGTTGTACAGTTACTTTTTCAACCTTTTTTGAGTATTTTTCCTATTGTACAGTTATATTTTCAAGCTTTTTTGAAAGGAAATATATGAAGATTGCAATTGATAGTAGGGAGGAGTTTATTCTGGTGATCAGAATTGCAATAAATACTGCAATGACTTTTGCAAGTAATGTTTATATCCTGTCAAGTCCTACCCCTACTCTCAAGTGATCTGAAATGGAGTTTCCCATGTTTTAATGCAGGAAAAAGTCGGTCTATGTATTGGTGGGATTTCTCCTTCTCCAATCACATTTTTCCTTCAAACACACTGGGGGCCAGTGCAAACGTAGCTCTTATTTCGTCAGATGAAGTGATGAGATGAGGACCTCACCCAAGCTTTACAAATGCGTAGCTCACTCACGCTGAGCCCAGAATGTCTCTGCTCTCTGCTCTCCCTAGGCCTGGGCCTGGAAGCTTCTAGTTTCCTTACAATTTGATCTTCCATGAGCCCAGACCGTGAGGTCTTCTAGCCTCCATCTGCTCACCGAGGCCTAGAATGTTTTCAGCCTCTGAGACTTACTGCTGAGTAAGCTCACCATCTCTAATTCTTTCTGAACTCTGACTGGCTGGTTCAACTCAGCTGTTCTGGTCCAAACTCCTCTCCAAATGGACTGATTCAAACTGGCTTCTCCTTGAATAGCTCTGCTTGGCCTCAAACTAACTCTGTCAATGTGTCCAAATCTTCCAGCTCCTTCTGATTCTCTGGCTTCAGCTGCCTCTGCTGACCCACACCGAGCTGCATGAGCTCACAAATGAACTTGTGAACAAACTCTACCTCACAGCACTGCCTGAACTCAACTCTCAAGTAGTCTCTTTCCTGTCTCTGACTCATTCTGTCAAGTCTCTAATTTGTCACTTTGTCTGCTCCTCACTTTCAAACATGGCTGCTTTCTTTTACAAAATAACCTTACCTACATTGTTTGGGATTAAAGGTGTGTACCAGGGAGGTGTCTGCATTCCAGCCAGATCGCATAGGCCTTTGGATGTGACACATGAAATACTTGCAAGTGGACATGGGGCTTATCACTGAGGTGGGTGTTGGAAATATTTTGGAAATTCTGTGTGAAAATAGTGGACAGTATTTGGAAATTTTGCTACTAAAAATGACCCCTCCTACCTCATCTGGTAGGGGAGACTCAGCGGAAAGTTAAGATGAGTGGGAGACAGAATGCCGGACTCTGGATATGACCATCTTGGCTTTCCCAGGCTTCCCGTAGCTAGCCATGGCAGCAAAGCCATAAAGATGCATGGCTGGTGTTAGTGCCCAGAACTGTTTCCTGGAGAAGGGTGTGGGGACTCACTGCAGCTGTGTTCCATCAGATTCAGCCTCCCGCCACTCCTCCACCTCCTACTTCCTCTCCCCTCCTGTCTGGTGGAATTTCATCCACGGAGCATTTCATGTCAAGTCTAACAGTTTTTTTCTCTGAGGAAAGTTTGATTGCTTCATTCACTCTTTATATAATTTTTTCATGGATTCGTGCTTCCTCTTAAATTATAAAATTTCTCAGAAAATCCATCGCTGTGAGGAGTACAAGGTCTTTACCTCTCTTCTGTCAGTGTACTTGGGATTCCCAACAGCCCTCTTTGTTTTGGGAAGAAAAGGGGAAGGGTGGGGATAAAAAGGAAATATTTCAAGTAATTGGACTTTTTTTCTTTTTTTTTTTTTTCGAGACAGGGTTTCTCTGTGTAGCCCTGGCTGTCCTGGACTCACTTTGTAGACCAGGCTGGCCTCGAACTCGCGAAGATCCTCCTGCCTCTGCCTCCCAAGTGCTGGAATTAAAGGCGTGCACCACCACCGCCTGGCTAAATAAGATCTTTTTTTTTTGGTTTTTCGAGACAGGGTTTCTCTGTGTAACAGCTCTGGCTGTCCTGTAGACCAGGCTGGCCTCGAACTCACAGAGATCCGCCTGCCTCTGCCTCCCAAGTGCTGGAATTAAAGGCGTGCGCCACCACCGCCCGGCGTAATTGGACTTTTTAAAGCCCCTAGTTAGAGATAAATTTTTTAGCTATTTTGTTATTGTTGTGTTCGCGTGGTATGTGTGTCATCACACAAGCCCCTGCCCGTGTGGGCAGAGAACAGCTTCGTAGCATCTTCCATGGACTCTGAGTATCTAACTGAGGTGGGCAGGCTTATTTTACAATCTCCTTTACCTGCTGAGCCATCTCACTGGCCCTAGATGTAATTGTTTTTTAAACTTTCCTCATAAAGCTGCCCTTGAGGATAGGTCCTTCCTTTTCCAAATGCAGTTACAATAAGCCATGTGACCACAGTATGTTCTCCCTTTCAGAAACCAAACACACACATACCTTTCTGCCAGAAAAATAGCTTCATATTAGTTACAAACATATCCTCCCTCAGTTTTTTGTTTTGTTTTGTTTTTTTTTACTGAAATGCATTTCCTTGGTCTTTACATGTTCTTATTGGCTAGAAGTCCAGTGTTCTACTTATGTCTTACTTGGCTAAAACCTCTGGAAACTGTTAGAAAGGACTCTTGTTCCGTGCTACAGCAGGAGCATACCGATCTGAGAGGTGCCATCCCACCATTTTCCTTGTCATGGGCTGTTTCATCTGACACCTCCATCCCCTGCACACTAACTGTGTGCAAAGACACCCACTTGTGAGCTCCCCTCTGGGGTCCACCTTGACACACTCATCATTGTTAGCTCAGATGTCTAGCAGTGACCTCATAAACCTAGAGGCCACATACTACTTACCTTCCTGGCAGCCACTTGCATTCCAGAGGTATCTCTCTCCATGCTCAGAGCCAGCAGAGATTCCCCTCAAAGAGACACTCTCCTCAGCGATCTCAAAGCAGTTCCTTGTCCTCATCTGCAACTTCAGACCTCTGGCTATTTTTTTTTTTTTTCATTAAGGAAGTAAAGCAGATGCCCACAGGAATTTCTGGTAGAATGAAACCCTCACACTAGGAATCCTCATCACTAAGTGTACTAAAATACCTTATTTGGAAATGTCAAGATATTATATTTATACATACACAGATATGTGCATGCATTTGTATTTATATATGAGGTGTGTTACATAAATGTGTATTGGTTTGAGCAAATCAACACACTAAAAGTTAATTATTTGAGAACCTATCTTGTGCTGTTGACCGAATACAAATATCAATAAGGTATTGTCTCCTCATCAAGAAATCTGAGAGTCAAAGAAATAAACAAGCAAATAAAATATTGTATAGTAAACACTATTACTGAGGACAAGACTCAAGGCTGGGTTTTTTTTTCTTTTTTTAACAAGGACCACCTCAACAGTAGTATGTAGCTGTATGGATTTTTTGCCATAAACACCACTCAGTTATCTTCTTCTGTGCTGGATTCCTGACATCTGTAGGCTTTTTTGGGACCTTTTGTTTTTGCTTAAGTTTTATTTCTAATAGCAAATTATAGTCATTTAATTTAAATTTTGTGTCTTTATTTCCAGGTATAGAAAAAAGCATATAGATAATTCTCAAAGAGAATGTTTTAATAAAGTTTAGGTGTGTGGACAATTATAGTATTGGCAATGCTCATAGGAAGCCTGTACATTATTTATAAAGGTCTTGATGCAATTGAACTCCATCTAACTAAAACTTAGGCTATAATCAATTTGTTACATTTTAAAAGCTCACTCATCAAGGCATGGGGTGACCTCCACCTATGAAAATATAACATCACGTGGCTTTGTAAAATAACATTGAGAAAAAAAGAAATATCATTTTCTTTTTTTTTTTTTTTCATTCATGTAACATGCCTGGTTTCATAGTATCAGCTGTGAAGCCAAAGATAAATGATGTCAGCCCACACACTGATATCAGGAATTCCCCACAAATTTTGTCTGTTGTTATGTTAGTTAACACATTAAATTTTTATAAAGATTAAATCTTTGGTATGTTTTGACAAACAGTTTAGTAACAGAGAAATAATTGTTGCTTTAAATTTCTTATTTTATTTTACATTTTATTACACACGTTTAAGTGAAGACAAAGGAAGAAAGAGTAGAAAAGACGCCAGGAAATTTTAACCACATAAGGATTTTAATTGATTCGTTGTAACTAAATATTGCTGGCTTAGATATTAGGTTGTATTATATTATCGTTCTACATTTCATCGGATGCTGAAATACTCAAATATTGTGAATGCCACCATCCCCATCAAGCCTAATGTTGTCAACCACAAGCATGTGGTATGACTCTGCATGTCAATATAGCAGAGTGTGAGTGCTAAGGTATGAATACTTAGACTCCAGGGATTCTGTGACAATATCTTCCATGCTAGAGGTCAGGAAGGTCTGGGCAGAGGTCAGTGGGCTCCGATCTCTATTATCCTTAACAATATTTCATTCAATAACCATTTCAGAGTATATAGATAGCTATCCATTCCCTGTTGTGGTACAACTGGAAATCTGAACAAGATGGGCCCCCATTTCACAAGTGGAAGTATTTTTGGAGAATGAGAAGTGTGTTAGTGTCATCAGTATTAATCCAACAACTAAGTCAAAATGGACATGTGTAGACAGTTGGGGGGGTACATATGTGTATGCCTACATAGAGCAAGCCGTGAGTGGTGTGAACAAGAGAGCCTCCGGGACAACATAGTGGGGATATTTGGCCAACATGAGTTTTAGCCCTTTTGCATTTTTTCCTTTCTTCTTAACAGCAGTAAACAAAGGCCATTTGCTCCTTGTTTTGTTAACCTCGGGTTTGACAGTGTGGGCCCATATGTCTACTAGTTCAGCTTTGCCTCTCTTTTTTTTTTAATTTATTTTTTATTTCTTCAAGTTACATCTCAATCACAATCCCCTCCCTATTCCCCCCTCCAGTCCCACCCTCCTACCCTCTTCCCCCTTAACCCCCTATCCCTTTAGAAGTTTTTTTTTTAATAAGTACTTTATTTTTTTTTTCAAGTTACATCTCAGTCGCAAACCCTTCCCTATTCCCCCTTCTTGTCCCACCCTTCCACCCTCTTCCCCCCTCCCCAACAGCTTCTCTTTTCATTCCAACAAATGGTTCTTTCTCTTATAACAGTAAATTCTATACAAAACAGCAGAATTAAATATGGCACATTTATGAGAGTTAAATGGCCCGGTATACCTTCCCAATGTCCAGTTCATACATATTTGGCCCCTGACTTTAACCTTCTACCTTCTAACATGGAGCTTTGCCTCTCTTAAATGGGGATTTTTTTTTAAGTCTCCAAAGTAAAATTCAAATGTAATTGCCTTCTAATAAGCACTAAGAAATATGGCTCATGAAAAACACAAAAAACAAACAAAACCGAGCAGCAACATGTGACAGAATTTAATTTATTTTGCCCATGTTCTTGTATCACATGCATTTAACTAGTATTAAAAATTATAGCTGTGTCGGGTTTGCAGCTGAGAGCAGTTTGGTTCAAACCAGAATGTGCAGCAGCTGCAAAAACAAGGAAACAGCTAGGCTGTCTCCATGAGCGGATTAAAAGTATACTGACAGCAAGTCGTCCGCTTCATGCAAACTACCCCAGGTTTATCATGTCAGAATCAAGGACATGTATCTGCACATGAACTGTTTCTTTGGTTTTTTTTTTTTTTTTTTCCTACAGAAGCCTCCAACTTCCTCAGCAGACAGCCAAAGCTGTGGGGATTTCCATGGGTCAAGGAGGGACGAGTGGGGCAATCTCTTCTGATCAAACAGTTTCTATTTGCCTTACTTAGCCTGTGCCCTTCCTGCGCCGCCTCCTGCCTCCTCTAACCTAGTTGAAAAGACTCTGAGGAGAAACTGGTTAGGCATTGTTTCCAACAACACAGGGTTTCTCTGCAAGTGTGCTTGCCTGCTCCTCACAGGCCCCTACTGCCAAGTCATAGCCCCTAGATAAGTACTTTTTAGAAAAGATTTACTTGATTGTTTTTAATTATGTGTATTTGGTGGTGGGGGTTGGTATGTTCCTGGGAGTTCTGGTGCCTGCAGAGGCCAGAGGCATTGGATCTCCCTGGAGCTGAAATTACAGGCAGTTGTGAGTCACCTGACCTAGCAACTGGAAATAAAACTGGAGTCCCCTGCAAGAGCAGTCCAGGCTCCTCATCACAGAGATAACTCCTATTCATCCAAATTCCACATGCACACATGTATAAGCATGTACAAACAACCACTTGTGTATGCGTTATTATGGTGGAGGTGAACACTCCTGGGAAATACTCCAGTTATGTGCCTTGTGCTCCAAGTGTTTCAACGTCGCTCATTCTATTTGGTCTTCACGTGACACTACAGCCCACTTCATGATACCAAACAGACCATGACCCAAGATGTGTAAACCACCACCAATGTGCCAATGTTCAGGATTTCTCTTCTCCCACTGTGCTTCAGAATCACCTTGGAGTGTTCACAAAACAAGATTCCAGGGTGAAGAGAAGGGAGGATGCAGAAGCAGGTGCCTCTAAACAGAGAAACATATGTTAGCAAGTTACCTGCCCATTTCAAGACTCAGTTTCTCCATCTATTGAATGATGGTAATTATGTATGGCGTCTTCACAGAGGGATGCTTCATGGGTGAGATGAGGCATTACTCTAGCCAGGCATTTGCCTAGGTCAGAACTGTGGTAGAAGGTCCTGGTGCTTGTGTCTGAACTGTTTCTTGGCTTGTGTAGTCTACAATATCTACCAGGGATTTCTCCACGTGTCCTAACCTGCCTTAGATGCTGTCCCTTGCCAGAGCCAAGTGGGTAAGAACTCAGTCACCTCATTAAGGGTTCACTGGCTACTCAACTGGAGCCAAGTAAACAGGGAGCTAATGAGGTCACTGGGCTCTAGCCTCATTTGGCCCCCGGCTAAAGGTATTAGTGTGGGTGACCAGGTTTTAACCTGGTCTTGGCCTTGAATACTGTCTATGTTGATTTTATAAGCAGGTGAGAACCTGTTTTAAGAAGACCATTAAAATATCGAATCATAAGCCTGATTGAGGTTCTTTTGTTAAGGACGGTGAATGAAAGACATAACAGGAAGACTGGACAGGGTTAGTTGAGAAACCTTACGACAGTTTCTCATAGCATCTTATGCTCATTTTCCTGAGGAACTACTACAGGCAACAATTCACACTGTTTATGAACGGTTGAATCTTTGTTGGTGAATTATTAACAATCTAATACAGTTATATCTAAGTCAGTAGGTCTCAAATTCAATCACTTAACCAGCTAATACCAAGAACACTATGTTATTTGGGGCTGCTAGTAAGAAAATGTGAACTGTAGTATCTTCCCTAAACCATAGTTGGCTTGGAGGGAACAATTTTAAAAGGCGCATTCATAGAAAATTCAAAGTATAGTGAAGCAACAGATCAAGAAATGAAGGTCCCTGAAAGAGTTACTTCAAGAGCATGAGGCACAGCACATGGGGACCACCTGAGGAGATATGGGACACAACCTGTGGGGACCCCCTGGAGAGACATAGATACAGCACATGGGGGCCACCTGGGAAGACAAAGGGCACAGCACACAGAGACCACCTGGAAAGACATGGGCCCAGCATTGGGGGACTACCTTGGGAGACACCCCTGAACAACCAGTGACCTGTAGAGAAACAAAGTCTTACAGCATGCAAAGTGAGCAAGCACCCTTAGGACCCAATGTGTCAAGTGGAATTTGTTACTATCGAATGGTCAAAGCTCGGCCCTAACATTCAGATGAGTCCATGCCTGGGTACAGGATGTGAATTTGTGAGTGAGGTTAAAAGATCCACTCAGGCCAAGGTCTTCGCTATGGCTAAGCCCTAGCGGCTGCAATCCCTTCCCAGCAAATGTCCAAGCATTAAAATCCAGAAAAATAAAAGAAATGCCTAATACAGAAAACAACTATTACCACCGTGGTTTACCATTTACGTATATATCAGCTGACAAAAGAATTGAAGAACATAAAAAGATGGTTCTCAACCTTGGGTACATGTTGACCTCACCTACGGACTCCCACAGGCTCCGGCTCTGACCTAATTTGTGTAGGTTGAGGGCTGGATGGATAACATCGGCTCATCCGGGTGATGCCGAAGTGTATCCGAGGTTACTATCCACTGACACGGGGTGCGGGTAAGTGAGATGGGTCTGAGCGGGTATTTTTGAAACTTGGACTCCCTAACCCTGGTCCATTTGTATTAATAGCTGCTCATTTGCAGGAAGGCGGAAGGAAGAATGGAGATAGCGGATAGAAGGCAGTGGGGAATGACAGGCCTAAGATTGATTGCACCGGTTACCTGCCAGGCCTGTTTCACACACTTCAAAGAATTTTCTCCTTAGAACTCCGAAATTTATGCAGTATCATTCGTGTTTTACTAAAATGAAATTGGACCTCAGAAGAGGCAAATGACATACTTATAATCCTCAGCTAATAGGTTGGTAAATCCTTTTCTTCCAAACTATAATCTACATACTTTCAAAAGAAATTAAAAAAAAAAAAACATTTCTTCCAAATAAACAACATTTTCTCTGATAAACCAAACATAACATTTTTCTTTTACATGCAAATTTAACTTTTGTTGACTAAATACTAGTTGAATATTTTTGCAGAGAATTGGTGGTGCCTAACATAGACATTTATGCTCTTTTCCTGTCCAACACCAGAGTTTCTGTTGGGATTTTGCCCAATCCCCATTCTGTGCACATACAACTGTCTCTCTGCACAATAGGAATCGGGGTAGGACTTGAGGTTTGTCTTAAGTTTACTTTTTGTTGCTGTGATAAACACCATGGCCATGAGCAACTTGGGAAGGAAAAAGGCTTACTTCAGCTTATGGTTGTAGTCTGGCAAAAAGAGAAGTCAGGGCAGAAACATTGGAGGCAGGAACGGAAGGAATGGGAGCAGAGGCCATGCAGGAACACTGCTGACCAGCTTGCTCCCTGTGGCTTATTCACTTTGCTTTGTTATAACACCCAGCATCACTGAACCAGAGGTGGCACCTCCTTCAGTAGCCTGGGCCTTCCCACATTAATCAAGAAAATGTGCTACAGACTTTCCCATGGGCCAATTTGATGGAGATATCTTCTCAATTGAGGTTCCCTGTTTCCAGGTAATTCTAACATCAAGTTGGCAAAAACTAAGCAGGATAGGGTTCTCTAGCTATTGAGATTCACATATATTCTTTTGAATGGTTAGTATGAAAGACAAATGCCTGACCTAAGCTGTGCCCCAATCAGAATGGCTCCTTGGGCTTCTCAAATGTTAATGCGAGAAACACATAGCATCTCTGCTTCCTTGGGATCCTATCTAAGGCATGAGAGAGTGAGGCCAACAGGAAGAGGGATATAAATATGAAGCAGGAGATGAACAAGCTGATATCATTGTTTAAACGTCTGGATTTAGTCAAGCTTAAATGCAAACATTTCCATCCATGGATTCTGCAATTGGATGAGGCAGTAAATTTTGCTTTTACTTAAGCTGTTTTGAATTGTGTTTCCTTCTCTCTCGACTGTCCCTTAAGTTTTCAGATGTTTTCAAAAAGTACACACCATTTAGGGGCCCAGCCTATTCAGTTTACCTAGACCAGATCCAAGAATATGAACTAGGATATGGATTTTACTTTCCTTACTTGTTTGCATAGATTACACAAAACACTGCCTTTAATTATGCCATTTTCATACATGTATATACTGTTTTGACCACATTCACTCCTCATTACTCTCTTGACCATCTCCATCATTTTGATCACTTTCCTTTTTATAGCTCACCCTCTTTCTGCTTTCCTATCTCTTTTTTTGTTTTAAATCAATGAGTTCAAGTAGGGTATATACAGGAACAAGTATGGATGGGTAGGCAACCTCTTCTGCAGCTACACCTCTAAAGAAAAATTTTCTTCCTTTCTGAACAATGATTCCCTGCCTATGGATCTTAGGGGAGGGGTGGGTCTCCTGAGTCCCTCCCCCTTCCCATGGAGAAATATTGATAGACTTCTCAGAGTTCAAGAGGGCAAGTACCATGCCATGTCCAGAGGACAGTTCCATCACAGCCCTTACACCTTTTCCACTCCCTCCCCTGCAGTGCTCCCTATGCCTTGGAGAGGGTCATGTTCCATTCAGGGCTGGGTGTTCATCAGTCACTTATTCTCAGCACTTGGGCTACCTGTGATTTTCTTCTGTAACTGTAGCCCTCTGACCTAAACGTCAGTGCCATGGAGGCATCGTAGAAGGTGATATGACAGGCAGGCACATCACAGCCATTCATAAAAACAACAGCAGGAGCTCCCCCACTGGAGCTTATGACCTGCTCACCCATAGCATTTGGACTAGGTTTACAATACAACACATTAATTCTATCCCATGGAACAGACTTCAGGTCCAATCAGAAAACAGTTGCTGCCAAGTAAGAGTCTAGCCACTACTGCACCAGGGAGGACATCTTGCCTGGCAGGTAGTGTAGCTCTCAGTGTCTACAGCTGAGTAAGACTGTTGATGATAATTCTTCCCTCAGAGGCCACCCTAGCATATTCCAGTATAAGCTATCCAGAGGGGTGGAAGCCTTTAGCTTTGTTCCAGCTTTATTTCTATACATCCTACACATTTCATGTGGTATTTTCAGCAGTTCACCTATCTCATTTTCATGTAAGCATATTCTCCAGGTTGAAATTTAACAGATTTATTACACATTGAAACTCAACACAGAGTATCATTTAACAATTCTTTAGTGAAGACTGAAGTCCCAGTGATTAAGAGGCTAGCCAATCAAAATTAATTACTAATATATAAGGAGGCCACAAAGTTAGGAAGGTTGCATTACTACTATCAAAAGCTCAGTTTCCATGAGAAAAACAGAAGATCCAGGCCAGAAGACAATTATATTGGTAACTTTTTACTGTTGATTTTGGCTTACAGTTCTGGGGGATATCAGCGTTCATGTTAATGAAAGCATGGCAGAAGGTAATTATGTTGCATCTGCAGCCAGTAAAGCCACTAAGCTGGGTGGGATAAATGCCCTGCTCAGCCTACTTCTCCTTTTATTTATTAATTCTGACCCATGGACCAGTCCATGAAATGGTGGTATTCATATTTAGAGTGGGTCTTTAATCCCTAATTATCCTCATCTAGATAACCTCTGACAAACATTCCCAGATTAACTTTCAGCCCCAAACCCCTTGCCACCTTCCACTCCCTATCCCCACTTACACAGTACCAACTCTTATGTAAAATACATTTAGTCCAAATTCATGAGTCCCCATAGTTGTTGTTGCTGGTTTTTAAACAGTTTGAAGACTTTAAAATCCAGTCTCATCTGGGACTCAAGGCAACCTCTAAACTATGAGTGTCTATTAAAAAAAAAAAAAAAGAACAATTCACACAGTTCCAATGGCACAGAGTAAATGCTCCCATTCCAAGTAGAAACAATGGTGTCACAGCAAGGAAAGATCAGAGCAAAGGAAGACCAAAGCCCACCAAGGAAAACATCAAATCCTATAGCTTTGTGTCTGACGTTTGGGGCTCATAATGGAATCATTTGGGTTCCATAGGGCTTGAGTAGCAGAGCCTTCTAACTTTGCCACCTTCAACATTATTCTCTCCCTTGAGTTGAACCCAAACCCATACCTCTAGCTTTGTTTGTTGAAAATCCCATGGTTCTGTCATCTCAGCATCCTGGAGTCTGCATTCAACTTGGGTGTCTCACCAGCTTCATGCAGTGGCCTCTCTCAGTGTATCTTTATAGGGACTCCTACCCACATTGCCTAGCTTCATCAGTTCTCCACGGTACAAGACACTGATGAATCCTTTATTCTTGCTTCCTTAATACCTGTAATACCTTATGGTAGTATTTCCAATTTCTGCTGCTATCTCAGATGGAACCTGGTCCCCTTGAACCATACTTGTTACAACTTCTGTGTGCTTGCCCTAGGAAAATATTTCCCTAGATAATTTTTCTCCTTGACCTGGGAATCCTTTCAGTGGCATTCTCAACTTAGGGTCCGTTTTTTCAGATGAGTTTATATCTTTCCAAGTTGGAGCCTTTGGTGAGTTGGTTCTTTCCCTTAGAATACCTTTACCCTATTGCCCCAGTGCAGAACATAAAGTTTCTCTTCCCAAATTACAGCCTTAGAAGCAACTTTAAATTTTCTCAATCTCTTTTCTTCAACAAATTACATACTTTTCAAATCTTTCTGCCCCATGTGTTGCTTGTTTCCTGTGTAGACTTGGATTTGAGTGATGATCGATAGCCATGCCACAGCTTGAATGCTAGCCTACTTCGAAATTTCTTCCAGCAGAAATACTAGTCCATTACTTTCAGCTTCTGCCTCACTCAGGTTCTCAGAACATGAGAAAAATTTATCCAGATTCTTAGCCAGAATATAACCTGAATGGCCTCCATACCAGCTCCAAATAGAGTCCTTGTCTCCTCTTTGAAACTTCATGAGCTGGGTTTCCCTGACTGTATTTCTCTCAGCCTTCTTGTCTTCTAAACTCCTATTAGAATGCCTTTGCAGTATCTGCTCATAGCATTTGGATGCTTTTCTACAGCAAAATTCCAAGATCTTTTATATACCTTCTGCACACCAGTTCCATGGGTTTACAACCACTAAATAAAGGTCTCACACCAATAACCCCACTTCTGGTACCAATCTTCTGTATTAGTTACTTTCTCAAACCTGTGACAAAATAATTTATTAAAAAACAAACTAACTAAACTAAACAAATAAACCAAACCCAAAGCCTTATTTTTCTTACAGTTTCATTGACTCATAATGGCAATGCAGGCATGTAGCAAAAGCAGGAAGTGGCTGGTTTGATGACATTGAATCTATTGTCACAAAGCCAATAGTGATGAATGTTTGTGCTCAGCTTGCTTTCTCCTTTTCAGTCAATCTGTGACCCCAGCCCATATAATAATATCACTCACGTTTAGGACAGGTTTTTCATTTCAGTTAATGTAATATAGATAATCTGTCATAGACATGCCCAGAGATGTTTCCATGGTGACTCTTAAGCTCACCAAGTTGAGAATCAAAATTACCCATCAATATAAAGGGGGGCTAATAAATGAGCAGTATAGAAATACTCTTGCATTACATATATTCAGAAGAATGATGAATAACTTTGCATAGATGTAGTTGAGAATAAATTTTTCTTTTTATGAAACGTTTATTTATTCTTATTTTATGTGTATATGTGTGCTTGCATGAATGTATGTGTACTGCAAGACTCCCTACTAGCTATTGAGGCTAAAGAGAGTGCCAGATCCCCTGTAACTGGGCTACAGATGACTGTGAGTCACCATGTGTATGCTGAGACTCAAATCTGGGTCCTCTGCAGGAGTAGTGACTGCTGTTAACCTCTGAGCCATTTCTCCAGCCCTAGAGAAGACATTTTTGTTAAGAACACGAGTCTTAAAGAACAAGATTTAGCAACAACTTTTAACCGAGAGAAAAAATTCTATATAACATATTTTAGGCACTGTAATAGCCTAAGGTAGACCAATAGAAGTAGAATTTAAACACAGTAAAGTAATCTTTACCCCTTGCTATATATAACTGTTATTTAAAATCTTTAATTCTTTAAAAATAAAAAACAGATTTATTAAAATATGTGTCAATATATTTAATTACAAATATATAAAATATAATGATTTAGTCTTCTATGGTTCTTATCCTTAATGGGATTCTAACAGTATTTAGAATTTTTAGATAAATAAATCCTTATTTTGAATGATAGAGGGCACACAGGGCCTTACCATAAATTAGTGAAATTCAGAGTGAGAATTCTTAGGTAAAAGTAACATCTAAACCAAACATTTTCTAAGGGTTGAGTAGAAGGTAGAAAAGATTCTCAACTGAGAAGGGGCATGATGTAAGTGATGACTGGCAGAAATGTGCAGGAAATGGCAGCAGGAACTTGTGGAGTTGAAGGAACAGTATGAGAACTTAACACTAGATAAGAGAAGGCTCAGTGATGCCACATGTATCTGCCAGTTACAGCCGCAGGCCCTACAGGTAACCCAGACTGCTCCACGGAGTCTGTGAGGACACTCAGTTGTTTTCATCATAATGCCACATTATTTGCCCATAAAAGTTCATTTTCCCCATATAGTACATGACAACTATCCTACAACCAACACACCAAAAGGATCAGGAAATAGACTTTGTTACCTATTAATGGGACAATTTGCCCTAAGGGCGCTGCCATGTAGGCCCCCAGTGCAAGAGGAAGCTAGTAGCCCTCATATGACTGTTGAACTGAGAGGGACTGATGTAACTGAACTTTTTAATTATTATTATTTATTAACTAACAGTATTCACTTATAACAAATACCAACAATTTCTTAACTATTAATCCTACAAATTCCTACAATCCCTTTAACCTAACCACTAATCCTATTGACAATTGTTTTCCTAACCTTTTAGAAGGATGAAATCTCTGGGGCAGGTCCTCAGTCGTCAGGAACACAGTCTTTGTTGTAGATTCTTTAATACACTTAGCAGTCCTTTTTCTGGAATATCTCAGATGTAGGTTCGTCAGGGTAAGTTGGCTATCACAGTCTTATCTTAAATAAGGCTTAAGACTTTCTTCTCTCTGGGAGACCCCAGCCCCTGTAGGCCAACCTGTTTCTTTCATGTCAGCAACTCTGCTTAGTCCTTAAAGCCGGCCACAGTTTGGACAGGTCAAACCCATCTAGGCAAAAGCTGAGTCCTTGGCCTTTTGGTGTCTTGCTCAGGCTTTCTTTGCTCACCAGCTTCTTTCTGCCTCAGGGAGATCTGGCCATCAAATGACGGGCAGCACTTTTTTCAGCAGGACTCTCAGAGCTCTCTAGCATCAGGGGCCTCTTCTCCTTCTGGGCTCCATGCACTGTCCTTAAATAGGAGGAACTCTGTTTCAGCTTAATTTGGGCTCCGCCCACTTAGCAGCTGAAAACAATGTCAGGCCAGATACTTTGTTTCTTTAAAAAAGTCCATTAAGTCTTTCCTGTTTTCTTGACTTCAACCTTGTTTTTCAGTCCAGTAAGTCTTTCCTGTTTTTCCTGACTTCAACCTTGTTTTTCCACAAGCTGATAAGCCAAATTGCTCACAGCCAAGTTGATCTTCATGCCCCAAATTAAGAGACTGTATCAGAAACCCCTATATATTTTCTAAATCTAATTTAATTATTCTAACTCCCTACAGACTGATATGTAGGGACACTCCACATCGGAAGAGTGGGATGGGTGGGAGAGGGAGGAGAGGGTGGAAGTGTGGAACCAGGAGGGGTGGAAAGAGGGCACTATGATGGAGATGTAACTTGAAGTAATAAATAAACATTTTTTAAAAAAGAATCAACTTTCCTAGACCACATGGACTTATTTGTGAACTGGTACAGATTCTTAGAAGCTATGCCTCAGACCTTAAACTGTTACTGTTGCAGTTTTTAGATGGGTTCAGTTTTGTAATAAATGATTTTCATTTTCTCCTTGGGAAAAAAAGAATATGGAGAACTTGTAAAAATGTGAAGCTCTTCTACTTACAAAATATTTTTAGGACTTTAATAAAGTATAAAAATATTTGAAAAATTTTCTAAAAAAGTTCATTTTCCCCTAAATGTGTAGTCAGTGGGGGTCTTCACTCATTTGGGAGCTCACTATAAAAGAGTGAACCAATGTCTTCCAAATAACAAATTACACTGGTCATCTGTGAGCGAAAATTCATTCCACCTGCAAGATGGGTGTATTGTCACTTTCTCTCCACTGTGAGCAAATATCTAGCAAGAGACAGCTTAAAGAAGGAATGGTTTGTTCTGACTTGCTGCTTCAAAGAGTGCAGTCCCTCCTGGTGGGGAAGGCACAGCAAAGTCCAAGAGATCAGAAGCATGTGACTGGGATTCCTCACAGCTCAGTACACAAGGAAATAGCACTTGGGTCAGAACTAGAACTAGACTATAACCCTTAAGACCCACCTTCATCAACCCACTTCCTTTACTGAGGCCCTAACCTTTAAATACCCCATAGCTTCTAAAAACTATATTACCAACTAAGGAGCAAGTACTGAAACATGGGTCTATAGGGGGCACTCCACATCCAAACCACAAAGATACTGTGACTACAAAATAGTCAAAGACACGGTTGTAAATTTTGTATTATATGTAATCTTTAAGAAACTATTAATTTTTTCGTTCCTGAATTTTATGAAATCATGCAAAACATTCCAGATGAATGCATTGCAATCCTTACCTTCCTCCTCTTATTCCCTCTAGCTAATCAGGAAGCCTTGTCATTCAGACTTTTGCCTGTTAGTAACTACTCATAAACAATCATGTTGATTATTCTTTATATATTATTTGGAGATATTTCAAATGCTTCTTAGAGAGGAATACCCTGGAAGTTACACTGATCTTCTTTTTCCTCCTTTTAATGTCTACAGTCTTCCCTGCCCCCACCAAAATCCCCAAAGGATTTTCCACTCATTTTGATTCTCTCCTGGAGGGATCGATGGGGACTGGCAACATCCAAGATTTCATTTTCTACAGGTTCAGAACAGAGTCAAGGATAAAATTGAAAACCTGTTTCTTCTGATTTTCTTCCTTCACCACAAGCTTTTTCATGGGCATCATGATGAAAGCAGGAGCAGAAAGGTCTACTGCTTATTTTTTGATACTACAAGGTGATACTTAATATTTAACTAAAATAATTATTAAAATACCTTCTCCTTTCTAATTGTATTGGGGTGCATCAACTTGAAAGAGGGAGTCTATACACTTGGTTCATATGTTTCAAAACAATAAACCACAAAAGATTGAGTCGAAAATCAGACATGCTTCATTGCAGGGAGTTAGAATAATTAAATTAGATTTAGAAAATATATAGGGGTTTCTGATACAGTCTCTTAATTTGGGGCATGAAGATCAACTTGGCTGTGAGCGATTAGCTTATCAGCTTGTGGAAAAACAAGGTTGAAGTCAGGAAAAACAGGAAAGACTTAATGGACTTAAGAAACAAAGTATCTGGCCTGACATTGTTTTCAGCTGCTAAGTGGGCGGACCCAAATTAAACTGAAACAGAGTTCTTTCTATTTAAGGACAGTGCATGGAGCCCCATCAAAAAGAGAGGCCCCTGATACAAGAGAGCTCAGAAAGTCCTGCTGGAGAAAGTGCTGTTGAACTGATGGCCAGATCTCCCTGAGGCAGAAAGAAGCTGGTGAGCAAAGAAAGCCTCAGCAAGATATCAAAAGGCCAAGGACTAAACCCTGTGGCTCAGCTTTTGCCTAGAGGGGTTTGACCTGTCCAAACAGTGGCCTGAATGGAACTGTGGCCAGTTTTAAAGACTGAGGGAGAGCAGCAGAGTTGCTGATACGAAGAAAATAAGTTGGCCTACAGAAGGCTGAGGTCTCCCAGAGAGAAAAAAAGCCTCAAGCCTTATTTAAGGTGAGACTGCAATAGCCAATTTACCCTGATGAATCTACATCTGAGATACTCCAGAAAAAGGACTGCTAAGTGCATTAAAGGGTCTACCACAGAGATTGTGTTCCTGGCGACTGAGAACCTGCCCCAGAGACTGTATCCTTCTACAAGGTTAGGAAAATAATTGTCAATACGATTAGTGGGTAGGTTTAAAGAGTTGTAGGAATTTATAGGGTTAATAATTAAGGAATTGTTAGTATTTATTATAAATGAATATTGTTAGTTAATAGATACTTTAATAATATTTTTTAAAGTATCATACACCATGATCAAGTAAGCTTCATCCCTGGAATGCAGGGATGGTTCAATATACGAAAGTCTATCAATGTAATTCACCACATAAACAAGATGAAAGAAAAAAACCACATGATAATCTCGCTAGATGCAGAAAAAGCATTTGACAAAATCCAACACCCCTTCATGCTAAAAGTTCTGGAGAGAACGGGCATACAAGGACCATACCTAGAAATAATAAAGGCAATATACAGCAAGCCAGTAGCCAACATCAAATTAAATGGAGAGAAGCTTGAAGCATTTCCTCTAAACTCAGGGACAAGACAAGGATGTCCACTTTCACCATATCTCTTCAATATAGTACTTGAAGTCCTGGCTAGAGCAATAAGACAACTAAAGGAGATCAAAGGGATAAAAATTGGAAATGAAGAAGTCAAATTATCCCTATTCGCAGATGATATGTTAGTATACATAAGCGACCCCAAAAACTCCACCAAAGAACTCTTACAGCTGATAAACAATTTCAGCAAGGTGGCTGGATACAAAATTAACTCAAAAAAATCAGAAGCCCTTCTTTATACAACAAACAAATATACCGAAAAAGAAATAAGGGAAACAACCCCCTTCACAATAGCCACAAATAACATAAAATACCTGGGAGTAACTCTAACCAAGCATGTAAAGGACCTATATAACAAGAACTTCAAGCCCCTGAAGAAAGAAATGGAAGAGGCCTTTAGAAGATGGAAAGATCTCCCATGCTCATGGATAGGTAAGATCAACATAATAAAAATGGCTATCCTACCAAAAGCAATATATAGATTTAATGCAATTCCTATCAAAATACCAACACAATTCTTTATAGACTTGGAAAAAGCTATTCTCAACTTCATATGGAACAACAAAAAGCCCAGAATAGCTAAATCAATCCTGTCCAATGAAAAAACATCTGGAGGTATCACCATCCCAGATTTCAAGCTGTACTACAGAGCAACAGTAATAAAAACAGCATGGTACTGGTATAGAAACAGACCAGTGGATCAATGGAATCGAATTGAAGACCCAAACATGGATCCACACACCTATGGCCAACTAATCTTTGACAAAGAAGCCAAAAACGTACAATGGAAGAAGGACAGCATCTTCAACAAATGGTGCTGGTCCAACTGGATGTCCACTTGCAAAAGAATGAAATTAGACCCATACCTATCACCTTGTACAAAACTTAATTCCAAGTGGATCAAAGACCTTAACGTAAGGCCAGCCACACTAAAGATACTAGAAGAAAAAGTAGGAGAAACCCTCGAACTCATTGGCACAGGTGACAACTTCCTGAACAGAACACCAACAGCTCAGGACCTGAGATCAACAATCAATAAATGGGACCTCATGAAACTGAAAAGCTTCTGTAAGGCAAAGGACACTATCATTCGAACAAAACGGCAACCAACAGACTGGGAGAAAATCTTCACCAACCCCACATCTGATAGAGGGCTATTATCTAAAATCTACAAAGAACTCAAGAAACTAAATGCCAAGAAACCAAATAATCCAATCAAAAAATGGGAGATGGAGCTAAATAGAGAATTCACAAAGGAGGAATCCCTAAGGGCTGAGAGACACCTGAAGAAATGTTCAACATCCTTAATCATCAGAGAAATGCAACTCAAGACGACCCTGAGATTCCACCTAACACCTGTTAGAATGGCTAAGATAAAGAGCTCAAATGATAGCGCATGCTGCCGAGGGTGTGGAGAAAGGGGAACCTTACTCCATTACTGGTGGGAGTGCAGACTTGTGCAACCACTATAGAGGTCTGTCTGGCAATATCTTAGAAATCTAGGAATAACCTTGCCTCAGGACCCAGCCATACCACTTCTGGGTATACACCCAAAGGACCTCTCACGGAGACATAGGGAAGTCTCCTCATCTATGTTCATAGCAGCCTTATTTGTAATAGCTAGAAATTGGAAACAACCCAGATGTCCCTCAACTGAAGAATGGATTAAAAAATTGTGGTACATCTATACAATGGAATATTACTCAGCTATCAGAAACAATGAAATCATGCAATTTGCAACCAAATGGATGGATCTAGAGGAGCTCATCCTGAGTGAGCTAACCCAGTCTCAGAAGGATGCACATGGCATCTATTCACTTATAGTAGGATTTTAACTATATCGTACAGGATATCTGTACTACAACCAACACATCAAAAGGAACAAGGACATAATTTTTTTTTTATCTTTTTCTTTTTCCTTCTTTTTTTCTTTTTTTCTCTTTCCTTTTCCCTTCTCTTTTTCTTCTCTTTTTTTGTTGATATTCTTTGTTTTTGTGGGTTTGTGTGTTTGTTGGTCTTTTTTTTTAGTATTCCCCCAGTAGCAATGAGACACCATTCACTGGCAGTACTGCCTCGTAGGCCCCCGGTGAATGAAGAGGCTCTTGGCCCTCATATGACTCCTGATCTGTGGTGAGAGACTGTTAGGCAGGGACACTCCACCCCAGAGGAACAAGACGGAAGGGTCAGGGGGTAGAGCATGGGAGGGTGGGGCTGGGAAGCGGGAAAAGAGGACAATATGATAAGGATGTAACCTGAAGCAACAAACAAATACATTTATTAACAAAAAAAAAAAAAAAAGGCAGGGGGCAGGGCTGAAACACTGTGAATGGAATAGAGGATACAGCCATTGGGCCTGGTTTTGCAGACCTCCAGGTGTAGAGAAGACGTGGAGCTAAGGTAAAATACAAGAGAATTGTGGTATTGGCCCATGCCTTTGACTTCAGTGGAGACGGGGCGGGGGGGGGGAGCACCTTAGAGTTAGTGGTCTTATGTATTCTGGAGTCATACGGAGCGGGGTGGTGAGGGTGCATACTCTTGGTCCCACCATTCAAGAAGAGTACACCCTTGGTCCCAGCTCCCAGCACACTGGAGACAGAAACAGGCAGATCCCGGAGCTCAGGGTCAGCCTGATGCAGGGCAAACTCTAATTACAGAAAGACTTCGATCCAGGAGTGGTGGAACACATCTTTGATCCCTTCAGATGGGAAACACAGGTCCCTGATCCCAATAATTAGAGTTCAGAGACACACACATGGGATTTGGAGGGACCTAGGTTTGGAGGCTACTTACAAAAGGCCTTCTCAATGCAGGCAGATTGTCCTTTGGGATCTCAAAATATATACACTAGAGCTGGTTTAGCTCCAAGGTGACAGAATGATTTCTTCTTTAACCCGGATTGAAAGATAACGCTTTGTATGTTGTCAGAAGGCCAAATTTGCTTCAGGAGAAGTACTACCTAGCCCCCCCCACCCCCCCAAAAAAAAAAGAGGGCAATTGTCCTAGGGTTGGGATTGGGGCAGGGCTCTGTTCTTATCGTTCCAGGAGAATCGAAGCGTCCATTAGGGGAGCCCGGGGACGGCTGGACAGCGGAATCCTCAGCAGAGAGCAGAATCAGGCACCAAGGAGGACGAGTGACCCAGTTGATTCTGCCTGGCAGACTTCCTCAATAGCTGTCTCCATCGGGGGCCTGCAACCACCACAGCAATCCAATGTCACTGGGACCGCTCAGCTCTACACAATACCCCGGCAGGAACCTCAGTGAAGCCTGCAAGACCAGCTTCTGCCTATAAACCCCTTAGGTCATCTAAACAGCTGAGAACAGAAGGACTGAACATAAAAGGATTGTACTAACATTTTTAATCATTTTTTCCATTTGGGTTCGGGCCCCAAACAGGTCTACTACGACCCAAATCAGCAGGAAGTCACTTTAAGAGAGCGACGTCCCATGCCCAGTGGATGGGGAAGGTGTTTCTCCGCCCTTCTTTTAGGTTATTTGAAGGATAACTGAAAACTCTGATATGTAGGGGAAGAGACTACAAGCTGATAAATGGTCCTGTCTTAATGGGTTTTGGAGGTTAGCCCCAGGGACTTCCTACTTTTCCTTTTCTGTATCCTTCTTCCTCTCTTATGTAGGAGTGCATGGGCTTGAGAAAAAATGAGATATAGACATAGCACAGGAAGGTCCAAGAAGAAGGGTCAGATTATTGAATATGCCCTTATACCTTTGTATATTGATACAAAATTAGTAGTTTATTTGGCTAAAGTGGTATTGACCATTGTTTATTGTGCAAAAATAAGATTGTATTGGATTACATCGGTATTGATCTTTGTATATTGATACAAAATTAAGATTATAGTTGGCCACAATGGTATTGACCCTTGCATATGGATGTAATATTAAGATTATATTGGGCTACATAGGCATTGATCTTGGTATATTGATACATAATTAAGAGTATATTTAACCACAATTGAATAGATCTTTGTATATTGATACAAATTTTAAGGTAATGCTTCCTAATGGTATCATACCTAGAGATACTTAAAAATAAAATGTGAAGCTCTGACCTCTTGATACCAACCATCTAAAATGGTCTAGGATAGTTAAAACAAACTCCTAGTCATGCAAACCTGTCACTTTGTTAGCTACTATGACAGTCTATCACAGATATTCTCTAAACTACCCAGTAATCAAGTTGCTAAGAGACAAGCAACATTTGCTTATCTAAATACAAGAGATGGATAGGGCATATTCAAAAACCCCTAGAGATCTGCAGAATATGGCATTCAAAGATGTTATCTTAAATCAAGATTATTTTTTTTGATATCGAGACATATCAGCGCCTGACAGCACCCCCTATTCTACTCCAAGTAGAAGACAAGCATCGAAGAACCTCCACTGTAAGATGGTTGAATTAGTGGCAAGCCTATCTCTTGGCATGAAAAAACCCCTTGCACCAACTGCAGACAGACTGCTGTCCAAAAAGGACAAAACTTGGTAGCAGGGAAGTCGACAGCCTAACTCTGCCAAGACAGGGTAGGTAAGTCCTTCATGATCCCTGCTCTACAACAAATGTCTGTCAGAGAAACAGGACCCAAAGGCTGAAGACTGATGCTGGAATGTATGGAGAGAAAATGGGAACTGTCCAGGCAGTCATTGGTATGTTCTTTCTTAGTTTTGGAAGCTGCAGGCCCTGCACTTCCTATATAAGCAAATATATTTATCCCTCTCAGGTCTCTGAGGTGGTTGAAGAATAGACAGCTAGAGTCTCACAGTTAAATTTTGAATGATTTAGGAATCAAGAGGGTGTTATAGATCTAAGAAGATACTCTTAAAAGTGTGTTGCAAGATAGTATGAATGTTGAGTCACATATAGACCTTTAAACTCATGGAGTTGGTTAGATAGTAGAATGTTAAAGTCAGGGGCCAAATATGTATAAACTGGACATTGGGAAGGTATACTGGGCCATTTAACTCTCATAAATGTGGCATATTTATATCTATTGTTTTGTATAATACTTACTGTTATAAGAGAAGGAACCATCTGTTGGACTGAAAGGGGAAACATCTGGGGGGAAGAGGGTGGAAGGGCGGGATAGGAAGGGAGAATAGGGAGGGGTTTGTTACTGAGATGTAACTTGAAGAAAAAAAAATAAAGTATTAAAAAAATAATAATAATATTTTTTAAAAGTTCGGTTACACTTCATCTTAAGAAAGTTTTTTCAAAAGTTTTAAATAATTCCATTCTTATAAAAAAATTGGGAGAATTAAATATTTTCAAAGGAAATGTTCATTTCCAGTTTTAAATGAGATAATAAATACTTTACTTTCCAATTTTAACTTTTAGGATAACAAACATAGATAGATACAACCCATCTAAGTTCTTCGAAGCTTTTAATTTTCAATAGTGTGAAGGGCCCTAAGACAAAAAGTATCAGAATGACAGCTACACAGTCTTACTGGGCTCCTGCTTCTAATCTCTAAAGACTTCCTTTCCTTGACTATGTGATTGGCAGATGCAGGGCTTTCGATTAATGTAGCATCCTCTCCCCACATCCAGTTCCTCACTTGCTCCAACTGTCCATTACAATAAGCCGGAATGACACACTGCCTGTCCTTTTACGTCACTCATCACAGTAAGTCTAGCTCCATTTTATACTGAACCCTCATTTCACATTCATAACGTGTCTAGGGTAGCAGCTATAATTACAATTCAAGAGAACCATGTAGGAATCAATAAGTAACAGGCTCCGACTCACAACTCTATCTGCTAGCCAAGTACTGGATAAAAACAAGTTGGCTGGGCTGGCTTCTACTCAGCACACGATTTCCTTGGGCTTGTGTGCTTTGCATTATGAGAAGTGAAGCTTTAAAGACATTTAAAGTATACAAAGTTCTGTTGCATTCCCATTCTCTGAACTAGATACTTGTGGAAAATTATAATGAATTCACTGTCTTTATAAAGGGGCAGGCCAGGGGGAATCTGATGTCTTCCTTCATTTTGAGGTCTCTGGTTACTTCTGACTGTATGGTTGACATTTTGGTCTTTGATAAGGGTGCTGTCTCGAGACTCTGCTCCCTCTGAAGTCCACGAAGATCTTTCTGGATCTCTCACTGGGATCTTATTCCTAGCAACTGGCTGCGGAAAAAAAAAAATAGAAGTTAAGTGTATATTTAACTTCAACGATATAAGATCCTCTACAAGATCATGGAATCCAGTGGACCCGGGAGCAAAGGGCACAGCAGAAGTAAGAACTTGGTAGGTTCTGACACCTCTGTTTTATGGGCTTCAACATCAGTTCCCCACAAAAGGACCCAAGGTACAAAATCAGGAGCCACTGGGCCATGCTTTAGAATGATAAAAACACTCCTTCTTGGAGCTGAGGAGAGATCATCCCATTGTTTTCCACTTCAAATTGAATAATTTTGATGCCATGATGTAGATCAGAGGAGAGCATTCTTTTCAAGTTAAAACCCTAGCTTCTCTTAAACTTTGAATTTAAGAAAGTCTCTCTCATCATTCTTAAACTGTATTATTCTAATGGTTACTTATTCCAGATTGAATTAAGCCAACCTTAGTAGAAAAGGATTTTTAAATGTCTGTTCTTGTTTGCATTTTGTTTGTCAAAATCCCTTTTAAGCGATTTACATGGTAATCTTCCAAAAATTCTTTTATGTTTGACTTATTTGCAAAAGTGATATGTTTGTATCAATGTTTTATACTAATTTTGCATTTTTCACCCCGTTTAAAAAAAAAAATCATTTCTCTCTAGTCAGTCCTTTAACAGCTGGAAAACAAATGCGTGCTCAATTCCACATGAAGTACACGTGTGCCCTCTCTCGTCCACCTCGAGTAAAACAGCTTAGTGTTGAAATGTTCTCTTCAATGACTAAAGACCAATGGGGGCATCTCTAATGATATATGGCAAAATAATTGTCTTACCTTTTGGAAAATACATCATATATTTTAATAATAAAAGGAGGATTTACTACAAGAAATGCAAAGAGAACTTCTTTTATTAAGTGGATGGAGTCTCAGGGTGTCGATACACTGAACTCGAATAGACCTGGGGGTTAGAATGAGTTTCGTTTTCATTTTCAAAATAACTGAAATATTTGCACTGTATGGAGATACCAGTTTCTCTGGTCTAGGTTTATAAATAGTAACATGCTGATTTTCACTTTAAAAATAACTGAAATAAAAGGGACACAAATATGCCTGGTGTTGATGGCTGTTGATTTTTCTTGGGCTTGTCAATACAGTATTGCACAAAGGCACCACACACTCTGAAGAGAATTTATTTCCCATTTCTGTAGCCGTAACTATGTCCCTTGGGAAGCCATTGAAACAAACAAAATGTCTCTAGGTCGTTGTGCTTGGTACGAAAGACCAACTTGGTTAGAAGAAATGCACCCATGGAGATCAGTGTCCTTGCTATATTCCAAGAGAGGCTGGAGGAATACTTCCCAAAAGTTCAAGGTGCAAAAGCAAGTGCATTCTGTGCCATTGTTTCCTGGAGTCTCAGATGAGGCAGTTACACCATAAATCCTTCACATTCTACAAAAGATGTTTCCTTAAGGCATGAAGGAAAGGTGTATTTATTAGAGGGATTTGGAGGAAGGACAGCACAGGTTTCTAAACCTAAGAAAATTCCTTGCTCAACTCCCACCTTTGTCAAGTGCTGTTCACTGACAAATCTTGGTGCTACCACCACTACCCATAGTTTGAGTTCCATCCAGGGGCAGAAGTAACTTCTGAGGACCAGAACCGCCCACACAGGACATAGTGAGCTTCTTCCTAGGTGGCTGCAGGTGTTTGCAGAGTACAAGATCACAGGCCCACAGACCGTCTGGTGTTCATTTCCTTCTGAGATATGCTGCTGCGGGCTCTGCCATCCGAATGACAGATTACACTGAAGCGCCTCCTAGCTGCATAAGAACTGGACCACTCGATACCAGAAGGGTCTCCCTCTTGCTGTTGTGAAGAATGAGAGTGATTCTCCAACTCTCCCACATGATAGAAGCTATTAGCATCTCCCTTTACCCAGAGTGGTTAGAATAACCTGTATTACATACCCAGATGTACTAGATGGATGTAGAGTTTGAACACAGACTGAGCAATTGAATGCCTGGTTTATTCTGTCCTAACCCTCCTCACCATACAAACTCCTATTCACTTTTCAAAGCTCTGATACTTAACAATATTGTTTCAGAAATTATCCTCTCTCTCTCCCTCCCTCTCCCCCCCACAGTGTGTGTGTGTGTGTGTGTGTGTGTGTGTGTGTGTGTGTGTGTGTG
>CAJQZJ010033498.1:2408706-2428504 GCA_907164525.1 Lophiomys imhausi | reverse complement strand
GACATCGACAGTGTGGCGGAACCTGGAGGCCTTGTGTGTAGGACATCAACAGTGTGGCGGAACCTGGAGGCCTTGTGGGAATCAAATCCTGCAGGGTGAAAATGAAGAAGGCACTTCTGGGTATTTACCGGGTAGTCTCAAATATACAGTGTTTTAACTCTGGTAATTTTATATGAAATTTCTATACATTTAATGAATGTATCAAATATTTTCATTTTGAACTGAGTCTCGCTAAGTTTCCCAGGAAAGCCTTGACTTTTCAGTCCTCAGCCCTCATCTAAGTAATCGAGGTTACAGGCCTGTGCCACCAGACTACCTTGAACATTTTTGGGGCAGAGGAGTATATGCAGTCAAATTCAAGTTTCTGTTGGATCTATTTAAAATGGTGCCATAAAAACTTATGACAAAATATTCAGTTTCCTTATCCTCCTATAATAGTCCTTGGATATAAAGGACATTACAAGCTAGAGAAAATTTTCACTTAAAAAATGTAATGATTCCTAAGTTAACTCAGTCAGTTTTAAAAAGACAAATATCACATATTTTCTTTTATTTGTTATTCCTAGATTTTATATAGATAAATATGACATGAAAATAAAAGCCATACTGTCTAGGGAAAAAAGATTAATGAGGGGGGGCAAGAAAATGAGGTGTTGAAGGTATGGGGCTGAATATACTCAGGATAGAATATATACTTGTATAAAGACATGGAAATAATACATATATATATATTTAAAAAGCAAAAGCTAAATAAAATCTGACTCAGGTAGCAAAGGGCTCACTGTGCAAGCTTGGTAACCTGAAGTGATCCCTAGAATCTACAGAAACGTGGAAAGAGAGAACGAGCTCCAAACAGTCATCTTCTCACATCCGCGGGCACACTGTGGCACATGCACAAACACACATCATGCACACAGAGGCACACACCATAATTATAATGTCAATAACACAAAAATAATGAGGATAAATGAAATTACTTTATAAAGTTGGTTCTGGGAAAACAATATATTATTACAGGCTACAATAACTGTAAAAGTGCAAGAAGTAGGGGGAAGTCAAATCTCTTTGTCCAGACTTGAAAAAACAAAACAAAAGCAAAAAAACAAAAAACAAAAAACTCCTCTATAGGAAGGGCATTCGGGTCAATAAACCTACAAATACATAAATTGTTTAGAAATTCAACCTTCTCTCTGTCTAGGAAATGTCACATCCACAGGTCTAAATGCACCCTAAAGCAAAAATAAACATTCATTGGTGGGCCTTAAGATCCTGTCTATTTTATATCCCCCTCACGCTCTCTTTCCCCAGCTCTGTAGCTGCAACGATTTTTCTAACTATGTTTGCTTTCCCTACCTCACAGAAAGCCAATCCTTGAAGTGACCTTTACAAAAAGAGTTTACCCACGAAGCGCCAATAATAAGCGGAGGCTCAGAACCTAAACCCATTCCTGGGAGGGTAGGGCTTAGGGCTATTCATTGGATAAAGAATTGGGTAAAGAGAATGGGGACAGTTTGAGCTGTGTGGAAAGGTGATTGGAGGTGAGCGAAAGAAAGATAGTGAAGATAGTGCGCGCAAGCATCAAGTCACTGCAGGACCATGTTCAGGAGGTGGTGGAGGGAGAGAGGTCTGAGTGTGTTTTCAGCCTTCTGATATCCAGAGGTTTCCTGCTGGATACCTGTGCAGACCAGTAGAGAACTGGTCGTCTCAACTGATTCAAGATAGACAGGGGTAACTTTCAAATGGCTAGAAAACTACTCCATTAGCGATCCTAGGTTTGACACGTTGGGACCAGCAAAGCCAATGCAAAATACTGCTAAGACACTCCAGACAAGTTTCTACCTGACATGTTTTGAGTGTGAATGTGTCCCACAGCCTGGTGTGCTTGGATTCCTGAGTCTGACAGAACTATTCTGTAAAGTTGAGGGAATCTGTGAGAGATAGGTCCTAGATGGCAGAAGTAACATTCTTGGGACTTGCCTTTTTGGGTTACACCCAGTTCTGCTTCCTACCCTCTTTTCTCCTGACCTGCCAGACTATCAGACTAGCATCTTGACTTATATTCAGACCAGCAAGCCTTCCTTTCCCTGAGGCTGCAACTGTGAAACCAGGAGCCAGGCAAAACCATCCTCTCTCACCTTGCTTCCATCTGGTCTTGTGTCATACCTTGGAGAAAAGTCCTTAGTCCTCATCTAAGTAACCGAGGTTACAGGCCTGTGTCACCACACTACCCTGAACCTGATTTTTTTTTTTTTTTGAGGTGGTGGGGGGAGGATTATATGTAGTCAAATTCAAGTTTCTATTGGATCTATTTAAAATAAAAACTTCCAACAATAGTCCTTACACAGAAAACATTACAAGTTAGGGAAATGCTGTGCTTAAAAAATGCAGTGTTTCTTAAGTTAGTCAAGTAACCTCAGACTGAGGCTGTAATTCCTTAATTAGATATTTTTGTGTTTGAAGCACTAGTCTATGCAAATGCATCATTTCAGCACCATGATTATAATGTCTCATGTCTTTAATTGGAACATAAGTTCATCTTAACGTATTTCTTGATTTATTCTCCACAAGTTTCTAGGGCTGCTGATTTTTATTTAAAGATATTTATAAAATCTGAATACTTTGTAATATGAGCAAAGTCTGATTAACTTGCAAAATTTCTGCTGAATACCTGATTTTAGTACTTTTGTTATTGTTATGATATTTAGATCAAGTCTAATATTCCTCCCACATTTGGTTGAGGGTGGACATGGCTTACAGCATTTGATGACCTCTCCTTTTTATGATCATCATGAAATCAGTCAAATATGCAGGCAACAAGCAAACCCTCCCACTGGTCAGATAAACTACACAAATGGTACCCCAAACTAGTGATTCTCTGTCACCAAGCAGTTGACAGCTCTCTGAACAGTCAGGCATGTTGACCTCACATTTGCAGCCTCTGGCGAATCAGTTCTGCTGTCAGTCATGTAGGCAAGATGGCCAAGGTGCATGCTCTACATTTAGCTTTAGAAATCCTGTCGGTTTTCAGTCATGCTTGCAAGCACCGCATGCCACAGCCATCCATGTTCTAGCTGCTGTACCATCTATGTAATACCATTAAGATCTTTAGGAAAACCTGAGTAGGGGTGAATTGGTCTGCTCAGTGTGCCGAATAGTGATGAATGAGTTCTCCAGACAACAGCTCTCAGAAAGCAAATAGGTTAGGAAACAGGGAAGGAATTCAAGTATGGTTTGTTTTCTTTTTCAACTTGGCTGTTCTGCACTCTCTTCCCCTGGATACTATTTGTATGTACAAATCGGTTTATTTTTAAAACACACACAGAGGGACTGTTGTTTTGTTGTGGTTACAGCTTAGTCTGTAGAGGCCCCAAGTCTCCCATTGAGAAAGGAAATGAAGGCTGCCTGCATCTTTCTGAAGCTTCAAGATATTCTTGTCTCCTTTCATCTCATGCAAGAAATACCTTTTTTGAGGATGCCGACCCCAGCTCATCCCCAAGAGAAGCCTACTGAGGTGGCATCAGTACTAACCCAGGGGACTTAAAGAAGGTTGGTCCTATAAATGGAGCAAAAATTTGCATTTTTATCAGGTGACAGGACAAAGTAACTCTCCTGCTTCTCATGGAGCTGCCTAAGAGGTTTTAAGTTCCTCGTCAAGCTGGGTGAAGTCCCAAGGCTTACAAATAAATAAAAATTCTAAGATCCATGTACCCAGAGAATGCTAGGGTTTCCTGTCATTTGACAGACTGCGTTCCCAAATGTTCCACGCTTTTCTGACTGAAAGCCTTCCCACAGCTCAAACATTTGCCTGCTAAAGAAAATGCTTTCTTGAGATGCCTAGTGAAGAGTATTCTCACCTCAATCCCTCCTCACAATAGACAGGGGACTGTCCTATACTCTCCACTTCGATTGCTACTGCTTCTGTAGCATGTTCCCACTTGGAAGCCTGGCCTCCAGAGAGTCCCCTTGAAGACCCCTCTTGTCCCTCGTTACTATATCTGCTCATGAGTCTGGAGTGGACTCAAAAGCAGAAGGCTTAAAGATTGGTAGACTGAAATGAATAGAACATTGGTTTGGATCCTGATTTCATCACTAACTATTTGAAACTTTAGCAAAATTATTTTAGTAATACAACTTCTGTTTCCTCATCTTCAACTTACAGGGAGAAAGTTTTTCCTCGATTTAGCTATGGACAATTAAGTATTATAATAAATATAATGGTTACTGTTGTACTTGGAACACAACAATCACCTGAGTATCAATTCTGCCCTGAAAATTTGGCCTCATAGAGATAAGGACCCATCAGGCTGATCTTCATTATTAACATGATGGTCTTGTTACCCAATGCCTACTACTCAGAACTCATCATGTACTTTGGTCCCTTTTTAAATATTAATTCATTATCCTTATATTAAACATTAATGAATGAGATGCAACCATTGCAATGATAGAAGTTTTCTCAAGTGGAAAGTCAGGCATTCTTCATTTAAAAAAATCAATATTCCTGTCATTGAAGAGCTTCTATTAATAGTCAACAAAGTAATGTACAGTGTTTAACACAGTTTTTTGGGGGAAAAGTGTCTTCAAATCTCTTACTTCCAGATTTTTGACATTCAGCCTCTGACTTGCCTCTCTGGGTCTTAATTCTAATTCTTGAGTAAAAGTAGATGATGTAAATTTGAAAGGACTGTTGTAAGAATTAGGAAGCATGTGTGAAACATCTGACATTTAGAAGAATCTTAATAAATGGTTAGTGATTAATATTACATCTGAATCCTACAATATGTGTTAAACTAAAACATCCTGAAACTGTCTCAGAAATTTGAGTCCCTGTAAAATGAACTATAGACTAAACAGAATCCTAATTTAGGAGTTCATGCTTTAACAGCCAATCACACATAGCTTTACCCAATCACAAGCCACCAACTGGTCAACCCATGCCCAAATTATGCCAATACAAAAATGTAACCAATTAAGTTGTATTTGACCCTCTCTTTCATTTCCTGTGCATAAATGCTGCTTACTCACCAGGAAGAGCTCCCTCATATGCCAATTACTCTTATATAAAATAAGTTCAAATAAATTGTTGCAGTTTTTCATTAACAACACATGTGAAGTGAATATAGTGTCTTGTATTTAAATTTTATTTTGCAATTTTAAAATAGCTGTTGATAAAGGGTACAGTATAACAGAGATAAGCTAACTTATGCTGCTGAGATACTGAGATACATTTGAATGAAGAGTTAAATAACACATTATTATAGTTTAAACTATAACAGTTGTTCTTAAAGTCCACAATCTAAATGATTTAAGTGTATTTTCAAATGTTAGAAGAGACATAAAATCCCGTTTGGGGGATCTATGCCTGTTAGAACCCTTCATGATCTGGACAGCAGCTTCCATTTTGTTGAATTCTGGGTGTTCCATTTCACCCTTTTGAATTCTTTTGCTTGTTTTTGTCCCTTTGAACAATGGTCAGTATTACAGACACTGTCCCTTTCTATCCCTGTAATGAAACATTTCTTGAAGTACTTCATGTCTTTTGTTGTTTTGACTTCTGTTCAACACAACACCATCTGGCAATGAGCACCATCTGAGCATAAGAAAGGATTTCTCAAAGCCTACTCTTATGTGGAAAGCATTTTAAAATTGATTTATAAAAAAGAAAGGTTTATATGCAAACAGCAAGCTGTTATGTTTCCTATTCAAGTCCCTGTTAACCAATGGTGGCAACTGTAGATTCTAACCCATCATGAGAGAGAGAGAGAGAGAGAGAGAGAGAGAGAGAGAGTTCCAAAGCAAAGGATAAAAGATCTAGTCAAGTTTGGACATCATGGTCTGGTTTGAACTACAGGCTTATCCTAAATCTCCTCTTTAGGGGTTGGACTTTGCTCATTGATTTAAGCATAGGTTACTATTTCATCCCTTAGCTGCACAGTTAGGACCATCAAAGCACCTGATTGGAAAGTATGGAATAATTAGATCTCTCAGTCCAAAGCAGAGAGGGTTTGAGATGATGAGTGAAGACCTGAGGATAAACAGCCCTCTGTCAGCCATTGAATGGCATACCACTCTACAGAGTCAGTTCATTTCTCTGCATGACCAACTGTTCAGTCCTTTGCAGGCTATTATCATCCATAGTCCCTGGTGCATGCTGGGTACTCAGGCAGCATGTCGTCAGGTTTTCCCTCCTTCGGTTTCTTTTTAGGATTTGCAGACAAGGTGACCCTTGTAAACTAATAGGTCAATCTCTTATAATGACCAAAGGGTCCAATACAACTGGCCTCCTCATCCCTCTCTGTCCTCACCTCCTGATGCCTCTTTATCTCAGCTGCTACTCCAGATTCACCAGCCTCCTTATTCTTGCTTTTTCTCAGCATGTGCTTTTAGTGAATACTCAAGACAACCACTGAACACTGGGTTGTGCTCCTTCTTCCTGGAACCCTCTCCCCTCAGAAAGTCATGAGCTTCCTCCTCTCTCTTCTGGTAGGTACTCAAATTTGTCTTAGTAAACTTTCCTTGGCCAAACTTACCTTAGTTATAGCTTCCTTGAGGAGCTTCAGATTCTGTCTCCCTTTCTCTGTCTTTTTTGCATTTGTCATTGTGCAAAATGCAGAGGCTAATTATTAATTATTATTGTATGTTTTATTTTTATTACTAAGTACAACTGCTAGGAGGTCTGAGATTTAAGAATTATTTCCCTTCATGACTCTATCACCAGGATGATAAGTATGGAACATATAGAGATATTGATAAGTATAGATTAAAATAATGAATGACATCCTACTTCTATCAATCTGCCATCACTGGACTTCACATGGGTGCTATCAATATCATCAACTCATTTCCCCAATGCCTAGCCCAATGTTCAGTAACAAGTAAACAAAAGTGAGTAATGACTCTCTTGAGTATTCATTAAAATTACACTAAGAGAGAGAAAGGAAACCTTCCGTTGCATCGAATTGCCAGTTATCTCAGAAAGAGAAATAGGTTCACATGAAATTCAATTTTGTTGTGACCATTTTTAGCTATTATATTGTCCTACACATAAGAAGTTACTTGTAAGACCATTTATCATTGAACACATTATATCACAGCAATAGATCCACAAACAAGAATATATAGAGAGAGCTAGAAGACTTCTAAGTTTCTGTTGCTTTCACAGAGTTTTCCATGGCATGAATGAAAGGCAGATTCCTGAGCCAAAGTTGAGTGGGAGGGAGGAAGGATTAGCCCAGAAGTGATGCAGCTGCACAAGCTCCTGGCCTTGCTCTGGCCCACCAGGTGGGCCTGCCAGCATGACTCAATTTTAAGCCCCCTCAGAAGTCTTGGCTAGCTTGACTTCCTGTCCCAGTCAGACTTGGATCAACAAGTAAACGGGCCAAAGCCTGCTAAAGAAACCATTAGTAGATTATAGACTAAAGGGCTGAAGAGAGAGGAAATAAGACAAGAACTGAAAGCTGCTGTTAAAACATTGATTCCTCATAAATGTCATCATTTTTGACATCGTTTTATCAACAGAGTTCTCACTGAAGCCACGGGAAAGGCTAGATATTCTATTAAGGATTTCCTGTCCTGGACACTCTTCCAAACCCAATGGATGGCCCAGAATACTATCAAAATCCTAACAACTATAAATTGCTCTTTTCCAAAACAGATGCAGCTAATCTGGTAAAATTGGTTTAGTCTACTAAGATAATATATGGGAGGTTTGACTTCCTGTAATTACTTGGCTATTTGCCTTAACTTTAATGGGAGAATGTAGGTTTGTAATCATCATATCAGTTGGGACAAAGACTAGATACATGTGGAATCATATTGAAATATATTTACCTCTTAATTCTCGTTTTAGATGATTTGGGTTAATACTGATGTCAAAATTGTAAGTGTTATCATACATCAAGTAAGGTGGCCCTTCCTAAGTCATACAGTCGTAAAGTATTAGTTACTTTTCCATTGCTGTGATAAGACACCATCACCAAGGCAACTTGCAGACAGAATGGTTTGTATGGGCTTACGGTTCCAGAGGGGTAAGAATTTGTCATAGTTGGGGACGTGTGACAAGTGGCAGGCATGGCAACAGAAGGAATGGTAAGAGTTCATAACTTTCACTAAGCAAAAGGGGAGTGCAAAGTGGAAGAAGACTTTCTCTTCTCAAAGCTTTCTCCCAGTAGCATGCTTCCAACAAGGCTACACCGCCTAAAACTGAACAAACAGTGTCACTAACTGGGGACAAAGTGGCCAAACTCCTGAGTCTACTGGGGATGTTTCTCAATCAAACCACTAGTGGTGCAGCTAGCATTGATACCCCCTGCACATCAAACAAGCACTCTATGTTCTTGTACATGATTTATCTAATCCTTACAACACCTCTATTTAGACATCATCATTATTCCCATATGTTCAGCTAAGAGAAACGAAGGCGTGGGAGGTTGAATGTGTTACCTTCAACCAACAGCTAGCAGTCTTCAGAGTCAGGACTGAAACCCACCTGGCCTGGATCCTCAGACCATGGGTAGCATTAGCAATCTCACTGATTGTAGCCATTCTTTTATATATATTTTAATGTGCTTGGGTGTTTTGTCTGTGTGTATGTATGTGTAGTGCCCATGGAGGGCTGGAAGAAAGCACTGGATCCTCTGGAACTGGAGTTACAGACAGCTGTCAGCTATCATGTAGGTGCTGGTAACCAAACCTATGTCCAATGGAAGAACATCAAGTGTTCTTGACAACTGAACCTTCTCTCTAACCCCTATTATTAAGAATAAGTTGTAGTATGTGGCTTTATTATTTTTTTATTACACTCTATTATTTACAGTACTTAATCCTCAACCTCCCTTCCAAGCCTTATTCCTTCCAATCCCCCAACTCTAGGTAGGAGAGAAAGATTAGAGGGGAAAGGGACATAGGTGATTCCTGCTGATTAGGGTTGTCTTATTCTTTTTGTAGCAATACCAATCATAGTAGCCAGGATATCCAGCAGTCCAGCAAACCAGCAAACACAGCAGTAAGACAAACCAGCAGCATTTTGGGAGAGCACTAGCAACAGGGAAAGCAGCAACCTCTTTCTCCTTCAGAGAGCTTCGCTTCCCTTTTGGAGCTCTGGCATTTATATCCCTCTTCAGAGTCCTCAGAATAAACTTTCTGCAGCTGGCTAAACCAGGACCATACTAGAGCACAAGAGAAAATTATAGTTAACACCTGTGGACTAACTGAACCTGCCCCATATCCCACACCTGGGATTCAAACAAAAACATTATCATATCATAACTGGGCTTTTTAAGGAACAAAATCTCTTACCACAGTAAGCGAATTATTTAAGGTTGCGGACTCATGACTTGAAGGTTGGAGACCGAGGATACTGCAAAACATTTCAGATATATATCCCAAATCCTTTCAAAGCACAATGCCACAACGTTTGCTAACAAGAAGGATGTCAGACTCAATATTACTTCCCCAAATCGTTGTCTTCTATTGATGTTCTACCAGTAGGTGATTCTTGACGTTGATTTTTTACTGTTATTTCTGATCATAAATATCAGTTATTCTATTTGACTCTGGGATAACTCCTGTTACACCAGAAAAGTGACAATGTTGAATACTCTCAACATAACTTAGGTTTCCAGAAGAGTTTAGGGCTTATTTTTTCTGATTAAAAGCCCAAGACTGTTAAAGTCAGGTGCCAAATACATATGGACTGGACATTGGGAATGTATGCTAAGCCATATAACTCTCATAATAGTGGCCTAAAAAAAAAAAAACCCAAGACTGACCCTGTTCTTTATTTCATCTGCTCCTGAGCTGGAATACAACCATCTCGAACCTATGCGGCATTTGAATATGAATAATTTCATTTAAAAAGTACACCACATCCTCCAATGTATAATACCTAAAAACACATTTTTCCTTCAGGGTCTATGGCCAACATTGCTTATCCTCAGAAACATCCCAGGACCTCAGGGCATCTCAGAATGACTTAGCCTCTTCTAAAAATGTTAATAGCTCCACACCAAACACCAAATGCTCACTTTTGGATTTTTGACCTTTGTTGGACTGTAGAGTGGCTACATATCCACATGTTGCTGCCACCTAAACTGTTCTGTACATTACGCTAGCCACTGCTGACAGCCTTCCAGTCACTCCTGATCTCCTGCACAGTGCCACCATAAGTTGCTAAATGGGAAAGGTCTCCCTCCTGACAAAGCCAAAAAATTAAAATACAGATCAAGAATTTGCTTTTGTGGTGAATTCATCAGTACTTGTTAAGTATAAATTGTGTGCAATGTGTTGTAACATAAGGATATAATAATAATAATAATAATAATAATAATATAATAAATAGTTTTTTCTATGCTATTAAAATTTAATTCATTTAATTGTTACAACATTGAGATCCACCCTATTTTTATTCTCCCTATATAAATAAGGAAATGGAGGCATGGCAAAGTCACTTGTACAAAGTCATAGAGCTCATCTGGAAGAGCTGACTTCCAATTCTGAGTTTAGCTTGAGCCTGGAGTCCTACTTTCATTCGTTCTCTCTGTTGGGTGCAAATAAAGGACTGCAGTGCGTCTTGCCCTCATTCTTGACCTGTGAGTTTCAAAGAGCCATCGTTGGCAGAGGCCCTTGAGTTCCATCAGTGATTGGGAGCCCAGATTTGGCTGTTACTATGGCTCTGCTTACTGGGCAGTATGGAGGCATTCTTATAGAGCTCTCACAAAGATCAAGAACTGACAGACACATCTTGTCTATGACCATGATAAGTACCTGGAGATTTCCATGCAGACTTCTGGTGATTACAACCACTAAGAAAGCCAGTCCCCTCCTCTCTCCTGCAGTGGAAGAAATGCCGTTCTCGACCCATCAGTGTTCAACAAGAACTGTATCAAGTCAGGTTCGCAATAATTCCTCCAACACAGACACTACTTTCAGTAACTCTCTGCTTCCCCACCCCAACTCCACCGCTTGGTCATACACTTCCACTTCTGCTTGTATTGTTCAGGATGTAGCCTGAGTTCTCTACACTCACAAAACTTCTGTGTTGATCGTCCTTTTAAAGGAACTCTGTCTTACGGTCTTCAACAAGCTTCACTAGCTTTTTCTTGAATGCTTTTCAGTATTCTTTTGTTTCACTAGAAGTGTCTCTCCAAATCAGCTGCTCTTCTGGAACCTGATCAATCATAACAGATGTGCCGCATGTTACCACAAACACCAGCCTTTATATTGTGGCATTTCCTAGTCTTTGTGACAGCAAAACTGATCAGTGTTTTGAAAATACTCTTATTAGCCCGTAAAGCTGCTTAGAAAATGTTGTAAATATATTTTGAAACGAGAGATCTTGGAGCAAAGCTGGCAGGTACACACATAATGACTTTTTTGGGAGTGAAGTAAAACTTGGTTTTATGCGCTGTGGAGACCATGTACAGTGTAGACTGTAATGACCTGTTAAGTAAGTGCAAAGTGAAATGGAGGAATTGGGCACCTTTACCTTGATAAGGAAACAAGAGATGAGTAAACATTAAAATTAGGTCAGCCTGTCAACTTGCTCCATCTCCCAAAACAGAGTATGCCATTAAAGAAAACCAGGTTTGTTCTCCATATTTCTTTCTTAAGGTATATTAAAGCTACTTTTAAAAAGCTATATTTCACTTCAAAAAGCAAAATGGTTTATAATTATGGAAAAGTCTCATTTTCTACCACTAGAATGGCTTTTCATGTTTTTTTAACTTCTGAAATATATGCATTTATAGGTTATAGTGAGATAATTTTCAAAACCTTGTCTAACTTAGCTAGGTCTGGCAGTTGGCTGGCCAGATTCCATTTAGACTTAGGACTCTCCTCTTCTTTCTCTACCAAGAGCTTCAAAAACAGGAGCAGCCTCCTTTTAAAGCTTCAGCAAACTCTATCTCAGCTGCTGGCATAAGATTCATGGACTCTAAGAGGAATACTGTCTCCTCTTACAGGGTAATGTAGATTCTGCTCCCCCCCCCCCAACACCCCCAGGGAAGAAGAGAATAGGTCAGAAAAATTCCAAAACTTTGAAACTATGATTTAAGCCTCTACAAAAAGCTCAGCCATCAAATATAGTGAACAAGAAAACAAACACTCAAATTCTAGTCTATCATCTGGTGGGATCGTCACCACAGTTTTAAAAACATTTTTAAATGAAGTATTTTCACTGTCCTGAAGCCTGAGTTTTATCACCATCACGCTTAGTTACAGCAACTGTTCTATGTTTTCACTTATTCCTCCTTAACATTCATCCATTCATTCACTCACTCATTTGTGTTATGTAATGTATGGAGTGGGGGAAGCCATGCAGGCATCACAACGTGTATGTAGGAGTCAGAGAATAATTTGTAAGAGTTGGTTCTTTCCTTCCACCATGGCGTTCTAGGTTACAAACTTAATGATCAAAACTTGGTGGTGAGTGTCTTTACCCACTGAGCCAGCTACTGGCCCAAATTTTTACTTATTAAATGTCTGTATGCTTTCATCTTAATCAGAGATTGAGATTTTTTTTTTAATTTCTGAAATATGTGAACTAAAGATGAACTAAAGCCAGACTTATCCAACCAGTGGGATGCTGATGCTCTAGCCCAATGCTTTGATTTGACAATCTAGGTCACCCAAGTGAGTGTCCTAAACTGAATCTAAAGTTCTACACTTGAACTTTATGCTACAATTACTACAACTGAAAATATGATGATTCAATACATACGTGAAATTTTTCATCATCCATGAACAATATGTTGTATTTTGTACATTTTTAGATATTTATGTATTCATTTCTATTGTATGCGTTTAAGTGTTAGCCAGAATATAAGTATGTGTGCCACCTGTGTGCCTGGTACCTGAGGAGGCTAGAAGAGGGTGTCCATCCGATAGAACTGGAATTATAGGCCATTATGAGCTGGCATGTGGATGCTGGGAACTGAACCTGGATCCTCTGCAAAAGCAGCAAGTGCTCGTAAACACTGAGCTATGCAGATATCTAGCTCCTGTTTTCAAATTTATATAATATTTACATATTTTCCCTCTCTCCCTCTTCTCTCTCTCTCTCTCTCTCTCTCTCTCTCTCTCTCGTGTGTGTGTGTGTGTGTGTGTGTGTGTGTGTGTGTGTGTATACTCTCTGGCTGGCTGGTATTTTAAGTTCTGTGTTATTTTATCTCCATCTTTCTGCTGATGGGCATTTGAGTTCTTTCCAACTTTGTCTCTGGCTTTGGTGTTCTTGAATGGAACATAAACATTTTCACACAACATCAACACCACAGAAAAGCATCTGTGACTATGACAGCCTAGGACAAAAGGCAGGACTGTGTGATCATGTCTGATACAGAGAAAAACCATGAATACTCTTTAAATGACTAAAGCAACTCTACCCTGACAAATGTGAGCAATGCTTCATCTCCAGTCACAGCTTTGGACAGTTCCAGACTCTCCTTCTAGGTAATACTGAATGAAATACTTGCTTACAGGGTTGGAGAGATAGTTCAGGGGTTAAAAGCACTGGTGGCTTTTCCAGAGGACCCAGGATCAATTCCCAGCACCTATGTGGCAGCCTACAAGTGTCTGTGACTTCAGTACCAGGATGTCCAACGCACACATCGTGTACAGACACACATGTGGGCAGAACATTCATGCACATAAAATAAAATTAAAGGCTAAACATATTTTAAAATATACTTATAGAACTACTGTACCTCTGGGCAATATTCAGCTCAGTGCCAAACTGCTTAAAGCCTTTCCAAAATCATTTAGAGTGGGCTCTACTTAACTCTTAAGAAGTGTTTTCTCTGGCATCCATCTTGAGCTTCCCCACAGCACAACATGGCGAGCATCTTCCCCTCACCCAGCAAATGAGCACTGCTCAGCCATAGCTATGTCCCTATTGGCTCTTGGATATGGAGCCCTGACACTAAGGCAGGGCAACATCTTTTCCCACGTACACTGGTCAGAATAACCACTAGGGATGTGAGTTAATTTCAGTTTGAAGACAGCCAGGGGAAGACTATGTTTTCTAGCATTTCCATGTTTTCCTCAATTATTTTTTCATGCCTGTTACTTGATTTTCTCTCACACTTCTTCTTTTGCCACATACTTTTACTTTTTTGTTTTCAGTATATAAAAGGTTTTCATGTGCTGAAAATATTTTTTCAGAGCTGTAGACTGGTTCTGGAAGCTGCTTTTCAAAAAAATAAAACAAATAGCTTGTATTTGTTATTTTTTTAAAATGGGAAATACATTCAAGCAAAGAAAAGTAAAAATTATTTCCTCATCCTTTCTTTACAATAGGGAACTTGAATTTCGGCATGAATTATGACTTTTCAAAGTGTTAATTATGGGGTTAGGCGATTGCTCAGTGGGAAAACCACTTGCCACACTAGTGTGAGGAGCTGAGATCTAATCTACAGAACCCAGTAAAGGCAATAATGGTTAGGTATCTCATACCTCGACATAGAAGGCAGAGACCAGCCAGGCCCTAGACATCTGTAGGCCAGCTAACCTGTCATGTGCATGACAACAGAAAATCCCAGAGCCCCTGCCTCAATCATGGTGAAAACTGAGGACTTAGCACCTGAGGTTCTTTTCTGACCTCCACAAACACACTACAGTACATGCAGTATATGTTCATGTGCAAGCTTGTGCATCACAGAGAGAGAGAGAGAGAGAGAGAGAGAGAGAGAGAGAGAGAGAAGAAGAAGAAGAAGAAGAAGAAGAAGAAGAAGAAGAAGAAGAAGAAGAAAAGAGAGAGCTAACTATGAAACCAAAGAATTTATCAAATATCAAATATCTAATATCCCACCAATGATCAGTCACTAAATTGCTCTCCCAAAATCATAAAGAAAGCTTCCTTAAACACATTAATGGCAATTTTTTTTTTCATCCAGGGCATGACTTTGGCTTGAAATTTTTGTTTGGTTGCAATTTTTTACACATAATCTATGTGTTCCTCTCAGTTGAAAAAATGAAATTATCAATCACTCTGTGCTGACTATTAGAGTCAGTATTCCTAAGCCTGCTTCATCTGTATTTTTCCTCTTTTTGTTTGTGCGAGTAGGATTTGAAAAATGCATGTGGGTTTCACAACTTGTGCTGCGTCAGTCATGATTTCCCATAAAAGCAGGAACAGTTATATGGAGTTCTGGACCGCCGTACGTGGTCAGACGTGAGGCAGATGTGTGTGCACAGCTGCTTGTGTTTAAGGACAGAATACAGATGGAACCTAGGGTAGATAGTCTGGGTTTGCTGCTGCAGTATTTTCATGGACCATATTCAAAGGAATATCTGTCATAACTGAAAACAAGGAGAAATTTATCAGAAACAGAGTACAGTCCCTTCCTCTGAGCCAGGATAAACAAACCCAATATGGGCCTATCAACTGCAGCTTTGTAAAATAAACTTCTCTGTTTAAAAGGAAACCACCTTATTTATTCATTAAGACACTGTATAATATTCCCCCAAGTTGGACAATACTGTCTTCCATTATGTTAGCAAGCAGAGACTGTTTTTTCTTGTTTGTCACTGTCAGAATTGCTATTATATTTAATGTGAAATGCTGGGAAAGAACATTCTGTAGAGATAGCACTGCCGGCTTCGCATTTCGGCCTCCTTCATGGCTAAGTCGGATCAGGGCCCTTCCCACTTCCTATGAAAAAGGTTATATCTGAATGACTCTGCTAATTCCCTAGTGTATTTCTTTGATAGTTTTCTAGTATATTCAAATGGAAAATGATTTTCTGGTAAGATGTTTTTCTCCACAAGACATAAAATCGTAGAGCACAACATTATAAGTCTGAGACCCAAGGTTGTCGAGATGTCTAGAGGACACCTTAGAATTTGCTTTATGGATATGAAAATCCAGAACTCTGACAAGCTCTCAGAAAAAGAGCTGAGAGAGGATGATGTTAAATTCTTTTTTTTTAATCTATTAAGCTCAGGCCAATAAAAAATTATTCTGTAATTCCTGGGTAAAATATTTGTGAGTCAGAATTTATTCAAAATAATTTTGTAGAAGATAAAATGATCACCTTTTCACACCTTATATGCTAAGATTTTCATCATCTCCACCTTTCCTTTCCTCTCCCATGGGCTTTCCTTTGAGAACATTCCTTTAAAAGTTCAGAGCAGGCCTTCAAAGTAACTGCAGACTCGGCATAGCCGGTACAGTTGTTTTGATGAGAACCCTAGACCAAGTCCTTTAAAGGGTTTGTTTAAAAGAATCCAAGACATGGAGCTATCCATAAGAGTGAAATGCTACACTTTGTTTACATTAAGTGTGGGCTTTGAAGAAGTGTTTTGTTGTCAACCCAATAAATCATACTGAGAATCATGGGTGACTAAAGACGTTGAAGACCCAACCGTAGAAGCCTTCTCTTTCAGTCTTGTCTCTGGTAATATGGTCATTATTATGATCATATAGTGGAAACAAAAGCTTGCAAAGCAGAATGTCCTACAAACCCAGAATTCTACTCTCCTGTAGAAGTTGATAGTCCAGCTAAATTTTTCTAGGCTTTCAACAATTATGGAAGCCCTTTGATACATGCAGGCAGCATTTTGTTAGTAATTTAGGAATAGTTGTGCTGTGTGCATGCAAAGAAATTAATAGGAAAACAAAATAATTAATGTCACTAGAGAAATTTTAATTCAGCACATGAAACCACGTTATCAGATGCTATGAAAGGGTGCAGTTGTTGTTGCTCCTGATATTTGATAGCATTAAGGTCTGGAGGGGAAGTGGGAGGAGGTTTTCTAGGGACCATTCTGTGTGCTTCCTTAGAGCTGCTCATACCCTGTTCTGCCTCTTTAGTGCATTCTGAAATATGTCACTAATAAAGACAGAGAAAGTCAGCAAATTCATAAACCAGAATACTATAGTAATTCTCAGGGAAACTTGGACAATGTATGCTGATGTAAGTTTCGGGGTCTTTTCTTTTCTGACAATTAGTTTGCACTACATTATCAGAAAACAATATGAACCTCATAAGAAAAGGCCTGAAACCTGTAAAGCTCCGAGACTCCGCTATACTGCTCTTGTGGGCGAATATTTCTTGTTCGCAGGCACTGGAACATGGAAAAACAGAAAAACATACCCTAGTCCATCTATTGGTATGTCTTTGAATCTTTCTTTGTGTGAATAGATAAAGGTAGTACATACTTGTTTCACATATGTATTTAAATCTGTAACTTTATCTCAACATCATATGGTTAAGATTTAGAGATGCTGATTTTCAGTTATTGCTATTTGTACTCAGAAATAACTAATTGGGAAGCTAACATGCATTTTTTTAAAAAATGAGACTTATGTTCTTTAGGAAGCATGTGTACAACATAAATGACCAAAAATTTTCCCCACATATTTCATAGAACTATAAAATATATAAAAGCATGTTAAAAAAGGAAAAGCTTCATAATGTACAAGGGGACAGTCCTCATATTTGAAAATATCATCAATAATATTATTTTTAATAGTAGAAATCATGCCCAATGTTCAAAGGATATAATGAGCTTTGTGAAAAATTTTATCTGGTATTATTTTTTATTTTTAAATAATAAGGAAAATTGTAAATTTTACAAATACAAATACAAAAGGAAGCTAAGTAAAAACCGTTCATAAGCTGACACACTTTGTTCCTAAATTAATGACCTCATGCTAAAAAGAGAATCAAACGTAAAAAGAAAGTAGACAGACAGATAGATGCCCATTCTCCATTTCCATATCCATGACACAGTATGCAAGCAAAGCTACCTGAGGAAGAAAACCTTCATTTTGCTTCATGGCTTTGCACATTTGGGGATATGGTCACTGACTCCACTGCTGTGGCACAGTGCCAAGGCTGAGCAGCATGGGGAAGAGGATGTGCTGGAGCGAAGCCATTTACTGTGTGACAGCCAGGAAGACTAACGCCAGACACAGAGGGGCCCAGGAGAAGACTCATGCCCTGGATGTACCTCCAGTCCTCCCACCTTATTACTATTGCAAAAGTTATGCCAGGCTTCGTGTGCAGAAAGATCAGACCACAGAATAAACACGGTGTCATTTTCCTCATTACTACATAAAGGGAGGTTCGTGGGGCATCTGTTGGTATGCCATTATGTTTTGTTATTGTCGTCGCTGCTGCTGTTTTGTGATATGGGAAAATGAAATTTTGGAGAAGGAAAGAAAATTATCGAAAGTCGTCCAAGAGATAAGTGACAGACTGAAGCCAAGACTGGCATTCTTCAGTTTGTTACCCAGTATAGCAAATAAGGACATAGCATGTTCAGTTGTTCCTGTTACTTTCCTGGTGCTATGAGAAAATGCCGTGGTCAAGGCAACTTCTAGAAGAAAGCTGGCCATTTGGTTTATGATTCCAGAGGCATAAGGGTCCACTGGGGCAGGGAAGCATGGCAGCAGGCTGCAGGCATGTTGGCTTGAGCAGAAGCTGAGGGCACACATCGTGAACCACAAGCACAAATCAGAGAGAACAAAGAAGAAACGGTGTGAGTCTTTTAAATACTCAAAGCCCACCTCAAGTGATATACTCCAACAAGGCCATACCCTCCCCCAAACCCACCCAAACAGTGCAATCAACTGGAGAGCAATAATGCAAACCCTGGAGTCTATGAGGGACCTTTATCAATCAAACCACCACACAAACTGTTTTTAATTTCAGTTTAAACACCAAATAATGTTGAGTGTATGTCCTGTGAAATTCCAAGGACACACACAATATGAACAAGTCCTTGCCATTTGCTTGGAGCTGATGTATGGCCATCTGGGCTGTCTGTCTTTCCTTTGCTAACCCTTCTCAAAAGCTAACTGGAGTCCCAATTCTCTGTTATTTTGATTTCCAAAACGAGGGAGGCCTGTCTGTTCTGAAACCAGGATAGCCCTGCTTTACCTTTCTTAGCAAATGGGGCATGGGATCATCTTGGCATTGCCCTCAATGGTGCTGCTAATAGCGCTGCTCAATAGTTCAGAGGTTTTCAACCTTGGCTAATTGCAGGTGTTGTTGGGATGCGTATTGAAAATGTATGTTCCCTTACAGAGTTTTGGTGAGGCTTAGAACTGTGCATCCGTCACAAGCACTCCTGATGTTTGTGATATTGGTGGTCTGGGGCTTGAACCCTGAGGAAGAATGAAATAGCTAGATTTTCAAGGGAAATGCCATGTCTATGGAGTTACTGAGAGCTGTTCACTTCAGAGACTGTGAAGTTTGGCTAAAATGATGGCAAATGTAGTCTGGAAAAAAGAAGCTGAGAGGATTCAAGCAAACTTTATGTTGTCATGACCAAGAGTTCAGTAGTATTTTTTTTTTTTTAAGGTATTGGGCTTCTGGACAATGGCCACGGGAATGAAAGGGGTGTCTTCCAATCTTAGCACTGCTTTTCTTGCCTTGTGAAACCAACCATTTCTAATGCAAAGCTAATGTGTAACTATGTAGGATGTATTCAAAGTACAGACATTTAATCATTCTGATTTTTCCAAACTCTATATACCCATCCTATAGTCTGAGAAATTAAATGAGACTCAAGTCAAGTAGATCAGGGTAGCAATGTTTTTCTACTAAATGCTTTGGAAGTTCTGTAATCCTAAGAAATCTTAGTATCCTGTAAGTAGGTCACTGTGATTTCCACCCTCCAGTGTTTTTTGAACATTATCTGAACCACTTTAGAATCCAGTTGTAACTGTTGAACTACCTCCCTTTCTTTAAAGGCACACATTATTTTGAAATCCTATTTCAGTAACATGACCCTTGTATATGGACGTAATATTAAGATTGTATTGGGCTACATAGGCATTGATCTTTGTATATTG
>CAJQZJ010033498.1:2314587-2346603 GCA_907164525.1 Lophiomys imhausi | reverse complement strand
ACACACACACACACACACACACACACACACACACACACACACACACACAGAGAGAGAGAGAGAGAGAGAGAGAGCGCCCTCTAAGCTAGAAAAACTACAAAATCAAAGATTCCCAAGGTAATTTATGCTTTGGATGGACTTAAAATAAAACTCTTTCTCTTGAGCTCTGAACAAGTGCAGACCTGTTTTCCCCAAGTCCTAAGGAAGAGTAACTGCAGTATTTTATCACGTCTGATGAATGCCATGTGGGAATGTCTCCAAAGTAAAAGAGAACACGCTGTGCAAAGAATTATGCTTTTGTTGGGGAAAGTCATAGACACAGTAAACAGTAATGAGACGTTGTTCTCCTCCTTTTCCCAAGACATGCCTCATTCTGAAAGGAAGACCACACATTAGTCCGTGTCATAGGAAATCCCCAAACACTGTCTCCTTTACTGCTACAGAAATAGCTGCTTTTTCTCTCTCAGCATTTTACCGCTGACATCTTCTTATTCCCTTGGAATCTTATTAATACCACACAGCTCCTTTCTTGCATTCTTGTCAATGATATTTTTTTCTAAAAACCCACCTGTACCTCTTATGGTTATTGTCTTAAACTCTTTAAAAACGGGCATATTGCTAATTCAGGGCAATGGCTTCCATGGTGACTTCTTGTCCATGTCTACAACATACTTTGCTCACACCTACCACCCTCTTCCTTGGTTGTCTCTTTCCCTATCTCTGTTTCCCCATCTCTGTTCCCCTCCTCTTCACAAGGGCTGAAGATGGTTCACAACCACAAGAGTAGCAATAGTGAATAAGAATTGAGGTATTCTCAATCAAGGTTGTTTATAAATCAGATGAATACAGATTTCTATTTAAAAAAGAAAAAATCAACAGGGCATTTGAAGGAAAGGTACACTTTGCAAGTGATAAAATGGAGACTCTCCAGACTCCTTCGGGGGATCTAAACCTTCCTATTCCAAGAGAATTCAGTCTACACTGCTATGATTAACTCTAAAACAGGCATATTCTTTTTTTTTTACAGGATAGTTGTATGGAATTATAGAATACAATTATTTGTTATTTCAGGTATAAATGATAGAAAAATCAATGACTTAACTGCGGGGACCTTTTGACTAGTTCTAGAAACTCAAACCGCTAAACAAAATCAAATGAGGAAATGGAGGCTGTCTTGATCTAACTAACATATGGGAGCCTTTGCTTCTCCAGATGTTCATAAACTTTTAAAATCCAGAACTTTATCCTTTTTTACAGTTGTGGGAAGCATTCTGACACTAGGAGAATTAGTATGCATGCTAGCTAGTACTACCAAAACAGCCTTGTAACACCTCTATTGCATTCTACAGCACTGGTGCATAACCTGCCGTGTACAGCCCTCATTTCTATGTGGCATTAGTGAAATAACATTTAATGTGAGGGCAAAAGGGATATTTTTTTCTTTACAAGAATAAATGCTTAAACAAAAAAAAAATCTAAGAACATTTGTAACACTACGAAAATTGTAAAAGCATTATGTATCAAGAAAGAACCAGAGAGTCCTATAGAACAGCACACTACTGATTTTATTTGGAGCAGGCTTAAAGGTGTTTCCCATACTGAAAATCGATGGGGTAAGTGGCAAAGAAAGAGGACAGTGAATGACACAGTGTATAATGTCATTCCCTAGACAGTACTTTGCCCAGCCCACTTCAAGACCCTCACACATGGCATTTCCCTCCTCCCCAAGGCCATGGTGCTTGCATCCCTGTCTATAGTTCAGTACTGAGCTAAGACATCATTTTCTTTCTAAAAACTGCTTCAAATTCTTTCAAGTGACTTGTTTTGTAATAATAGACATTTGTCTTCACCTAATCTGTAAGAATCTTTGATTCAGAATATGTTGCTTAGGTTGGCTCATACAGATCCCTCCTTCACATCCTGTTTCTCATTTGCTACACTCAAAATGCCTGTAATTGTCTATTCCCTGCCTCTTTTTTCTCTGATGGATAATAAAACAAACCAAGAACAGACACACTAAAGGGAAACATGGAAAAAGAAAGACCTCAGAATCACTTGTTCCCAATTAATGTGTCACAAATTGTTCATAATTCTCTCTTCTATCTGGAAGAGAGAATTATGATACACCATAGAGCAGAGGAGTGTGTGTTCATTCACTCCCTCATGTTCCTCTGACACAGCACTAAGTCCCCTGGGGACACCTAACTGGTTGAGATGGAACACTCCCAATCAGATGGTTGCTTACATATGCTGTGTGGAAGAGTGAGACACTGAGACCAGACGCTCACAAAAGTGAAGAGTCTCACCAGGAAGATGGAAAAGTTACGAGACTCAGGAGGTCTGTCTCCAAGGTTACATAAACAAGGAACAATTTCTAGGGACAGGAGACTGGCAGCACAGCCTGAAGCTTGTGCCAGGAGCTTCAGGGACACAGCTTTAGTGAGTTGTCACTCTTTTGGTGGATTAGTTGCCTTTGAGTTGCCTACGTTCCTATAAGTGACAAAAATAATCAAAAACAAAAACAAAAAAACCCTCATGGTCTGATGAAGTTAGGATTTGGTGGAATCTTTTCTTGGTCAGCAGCTAGCATTGTATCTGGGGTGAATAGATATTTGATCGTGACTTCTCCCAATAATCCAGGCATCAACATATTAATATTCATTTCATTTTAATCCTTGGAGATCCTGTAACTAGTTATCTGGAAAAAAATCTATTCTGGTCTGCAGAATAGAAGAGAAATCAAATTAAAAACTATAAAAGTCATAAATACATTTTTCATTATGGAATTATGAATATTTATCTCATACATGGCATTTCCTTCCTCTCCAGGGCCATGGCGTTTGCATCCCTGTCTATAGTTCAGTGCTGAGCTAAGGCATCATTTTCTTTCTAAAGAAATTTCTTTAGTTTAATATTCTCTACGAATATTCATATATCCTTATGCAAATGCATTTATATAGCTTATATTTTCATTGGGATTTTTTCTATTTTATCATGAAAATTGTATTTACACTTCTCTACGAACAAATATTAAAACTCATATTCAACTGTTGGGATGTCAGTTAATATAATCATTATGAAAAACAGTATGAAGTTCCACAGAAAACTAAAACCACAGCTACTTTATGGTTCAGCTGCTCCACTTCTGGCTGCACACCTGAAAGAGATGAAGCCAACACACAAAAGAGAGACCTGCCTAGCCGAGTCACAGAATGAGCTAGGTGACCATCACCCAGTGAGTGGATAAAGGCAATCTGCTCCACGTACAGAGTGCCTTTGTAGTCAATCACTAAGAGGAACATGTCATGGCAGTTTTAGAAATATGACTGGAACTGGAGCTGATCTTGTGAGTGAAATTAGACAGAAACAAAAAGTCAAGTGTCCCTTGCTTTCTCTACCTGGAAGCGAGAACAGAACCCCGACAAGATTACCTGGAATTAGAAGACACTCTGATGCAGAAGAAAAAGGAATGGAGAGCTGCATAAGGGGGGAAAGCGAGATTGGTGGGGAAGGGAAATGGTCAGGATGGGATTTGGCATTGTATAGTATTTACTGTTTTAAGAGAAGGAACCATCTGTTGGACTGAAAGGGGAAACTTCTGGGGGGAAGAGTGTGGAAGGGCGGGATAGGAAGGGGGAATAGGGAAGGGTTTGTGACTGAGATGTAACTTGAAGAAAAAAAATAAAGTATTTAAAAAAAAAGAAAACATCAAAATGAAACCTACTAGTTTTTACAGAACTTGAAATTATTAAGAATTATTACTGAAAGTAAAAAAGAAATGAAAAATGAAATGAACATTCAACATGTGATGTTAGAAAGGTGATATTAGAAGCAAGATGAGAGATGGGCTCTTGTATCAACAATAAATCTTTCTAGTGGCCATGGACATTTGCTATTGAGGATTTTAATTATTTTCTTCATGTAAGTTCTTTTTATTAATTAAAAACTTCCTTCATACATTCTGTATATAGTCTATATCACCACAGGCTCTCTAAAATGGTAGTAAATTCAACAACAACCCATTTTTAACTGGCCTCCAATAAATCTATTTATTTATTCCAAGTCAGTTAATAAGAATTAGAACTACCTCTGAACAGCTGGAGCCCTGCTTTCTCCACATTCCTCCTCACTGACTGATGAGGAAAAACACACAAAGGAAATCTCATAGTTTTGTAATATAATTGCAAACATTTTATCTCAAAAAGATGCTTTTTTGAAGCCACTTTGTAAATGGCTAAAAATTGAGTCATTTAGTTTTTTAGCTACTAGGAAATAAAAACCCAAGTTGACATAACTTTCATTTTTTTCCCAGACATTTGGTTATTTTAGCTTCCTAATGTGTTAAGTAACTGAGTATATTCACAATTACAATAAGAAATCCAGTAGCAGCAATAAAAGCATAGACTATTGGGATATTTGAGAGAGTCTCCTATATTGAGACAGGCTGGCCTTGACCGTTCTCTGCAGCAGAACTTCTGATCCCCTCTGACTTCCAGGTGCTAGGATTACAGATGTGTACTATTACTCCTGGGTTTTGTAGGACTAAGGATGGATCCCAGGCATTGGTGTATGCCAGGCAAGCACCCTACCAACTGAGCAACACCCCCAGTCCCCTGATTTTTATTTTTAAAAATAAATTTTAGAGGGTGTCGGATGATCAGATAAAAAAAATATTTCACCTCTTAATAGTACAACAGTTCCTGTTGTTTCTGTAACAGCTAGGCCTATTTGTTGAAGATCTAAATGCTCAAGGACACATGGTTCATATCCAATTCCAATTGCTTACTTATTCTATGTAAGGCACTAGGTACTGTGTTCACACAACTAAAGAAAGGCTGCTCACCGAGTGGCAGCAGGATTCACACAGCCTTTCTGTTTCAGGAGAGTTAAGGCCATAGGAAGTACATCTTACCCTTACGGCCTGGACTACCCACTTACTGCAAACTAAAAATCATTTCCACTAAGAGAAGCATGACTCTGCGTGAGGCACTAAGCTGCAACAGACAGAGCAGATCAGATTAAATTCCACACACTGGATCAGACTGTCTCTCCAGGGTAAGTGACAATTGCAAATTGTCCGTGAATTTTTCGAGACTTAGGAAATTATTATTTCATAAATGTATTGGCCTCGTTTGGATCTTCATTCAACAGTAAAATGTGGTATGCTTCTATGGTGAAGTAGCTTTAAATTTTGATGCTGGAAGATCTTGACCACAGCCATTTTGCTAGAGAATTTTAATATAAGGTTTTGGTGGTTGTGTTTACTCTTCTTGGCATGCCGTTATGAAACAAAAGATCAAAGCATGAAGTAAGATCTCAGCAGAGGAATGGTGACAAGTTTCAGGTTAGAACACACTGGAAACAGAATATTCCAAGCAGTACAACACGACGCCCTTCTCCTCTCTCTCTCCTCAAGTATTCCGATATAACATGCTCTAAATAAATGTAAAACTGTACCTAAGCCCCAGAGTATGGTTTTGAAATCTCCAGGAATCCAGAGATACCTACATATCTCAGAGAAAGTCTGCTGCAGTTCATCTCAGACACAAGCCCCCGGCAGCTGCTTTACAATGAAGAGCATCTGCTCTAAAGACAAAAGCTTCTGCAACTGAATTCTTTTGTTGGAAGTCAAAGCATATAATAATTGAGAAGGAGTACAGACAGATATGTGGCTATTTATAACAAGAGAACAGATGAAGTTGGCATATGAGGAGCATCTCCTGGGAAGTGGCCCTGCTACTGTACTTGCTGTCCCTTAACTCAGCAGTGGCTTCACTCACAGCATTTCCTGAAAGGTGATACTGACAGTTTGAAAGCTTAATTGAGTTTGAAATGTCCTTGTTTTAACCTGTGACTGATAGCTTTTGACTATTCAGCTTGAAGGATATAGCACTTGGTTTTGAAAACTATTTACTACTGAAATATTTTACTATCTTGCATTGCACCTAACCAATTAAATTTCATAGCTTTAGTCAGTTAAGACTCTTAAAGACAGATTAATTTGCAAAGTGTTTGGCTCCCAAACTAAAGAACAAAAAAATAAATCCCATCTGGCAAAGATACTCAACACATTTCCTTCTGTTGAGATCTCTGTACCAATCATAACTTTAAAAATTCTATTTCATGCTCCAAATATTATTTTTGACAGTATGTACATACATCTTCATATACACATAATAGATTTTCAATTCAAGTTCAAATGTCTGACTCAAATGGAGCACTTAATGATAAAATACTGCCATTTACTTGGTAATAATGTCTAAGTAATTCTGCAAAGGTTGCTACTCTATCCACTTTCAGATAAAACTTGAAGCAAAGTTACATTAGTTCATCCAAGATCTCACATAGAAACATTCACCACTTAGAACTAGCTTGTGCACTGAGTATTAGAAAATACTGTGACCAGTAATGAAATGTCTCAATGACAGAACTGATTTCCTTTTCTAAGTGCTGATGAAGTGATTTCAAACTTGCAAAGATGCTTCCCTAGCTTGCTTCTCTGTTGCTGTGATAAATGCTGACTAAAACCGGGGAGGAGGAAATCTGACCATCACTAGAAGAAGTCAAAGCAGGAACCGAAGCAGAGACTATGGGGAATGCTCACTCACCTGCCTGGAAAAGGCACCACCTACAGAGCCTTCCACATCAGCTGGTCAAAAGAAAATGCCCTCCCAGGCCTATTCCCAAGTGATCTTTCCTCCTTCCAGGTTAGTCTAGTTTGTGTCAAATTGAAAAAATTAAATCCACCAGTATAGATGTTCTTGAACTCAGCTTTATTTTGCTAAAAGCAATACTAAATATAATTTTATTTCAAAATTCAAGCACTAGTAGCATCATTATTATTAAGACAGGCTCTTACTATGTAACCCTAGCTGGTCTGGGACTTGCTATGTAGACTAGGATGGTCTTGAACTCAGAGATTCACCTGCCCCTGCCTCCTGAGAGTTGGGGTTAAAGGGTTGAGCCATCTCATTTGGCTGAATACATTATTTGCAGCAAAAAATATTCAGGGAAACCTGCCATTATTCTAAAGTGTGTAATATATTTTTAACTCTGTATCTAAAAGTCTTTGCTTGTTTGTTTGTTTCTGCTACAAAAGGATAAGGAACATTTCAGACTTCTCTGTAATGTCTGTTTGCAAGTGAGACTGGTCTAGATTTCCTGTCTGGAGTTTACAACCATCCAGGCACCACAATCTTTGCCTATTTTAAGACAACAAAAACTGTGGCTTGTATGAGAATAGAGATAATACTGCCCAAAGTTTTTTGTTTGTTTTGTTTTTGCGAAATAGGGTTTCTCTGTGTATCCTTGGCTGTTCTGGACTCACTTTGTAGACCAGGCTAACCTTGAACTCACAGAGATCCACCTGCCTCTGCCTCCCAAGTGCTGGGATTAAAAGCATGCACCACCATGTCTGGCAATTACAGACAGCTTTGAACTGCCAAGTGGGTGCTTGGATTTGAACCCGAGTTCTTTGGAAAAGCAGTCAGTGCTTTTAACCACTGAGCTATCTCTCCAGCCCATACTGCCCAATTTTTTTAATAATTATTTCAATGGTATTCTTGTGAGTTCATTTTTTTTCCTGATGGACTTTATAAACCACAGCAAGCCAGGAGATTGTTTTTGCAAGAGTATATGATGCTCTCTATAATAAAATCCCACTCACACTCTACCTGGGAGGCCACAGCTGAATCATGAGCATCTGCCCTGCTCATGACTTTTTAAAAAAACCAAACAAACCAACTTTTAAGGCATTGCTGTGATAACACTAACAACATTCTTAAAACCAAGTACCAGCCAAATAGCAGGATTGATCCTCCCCATATCCACAAAAGCTTTGAAGTTTGCTTTTAAACTGGATTATAAAGATCCCAAAAGGAATAAACACTGAGAGCTCTCAGATGAGACATGAATGCAGGACACGAATTCTGGGCAGAGTGAAGACAGAGTTGGGATTAAAAAAAAAACTCACACACTGCACAAATTAACATCCACTTGTCACACGCAACAGAAGTGGCAGTGGAAAGGCTTTAAGAATTAAATTTATAAGTCAGTGAATTTAAGTCTATTTTAAGTAAATTACCATAAGTACATACAATGAATTATTTTTTGTTAAGTGAAAGATGGGTTTTTATGAGTTTTAATGCTAGGTAATAATGGGTTGAATAAAAAAAATGCATGAGATAGGGAATCAGAAACTTATATCCTGAAATAGCTGTCAATAACTGGGTGACCCAGGGCTGGATGTTTATTGTGGCTTGACTGTGGGAATTTTTTTTCTCTGAAGCTCATGTCTGAATACTTGGTCCCCCACTGGTGCACTGTTTGGGAAAGTCATGGAGCCTTTAGGAAGCAGAGTGTTTCTGGAGAAGGAGAGTAACTGGAATAGGCGTAGAGGTTTTGTAGCCCAAGCTCTCTTCCTGTCCACACTCTGCTCCCCCTGACTGCCAAGGCAATGTGACCAACCTGCTCTGCCATTCTGCCTTTCCCACCACGATAGACTGTGTCCTCCTAGAACCAGGAGCCAAACCACATACTTGCCTAAGTAGTTCTGTCAGTTGCTTTGTTGTGGCAATATGTAAAGTAAAAAACTAACAATGCTTCAACTATACTGATTCTCTATTTTCTTGTAATAAAATAATAACATCAAAACTTGCACTAGCAGGTGGTTGTACTCCAATATTACATATGAAGGAATCTACTACATGACTTGATTACTGTAAATGTATATTAAATCAAGTGCTCCCATCTTGTTTTTTCCTTCCTTTTCCAAATCCTGAGGGCAATAAAGAGTCTCGCTTACTTTATGAGCCCACACCATTGGAACACAATATTTCAGGGCTCACAGAGTTAAGCTCAATGTTCCAAACAGGAGGTAAGAATTGCAGCACATTTGAAACACTTGTTTTCTTTTTCCTGAGAAAGGGTCATTTACCCAAACACTGGAAAAAAAATGCCGCAGCAATACACTGAATTATTTTCAAAGTAGGCATGCAGTAAATAAAGAGTAGTAGATTTTTAAAAAAGATATTTCCTGTAAATAAAAGTCTACTTTTAAAAAACATTTAGTATAAAATGCTTGACTTCTGATATTGTTGTTTTTTACTCATGGTCTTGCTTGGTGGCCCACACTGGCATCAAACTCATGACTGTCTCTCTGTTAGCCTCTATCTATCTATCTATCTATCTCTATCTCTCTCTCCAACAGAGATTCAGGTATTGATATTAGTGTTCAAAACAGCATTGCTCACAGTAGCCAAAGGGAACCCTGCCAAGCACCCAACAAGAGAAGAACGCATAAACAAAATGTGGTATGCAAATTCAAACATTTTCCAGCCATAAGAAGGAATGAACTATTGCTGTATTCTGTAACAGCGGTAGCCCTGGAAAACACAATGCTAAGTAAAAGAAGCCAATCATGGAAAGGTAATATTGTATGACCTGACTTTCATGAGGAACTCAAGACGGGCAAATTCAGTGTGGCAGCAGAATGCATGCTACCAAGGGCAAAGGGGAGAGAGACATGGGGAGGAGTTATTGTTTATAGTCATGAATTTCCATATTGAGGATGATGAAAATATTTGAGTATATAGATAATGGTGATAACTGTGCCATAGTGTGAATAGATTTCATGCTACTAAATTACACACTTACAAGTAGTTAAAATGAGAAATATTATGCTATGTACATTTTACTATCAAAAAATGACAATAAAAGACCGGAATATAGGCACTCGAGCCACACCACAAGAGCAAAGGTGAGATTATTTTTTTCCGGAGTTTCCAACATGGTGGCACAGTGTGCACTGTAGCGGAGAGGCAGAGACCTAACCCAGTCACAGCAAAGCAATTAGGAGCCAAGACTGCCTGCAAACAGAGCCCGCAACAGTGTGTTCTCCACAAATACTGGGGCGGGTGGGTCACTCACCCTAGCACCCAAGCATCTGAGGCAGTCAGCAACAGGCACACTGAGGCCAGCATCAGCTGTGAGTGGAGCTCCCTGACTGCATAGTCAGCCTAGCTGGGGAGCCAGAACGACTGGGTCAGTGAGAGGAGAACACAGACCCAACCACAGCTCTACCTGCCTTTCTGAGGAGACCTGTCAGCTCTGAGGTCCTCAGAGGCTAGCCCTCTCCCCACTCCAATCCCCTCTATATTGGTCCAATTGGGTCACAAGCAGTTGAGGAGAGCGGCAGCCACCCTCCTCTCCAAGATCCAGTCAGTCTATTACAGGAACCTGCCCGCCATCTGGAGGTAAACACCAGGATCTCAGGATCAGCCAACCCCCAGGGCAGGGAGTTTTCCTGAGCACCAAGGTCAGGTAACAAAAGAAACAAACAGATAACACCTGGGTCCATCTGATGACAAAGGTCAGCGCAAGAACATGGTAAAAAAAAAAAAAAAAAAAAAAACAATAGGATGTCTCCACATCCTAGCAATAATGCTACAGACAATTCTGGACAGCTGAACCCAATTGAAGCAAAGGAAAATGACCTTAATCCCACGCTTATATTAATAATAGAAGGCCTAAGGGAGGAAATCAAATACCTCAGAGAGCAACAACAAAGTACTGCAAAGGAGGTGATGGAAATGAATAAAGGGCTTAAAGGAATGGAAGACCTGAAAAGGGAAGTTGAAGCAATGAAGAAAATCTAATCTGAGACATCCATAGAACTGGAAAACCTTAATAAAAGAATCGGAACTACAGACACTAGCATCACCAACAGAATATAAAAGATGGAAGAAAGAATTTCAGGCTCAGAGGATAAAATTGAAGAAATGGATACATCTGTCAAAGAAAATGTCAAATCTAAAAAAGTCCTGACACAAAACCTTCAGGAAATCAAGGACACAATGAAAAGACGGAATCTCAGAATAATAGGAATAGAAGAAAGAGAAGAGTCCCACCTCCATGGACCAGAAAATATCTTCAACAAAATCATTGAAGAGAATTTCCCAAATCTAAAAAAAGAGATGCCTATAACTGTACAAGAAGCTTACAGAACTCCAAATAGATTAGACCAGAAAACAAAATCTTCCCGCCACATAATAATCAAAACACTAAATGTACAGAACAAAGAAAGAATTTTAAAAGCTGCTAGGGAAAAGGGTCAAGTAACATATAATGGCAAACCTATCAGAATCACACCTGACTTTTCTTCAGAGACTCTAAAAGCCAGAAGGGCCTGGACAGACGTCTTGCAGACCCTAAAAAACCACAAATGCAAGGCCAGACTACTATTCCCTGCAAAACTGTCAATCAACATAGATGGAGAAAATAAGATATTCCATGACAAAGCTAAATTCAAACAATATCTATACACAAATCCAGCTCTACAGAAGATGTTAGAAGGAAAACTTCAACCCAAAGAGGTTAACTACACACAAGAAAGCACAGGAAACAAATAGCATTCCTGCAGCAAAAACAAAAGGAAAGAAGCTCACTCACACACTATTTCTACCAACATCAAGATGGCAGGAAGTAACAATTACTGGTCATTAATATCTCTCAACATCAATGGACTCAATTCCCCAATAAAAAGGCACAGGCTAGCAGAATGGATGCGAAAACAGAATCCCGCATTCTGCTGCTTACAAGAAACACACCTCAGCAAAAAAGATAGACATTATCTCCAAGTAAAGGGCTGGAAAAAGATATACCAAGCAAATGGACCCAAGAAAAAAGCTGAAGTAGCAATTCTAGTATGCAACAAATTGGATTTTCAACCAACATTAATCAAAAGAGATGGGGAAGGACACTATATACTCATCAAAGGAAAAATCCACCAAGATGAAATTTCAATACTAAACATCTATGCCCCAAATGTAAGACCACCCACATTCATTAAAGAAACACTACTGAAGCTCAAATCCCACATTGAACCTCACACATTAATAGTGGGAGACTTCAACACACCACTCTCACCACTGGATAGATCAACAATGCAGAAACCAAACAGAGAAATAATGAACCTCACAGATATCATGAATCAAATGGACCTAATTGATATCTACAGAACATTTCACCCCAAAACAAAAGAATACACTTTCTTCTCGGCACCTCACAGAACATTCTCCAAAATCGACCATATAGTCGGTCACAAAGCAAGCCTCAGCAGATACAGGAAAATTGAAATCACTCCTTGTAACTTATCAGACCATCATGGAATAAAGCTAGGCTTCAACAATAACCAAAACAACAGAGTGCTTGCAAAAACATGGAAACTGAACAACTCTCTCCTCAATGACCTCTGGGTCAGGGAAGAAATAAAAAAAGAAATTAAAGTCTTCTTAGAACTCAATGAAAATGAAGGCACAACATACCCAAACTTATGGGACACATTGAAAGCAGTGCTAAGAGGAAAGTTTATAGCTCTAAGTGCCTTCAAAAAGAAACTGGAGAATTCCTATACTAGCCACCTAAAAGAAAACCTGAAAGAGCTAGAACAAAAAGAAGCAAACACTCCCAAGAGGAGCAGATGAGAGGAAATTATGAAACTCAGGGCTGAAATCAACAACTTAGAAACAAAAAGAACAATACAAAGAATCGACAAAACCAAGAGCTGGTTCTTTGAGAAAATCAACAAAATAGACAAGCCCTTAGCTAAACTAACTAAAAGGCAGAGGGAAAATACCCAAATCAACAAAATCAGAAATGAAAAGGGGGAAATAACAACAGACATTGAGGAAATCCAAAGAATCATTAGGTCCTACTTCAAAAACTTGTACTCCACAAAATTGGAAAATCTAAATGAAATGGACAATTTTCTTGATAAATTCCACCTACCAAGGTTAAATCAAGAACAGGTAAACAAATTAAACAGTCCTATAACCCTTAAGGAAATAGAAGAAGTCACTAGAAGTCTTCCAACCAAAAAAAGCCCAGGCCCAGATGGTTTCAGCACAGAATTCTACCAGACATTCAAAGAAGAGCTAACACCAATATTCTTCAAACTCTTCCACAACATAGAAACAGAAGAAATACTGTCAAACACATTCTATGAGGCCACAGTTACCCTGATACCTAAACCTCACAAAGACCCAACGGAGAAAGAAATTTTCAGACCAATTTCCCTTATGAACATGGATGCAAAGATACTTAATAAAATACTTGCAAACCGGATCCAAGATCACATCAAAAGTATCATACACCATGATCAAGTAGGCTTCATCCCAGGGATGCAGGGGGGGTTCAACATTAGAAAATCCATCAATGTAATCCACCACATAAACAAGCTGAAAGAAAAGAACCACATGATTATCTCATTGGATGCTGAAAAAACTTTTGATAAAATATAGCACCCTTTCATGATAAAAGTCTTAGAGAGATCAGGCATACAAAGACCATACTTAAAAATAATAAAAGCAATTTACAGCAAGCCAATAGCCAACATCAAACTAAATGGAGAGAAACTTAAAGCATTTCCTCTAAAATCAGGGACAAGGCAAGGCTGCCCACTCTCTCCATATCTCTTCAACATAGTACTTGAAGTTTTAGCTAGAGCAATAAGACAACTAAAAGAGATTAAGGGGATACAAATTGGAAAGGAAGAAGTCAAAGTATCCCTATTTGCAGATGATATGATAGTATACATCAGTGACCCCAAAAATTCGACCAGAGAACTTCTACAGCTGATAAACTCCTTCAGCAGGGTGGCCGGATACAAAATCAATTCAAAAAAATCAGTAGCCCTTCTTTACACAAAAGATAAATGGGCTGAGAAAGAAATAAGGGAATCAACACCCTCCACAATAGCCACAAATAATATAAAATACCTGGGGGTAACTCTAACCAAGCAAGTGAAAGACCTGTATGATAAGAAGTTCAAGACCCTGAAGAAAGAAATTGAAGAAGATATCAGGAGATGGAAAGATCTCCCTTGTTCATGGATAGGTAGGATCAACATAATAAAAATGGCAATCTTACCAAAAGCAATATACAGATTCAACGCAATTCCTATCCAAATACCAACTCAATTTTTTACAGATCTGGAAAAAACAATTCTCAACTTCACATGGACTAACAAAAGACCCAGAATAGCTAAATCAATCATGTACAATAACAGAACATCTGGAGGTATCACCATCCCGGATTTCAAGCTGTACTACAGGGCAATAGTAATAAAAACAACATGGTACTGGTATCAAAACAGACCAGTTGACCAATGGAATTGAATCGAAGACCCAGAAATAAACCCACACACCTATGGTCACTTAATTTTTGACAAAGAAGCCAAAAACATACAATGGAAAAAGGAAAGCATCTTCAATAAATGGTGCTGGTCTAACTGGATGTCAACATGTAGAAGAATGCAAATAGATCCATACTTATCACCCTGTACAAAACTTAAGTCTAAGTGGATCAAGGACCTCAACATAAATCCATACACATTAACATTAATAGAAGAGAAAGTGGGGAAAAGCCTTGAAATCATTGGCACTGGTAGCAACTTCCTGAGTAGAACACCAATAGCTCAGTCACTAAAGCAAACAATCAATAAATGGGACCTTATAAAACTGAAAAGCTTCTGTAAGGCAAAAGAAACTGTCCTTAGAACAAAACGGCAGCCTACAGACTGGGAAAGGATCTTCACCAACCCAACATCTGACAGAGGGCTAATATCCAAAATATATAAAGAACTGAAGAAATTAAACACCAAAAAATCAAATAACCCTATCAATAAATGGGGTACAGAGCTAAACCGAGAATTCACAGAAGAGGAATCTCTAAAGGCGGAGAGGCATTTGAGGAAATGTTCAACATCTTTGGTTATCAGGGAAATGCAACTTAAAACAACTCTGAGATTCCATCTCACACCTGTCAGAATGGCTAAGATCAAAAACTCAAATGATAGCACATGCTGGCGAGGATGTGGAGAAAGGGGAACACTCCCCCATTGCTGGTGGGACTGCAAACTTGTGCAACCACTTTGGAAATCAATCTGGAGATATCTTAGAAAATTGGGAATAAATCTACCTCAAGACCCAGCCACACCCCTCTTGGGCATATATCCAAAAGATTTGAAACAAAACCACAAGGACATTGCCTCAACAATGTTCATAGCAGCTTTATTTGTAATAGCCAGAAACTGGAAACAACCCAGATGTCCATCAACTGAAGAATGGATAAAAAAACTGTGGTACATTTACACAATGGAATACTACACAGCTATCAGAAATGTGGAAATCATGCAATTCAAAACCAAATGGATGGAACTAGAAAAGCTCATCCTAAGTGAGCTGACGCAGTCCCAGAAAGATAAACATGGTATGTATTCCCTTACAAATGGATATTAACCATACATCAGAGGATAACTATCCTACAACCCACACACCCAAATAGACAGGAACCTAGCATATCTATCCTAGGAAAAATTCTACCCACCAGTGAGTCATGGAATCTGCTGCAGGTTAGTGGAACCCCACACCCTAGATGGTGTGCCTTATCAAGCTCCAGTAAGAGTGGAAGCTCTTGGGCCTCACATGACGCAAGATCTGAGGGAGTATGATATGTGAGGACCCACCTCATCTGAGGAGAAGGAGAGTACCAAGTAGAGGAACAAGGAGGGAGGGAGGGAGGGAGGGAGGGAGGGAGGGAGGGACGGAGGGAGGGAAGAAGAGAGGGAGGGAAGGAGAGAGGAAAGGAGGGGCCAAGAGGGGAGGAGGGAGGAAACTATGTTCTAGAAATAAATAATACTTTTTTAAGAAAAGAGTTAATAAGCTTAAAAATATAATAAAAATACAATATAAAATTTTCAAACTATAATTTACCTTACTGGCATGAAAGGAAAATGGCCTTAATTTCAGATTAGAATGTTAGACTGCAGGTGGCTACAGAGATTACACAAACTTGATAGCAGCCTAAAAGTTTTTTTTTGTTTTGTTTTGTTTTTGTTTTTGTTTTTTTTTTTTTTAGAGGTATAGGCTGTTTCCATGGTTTGGCATTAAAAAGCAGGTAACAGGTTTAAAACACTGTAAATAAATTAAAGGTGACAGCTGTTCAACCTGGTTTTACAAACCTCCAAGAGTTGAAAAAACTTAGAGCTAAGGTAAAATAATGCATGGTGTTAGCCCATGCCGTTACCTCCAGTAGAGACAGGAGGATCACTATAGAGTTAGTTGTCTTATAAATTCTAGAGTTACAAGAAACAGGGTGGTGATGGTGCACACCCTTAGTCACATCATTGGGGAAGAATACACCTTTAATCCCAACACACTAGAGACAGAAATAGGCAGATCTCAGAGCTCAAGGTCACCTGATACAAAACAAGCTCTAAACAGAGAAAAATTTTGATCCAGGAGTGGAGGAGCACATCTTTAATCCCATTAGTTGGGAACCACATGTCTTTGATCCCAAAACTTAGAATGCAGAGACAGGCACATAGGATTTGGAAAGATTTAAGTTTAAAAGCTACTTACAAAAGGCAGGCTGCAATTCAAACAAATTGTCCTTTGAGATCTCAAAATATATACACTAAAGGTTTGTCTAGCTCCAAAATATCAAAATAATTTCTTGTTTAATCTGGATTGAAAGGTAATACTTTATATATTATCAAAAAACCAAATTTGCTCCAGGAAAAATATTACCTGACCCCCCCCCCAAAAAAAAAAGGTAATAATCCCAGAGTTAGGATTAGGGCAGGGCTCTGTTCTTATCTTTCCAGGAGATTTAAACATCCATTCAAGAAATCCAGGGACAACTGGACAACGGAAACCTCAGCAGAAAACAGATCAGACACCAAACAAGACGAGTGGCCCAGATGATCCAGCCTTGCAGACTTCTTCAATAGCAGTTTCCTCAAAAGTCTACAACCACAACAACTCAAAATCGCTAAGATCGTTCAGCTCCACAGACTACTCCAGCCAGATCTTCAGTAAAGCTCTGAAGATCAGCTTCTGTCTATGAACTTCTTAGGACATCTAAAGAGCTGAGCACAAAAGGACTGAACATCAAATGATTCTATTAACATTTTTAACCATTTTTCCATTCTTATATGGGCCCCAAACAGGTTTACTACGTCCCAAATCAGCAGGAAGTCATTTTAAGGGAACAACGTCCCATCCCCAGAAGGTGGGGAGGGTGTTCTCCCCCTTTGGTTATTTGATAGATAATAGAAAATTTTGTTATTTAGGGGAAAAGGCTACAAGCTGTTAAATGGTCTTGTTAAATGGGTTTTGGAGGTTAGACCCAGGGACTTCTCTCTTTTGCTTTTCTGTATCCTCCTTTCTCTCCTATATAGGAGTGAATAGACTTGAGAAAATGGGACATAGACATAGTATAGGAAAGATCAAGAAAAAAGGACAGATTATTGAATATAGCCTTATACCTTTGTATACTGATACAAAATTAATATTATATTTGGCTAAATTCGTATTGATCATTGTATATTAATGCAAAATTAAGATTGTATAGGGCTACATCGGCATTGATCTTTGTATATTGATACAAAATTAAGATTATATTTGGCCACATTGGCATTGATCTTTGTATATTGATACAAAATTAAGGGTAACACTTCTTAAAGGTATTGTTCGTAGTAATACTTAAAAATGAAATGTCAAGTTTTGACCTCTCGCTACCAACCGACATAAACTGTTTAGGATAATTAAGAAACGGAAACTAATAGTCATGAAAACGTGTCATTTTGTTAGTTACTATGACAGTCTATCACAGTTATTTTCTAAGCTACTCAGAAATCAAGTTGCTAAGAGACAAGCAATATTTGCTTATCTAAATATAAGAGATAGATAGGGCATCTTCCAAAACCTCAAGAGATCTGCAGAATATGGCATTCAAAGATGTTTTCTTAACTTAAGATTTTTTGATATCGAGACATGTCAGCTCCTGACAGCACCCCTTATTCTACTCCAAGTAGAAGATGAGCATCGAAGAATCTCCAGTGGGAGATGATTGAATTGGTGGTAAGCCTTTCTCTTGGCAAGAAAAATCCCTTGCTTCAGCTGTAGACAGACTTCTGTCCAAAAAGGACAAAACTTGGAAGCAGATAAGTTGACAGCCTAGCTCTGCCAAGACAGGGTAGGTAAGTCCTTCATAATTCCTGCTCTACAATCAATGTCTGTCAGAGAAATGGGGCCAAATGGCTGAAGATTGATGCTGTAATGTATGGAGAGAAAATGGGAACTGTCCAGGCAGCCACTGGTATGTCATTTTTTTAGTTTTGGAAGCTGCAGGCCCTGCATTTCCTATATAATCAGATATATTTATCCCTCTCAAGTCTCTGAGGTGGTTGAAGGATAGCTAGAGTCTCATAGTTAAATTTTGAGTTGTTTAGGAATCAAAAGGGTGTTCTGGATCTAAGAAGATATTTTTAAAATTATGAGGCAAGTTAGTATGAAAGCTGAGTTAGATATAGAACTTTAAACTCATGGAGATGGTTAGATAGTAGAATGTTAAAGTCAGGTGCCAAATACATATGGACTGGACATTGGGAATGTATGCTAAGCCATATAACTCACATAATTGTGGCCTATTTATTTCTGTTGTTCTGTATTGTATTTATAGTTATAAGAAAAAGAACCATTTTTTTGGACTGAAAGGGAGAGCTGTTGGAGGGAAAAAAGAAATACCTTAAACTAAAAAAAAAAAAAAAAGAAGGGAAGAGGATGGGGGGGTTGAGGGGGAGGAGGGTGGAAGGGTGGGACTGGAGTGGGGAGTAGGGAGGGGATTGGGATTGAGATGTAACTTGAAGAAATAAAAAATAAATTATTAAAAAAAAAAGACCGGAATATACTGCTGAAACACAAAGTAAAATGTATGGTTGCAGTTCAATGAAACATCCTGCAGGAGTACAAGTATATCTGGATAAGGCATTTTCAGAAATGGGGGTGTGGGGTGGGATATAGCCGCTTAATCCCCCCAAAAAGCTTGTGCTACATGATGCTGTGATCCATGGGAACTGAAAGCTATTTGTATCATGTGCATGCATGCGTGCATGCGCGTGCGCGCGTGCGTGCGTGCGTGCGTGCGTGTGTGTGAGAGAGAGAGTCTGTACATGTTCATGTGGGTGTGTGTGTTCATATAAACTGTGTATGTGCACATGTGGGGGTGTAGATCCTGGGAATCATTTAGTGTTTTCTTCAGTAGCTTCTCTATCTCATTATGAGAGCTGTGGTTTCTCATTGGCCTAGGACAAATTTGTTAAGCTGGCTATGAGCTTCAGGGGTCTGCCTGTTTCTGCCTTTTCTCACCCACAGCTCTGGGGTTGCAGATAGACTGCAGTATGCCCAGCTCTTCTGTGGTAACAACCCCCTCATAATAACCACAAACAATATAAAATACCTGGGGGTAACTCTAACCAAGCAAGTGTAAGACTTGTATGACAAGAACTTAAAGTCCTTGAATTGGAGAGGACCTCAGAAGATGGAAACCTAAAGCTAGCTAGGTTCTCATGTTTGCTCAGCAGGTGCTTTACCAACTGAACCATCTTCCCAGACCCTAAACACTTATATTTGTCATCTAGAAAACTAAAGCCTGATGTTCTCACAGGTTTACTTCTATAGTTCTTTATGTGATTATGCTGTGTGCCTTTGGAATGAGACTCTACAGGCCAGAGTTACTTTGGTCCCAACTCAGGAACAAATAAGAAGCAGCTTACAGGCAAAGGAGGCTGGGCTGGCTAGCAGTCTAAACTCAGGGACAAGGCAAGGATGCCCACTGTCGCCATATCTCTTCAACATAGTACTTGAATTTCTTACTAGAGCAATAAGACAGCTAAAGGAGATCAGGGGGATACAAATTGGAAACAAAGAAGTCAAATTATCCCTGTTTGTAGACGATATGATAGTATACATAAGCGACTCCAAAAATCCCACCAGAGAACTATTACAGCTGATAAACACCTTCAGCAAGGTGGCTAGATACAAAATTAATTAAAAAAAATCAGAAGCCCTTCTTTATACAAAAAATAAATGGGCTCAGAAAGAAATTAGGGAAACAAACCCCTTCACAATAGCCACAAACAATATAAAATACCCGGGGGTAACTCTAACCAAGCAAGTGAAAGACCTGTATGACAAGAACTTCAAGTCCTTGAATTGGAGAGGACCTCAGAAGATGGAAATATATCTTATGCTCATGGATAGGTAGGATCAACATAATAAAAATGCCTATCTTACCAACAGCTATATATAGATTCAATGTAATTCCTATCAAAATACCACCACAATTCTTTATAGACCTGGAAAAAGCAATTCTCAACTTCATATGGAATAACAAAAAAACCAGAATAGCTAAATCAATCCTGTACAATAAAAAACATCTGGAGATATCACCATCCCAGATTTCAAGCTGTACTACAGAGCAATAGTAATAAAAACAGCATGGTACTGGTATAGAAACAGAGCAGTGGATGAATGGAATTGAATTGAAGACCTAGAAATGAACCCACAAACCTATGGCCGCTTAATTTTTGACAAAGAAGCTAAAATCGTATAATGGAAAAAGGACAGCATCTTCAACAAATGGTGCTGGTCTACCTGGATGTCGACATGTAAAAGAATGAAATTAAACCCATACTTATCACCTTGCACAAAACTCAAGTCCAAGTGGATCAAAGACCTTAACATAAGGCTGGACACACTAAATCTATTAGAAGAGAACTTAGGGAAAACCCTCGAATGCATCGGCACGGGTGACAACTTCCTGAACAGAACACCAACAGCTCAGGACCTAAGACCAACAATCAATAAATGGGACCTCATGAAACTGAAAAGCTTCAGTAAGGCAAAAGACACTGTCATTTGAACAAAACAGCAACCTACAGATTGGGAAAAGACCAACCCCACATCTGACAGAGGGCTAATATCCAAGATTTACAAAGAACTCAAGAATTTAAATGCCAAGAAACCAAATAATCCAATTAAAAAATGGGGAACAGAGCTAAACAGAGAATTCACAAAGGAGGAAAACCTAGTGTCTGAGAGACACTTGAAGAAATGCTCATCATCCTTAATCATCAGAGAAATGCAACTTAAGACGACTCTGAAATTCCATCTCACACCTGTCAGAATGGCTAAGATCAAAAAGTCAAATGACAGCACATGCTGGTGAGGTTGTGGAAAAGGGGGAACACTCCTCCATTGCTGGTGGGAGTACAAGCTGGTACAACCACTGTGGAAATCAGTCTGGCGCTATCTTAGAAAACTTGGAATAGCCCTACCTCAAGACTCAGCCATACCACTTCTGGGTATACATCCAAATGATTCCTCACCAAAACACAAGGATGTTTCCTGATCTATGTTAATAGCAGCCTTATTTGTAATAGCTAGAAACTTGAAACAACCCAGATATCCCTCAACCGAGAAACAGATAAAAAACTGTGGTACATCTACACAATAGAATGCTACTCAGCCATCAGAAACAATGAAATCATACAATTTGCAGCCAAATAGATGGAACTAGAGAAGCTCATCCTGAGTGAGCTAACCCAGACTCAGAAGGATGCACATGGCATCTATTCACTTATAATGGAATTTTATCCATATAGTACAGGATAACTCTACTACAACCAATGTACTAAAGGGAACAGGAACATAGACTTTGTTACCTGTTAGCCTCTCTTGTGCCATTATTATAGGTGTGAGTTACCACATCTGGCCTCACTGTGTGTATTCATTTTCTTCCCTCCTTTTAATCTTTTGTGTCCCCTAAAGTCAAAGTGAATAATATAGGAGTATAAACAAAATGGGCACCAGTGAGAAACAAGATCCCTTGTACCTGCAGAGCCCACATGAACCCACTTTCCACAATGCTGCCCTGGAAATTTAGGGTGGAGCCTTGTTCTTTGCTCATCTGAGTGAGAATAACTCAACATGCTCTTATGAGCTCATGAATGTTATTTATCTGTGAGTCAACACTTTGAGTTATAAAGTACTCTTAAAATAGTTTTCTATATTTTGTTAGCACAGCTTTAAAATTGAAAACTTTTCATCTGTCCATAGACAGTATAAACACTTTAGCCAAATTTCTCAAAACACATATATTCCATTAGCCCATATATGCTATTGCATATATTCTATTTAGCAAAGAGAAAATTCAGTTGTTTTAGCAGTTTGTTTTAGAATGTTAATTTTTTAAAAGACAGGATCTGATCTAGTCCATGCTCTCAGTGCTGGGATTACAGGCATGTGCCACCATACCTAGCTTCTTAGCATTTTAAGACACATCTTTACATGCCAACTGTAGCAGAGAACACACAACAGCCTATCCATTTTATCTGAATGGAGAAGTGAATGATTGTTAGCCCTGCAAAAATGACAAAAGGAGGAGAGCTCCATGTAATTGGTCTCCTCAAGATCTCTGCTGATCTGACTTCTAAAGTGGGGATGAAAACCTACACTTGCTGAGCATGCCCATGTTAGCAGGACAATGCTGCCACGCTCACGATTCCACATGAAGCTACATGCATGATATTGAAGAAATACCTGGAAGTGAGGGAAAGAGCCCTGCAAGACTCTCTGATTAGCAAATGGGTATGAACTTTCTTTGACTCTTACAGTCTCTTTAAAATATGTCCAGTTTCATAACATTATCTACACAATATAATCTTCAGATTGTAGTTCTTGTACTACAGTAATGATATATATCATTTATAAATAATAACACCAGAGGCCTTCTGATTTTACCTATAGAATATTATATTTGAGTTTGTATATTATGGGTAAAATCTACTACACTAGAATCAGTGAGTTTTCCTGAATATATTTATGTCCTAAACAAAATAATGACAGGCTAAAAAGAAAAAGGTTTTATTGCAGGTAGATATTTTTCTGGTAACTATAATGATTATAGCAAATTGGAAATCTAACCACTTGCATTTAAGTATGTGCTTTTTTATGTTTGGGAGACAGTTTAGAGTATTTCATACTATTAATAAACATCCCACTCAATATTTTTCTCAGAAATAATTTGATAGTCACATTTAAATAGATCCCTCAGGACTGTGAGATTTAACATCTTAGATTGATTCCACTTTTTTCTCCTGAAAATCTAACTTTATTGCTAGCTTTTGCTGAGTTGAAATGGGTGCGAGCTTTCACAAACACAATTTAGGGTTTAGATCATCTGAAAAAGCTAACAATTTGGCATTAACTGTCAAGACTGAAGTTCATCATCTCCCTCCCCCAACCCCCAGTCCTTAAGGAATCTTTGTTTCCCAACCTCTACAACACAGAACTTTTCCATCTGTGCACATGTGGCTGTCTGTACAGGAATAATCATGTGTGTGTTCCTTCTGTCTTGGTATCTTTTGTGAACGGCAGTATAAACTGTCCTATAACCTGACCCAGTTGTGAGCCATTGTGCATTGCTCCATTCTTGTAACGTGTCACATAAAGTAATTCCTATGTAAACATAGACAACTACTTGGTGGACGTTTACTATCATTGAAAAAAACATGGTATGTAAAATAGCTATCTTGTCTCCCCTCAGTTGAAATAGCAGGAAAAAATAATATATTTCTTGTCCTCAAGTGATACTCTAAAAAAAGCAATTTAAAAATAAATTTCAGTGAAATGCAGTCCCAAACTTTGCCGTATTATGTCCATTATAATCCTCCTAGAGTCCCTTGCCTGTCCACTAGTGAGCAGAATCCACTTCTTCACCACCACTCTCCCTCAGAAGCTGGGGCTGACAGCAGAAAAAGACGCGAAAAAAGGTGACAATCCTCAGTGCTCACACCAATCAAGACAAAAAGCCACACTAATTAATGTGACAGAAGAACCAATGGCCATTGTTGAATTTCAACATAGTCAAAGGCCCAGGAAGGTATTTCATCTAAGAGAATGTCACACAAGATAAGACACACAGACACAGAAAGTGTATTGAGAAAAATGCAAATTTAAAGTGTAAACAAATGCCACATAAGAAACAGAATTGTTAAAATGTAGAAGTCTGATCATTTCATGTGTTGTCAAGGCTGTGGGGCTATAGGAATTGTCTTATAAAACCTCTTGAGGAAACTAAACAGTGCATGTGCACAGGTTAAGACTGCATTTGACGTCTGGCTAAATATCCAACACATATGAATGGCATGTCACCAAAGCGTTTGTTAGAAGTGGCCATCACACCATTCTTTAAGTCCACAATTAAAAAAAAGATGTTTTCTGAACTTAAGATTTTTTGATATCGAGACATGTCAGCTCCTGACAGTACCCCCTATTCTACTCCAAGTAGAAGATGAGCATCGAAGAATCTCCAGTGGAAGATGATTGAATTGGTGGTAAGCCTTTCTCTTGGCAAGAAAAAACCCTTGCTTCAACTGTAGACAGACTGCTGTCCAAAAAGGACAAAACTTGGAAGCAGGTAAGTCGACAGCCTAGCTCTGCCAAGACAGGGTAGGTAAGTCCTTCATAATTCCTGCTATACAACCAATGTCTGTCAGAGAAATGGGGCCAAATGGCTGAAGATTGATGCTGTAATGTATGGAGAGAAAATGGGAACTGTCCAGGCAGCCACTGGTATGTCATTTCTTAGTTTTGGAAGCTGCAGGCCCTGCACTTCCTATATAATCAGATATATTTATCCCTCTCAGGTCTCTGAGATGGTTGAAGAATAGATAGCTAGAGTCTCATAGTTAAATTTTGAGTTGTTTAGGAATCAAGAGGGTGTTCTGGATCTAAGAAGATATTTTTAAAATTGTGAGGCAAGTTAGTATGAAAGCTGAGTTAGATATAGAACTTTAAACTCATGGAGATGGTTAGATAGTAGAATGTTAAAGTCAGGTGCCAAATACATATGGACTGGACATTGGGAATGTATGCTAAGCCATATAACTCTCATAATTGTGGCCTATTTATTTCTGTTGTTTTTTATTGTATTTATAGTTATAAGAAAAAGAACCATTTGTTGGACTGAAAGGGAGAGCTGTTGGGGGGATAAAGAAATACCTTAAACTAAAAGAAAAACAAAAAAGGGTAGAGGATGGGGGGTTGAGGGGGAGGAGGGTGGAAGGGTGGGACTGGAGGGGGGAGTAGGGAGGGGATTGGGATTGAGATGTAACTTGAAGAAATAAAAAAATAAATTATTAAAAATAAATAAATAAATATAAAAAAATCTCAATGTTTGTCAACTATAGTATATCCATATGAATTTTACCCACTTATTTATAAAGGTCATATAATTATGTGTTCACAGAAGAAATCCTAGACTGTTACAAAAACTTCAATTGTGAGCAATGTGTTCAAATATCAATACAATATTGTGATTCTCACAAGTGATCTAGATTCCGTTTATCTAAAGCTACAAACCCAGCCAGCTGGTGTAAGTCAAGTGGCTAATGTTGGTGTTAAAAGGACTTCAGGGACACATGGGGGAATTCCTGGGATAGGTGCTGGCTGCACAGGTATGTTCAATTTGGAGAATTCTGTATGGCTTGAAAATTTGATGAGGGCTATATTTCCATAAACAGCAAAGGAAATCACATTTAGTCCAGATGAACTCCTCTCATCTCTAGAGCCTCACTCAGTTCAGAAGCTCTTGTCTCAGGGTGCTTATGTACTGTGGCTGGCCTTTTCTATAGTATGTAGCTTTCTATCTCCAGAGGGAAAAGGTGTAAGTGATAATATGCAAAACATCCCACTCCAAATCTCCGTGATCCATTGTGCATTGCTCCATTCTGTCCGCAAAACTCTGGTAAGATGTTGCCTTCCTTCCAAGGAAGTGAAATCTTAGAGATGTTAGCTTGTAATGGTCATCCAGTAAATGACAAGTAGGACTTAAATCCAGGCCTTCTGCTAGCATGGTTCTTACTCTGAAACAGAAAGGCTAGAACAGACTTTCCATATTTCAGAAGAGTGAAGAGTAACAACATGCCTTCAAACTCCTGGAAAATGAAACATCATGTGTTTCTTGCCTACAAGTGTAATTCTCTAAAATTGGTTTCTCTACTCACTGATCAATTTATTGTTTCTTCGAATACAAGTCTCATTGATCTTAGAGTTCACCATTATAGTTTTATTCTCTAAGCTATAAAGTTCTTCTTGGTAAGATCTTGGCTTGAATATGGAAGCTGCTCTACCTTTGACCAAGAACAACACCTTGACCCATCCCCACCAACTTCTTTTCTCTACTCACAAATATTTAAGTAACATGTTGTGTGAGTCAAGCATACTTGGCAAGTTTCTGATTGTTCCTAAGTCACCACCTCTTGAGGTGTGTCACATTTTTCAACTCATTTATGATAATTATTCATTCCTAAACCAAAGATCTCATTTCCATTCCCAAGAGTCCAATATTCCCCATATCTAAAGATTTTAAGATTTTAGAAATCTCTTTTGCATATTTAAACTTGATCCTCCTTTGTGTGATCCCAACTAGCATTTCTAGCCTTCTGCCTGATTCTTGGCTCTGACAGAGCAATCTCACAAAGTGGGCATCACCACAAATAGATACGTGGGATACTTTTTCTATGCATAGCTATTGTTCAGATAGTCTCTGGCCAATGCCTATTTTCCAATCACATCAAAGTTGAGATCCAGGCCTACTCCTGCAAAAACCCACTCATGTTTCCCCAGTTGGACTTCTTATGAGATCCCTTTCTGCCCTCCTACACTTTTTTGTTTATATGTTAATTTACCATGGTCAATGGGTCTTTTGAACACATAATACCATTCTCTGTTTTCAGTTCATTACAGTCCTAACATAGTGCCTAATAGAAATGGACTGTCAATAATCTTGAATGGAAAGATGGCTGATAGACTGTTGGCAGTTCCTATCCACCATGTCCTTCTTAATTATTTATCAAGCCACTTGGGGGGTCCTGGGTCACAACTACAAATATAACAAAAGTCCAAAAAGTAGGTAAAAAGTAAAAACTCATCCAGACTAGAAAACTAGTCTGTTTTTAAAGGATATTTTCCAGCTCATTGATAATGACTTGTGCAAAAGAATTTATTATTTTATGATCAAGTGTGATATTAAAATCACACAAATACACACAGATCATATGCTATGTGTTTGAATACATTAAAGGTTATATTACAGAATACTAAATGGGTCTGACTAGATTTAGGAATAGAGTAAATTAGCATATATACTAATTTAAAAATAAATCGAACAAATTCTCACTTTTGGCACATCAGGTATGAGACAGTGCAGGTAAACAATTAATAAGATAACAGTGTCTATGAAAACAAATCATACATTTCCAGTGTTTTTAATTTTTTGAGGTTTAATTTATTATTTGTTTATGAGTATCTGCATGTATGTTCGTGCACTATATGCATGCAGTACCCATGGAGGCCAGAAGAGGATTTTGGATCCTCTGGAACTGGATTAGCAGATGGTTAAGATCCACCATGTAGGTACTGTAAATTGAACATGGGTCCTCTGAGACAGCAACCAGTGCTCTTAAGTGCTGAGCCATCTTCTCTAGCCCCTCAGGTGTTCATTGCTGTTTTGTGGAGACAATATCTTGTTATATATAAGCCTTGAACTTCAGTCCCCTCTTGTTAGCTTCCTGTGTGCCAGGATCTGCAGGCATGCACACTGGTTGCCGCCATACCATTTCTTTTTTACCAGTCACAGGGGCACCTGCCTGTAATCCAGGAACTTGAGAAATGGAGGCAGAAGTCTCAAGACATTGAGAATACCCTTGACTACTCAGAGTTTGCAGCCAGCCTATTTCAAAATTATCCAAAATAATAGTTTCTATCTTGACTCTAGCTGATAAGGATTTAGAGATGTTACTAAAAATTTTGGTCACACAAGTATCTGAATGTCTAAATCATAACCTTTGTAAACCATAATTCAGAAATTCAAAGGCTTTGTAAGAGTACTAAATACAATCTTTTTGTATATACAATGTGTGTCTGTTTTTATATAAATATGGGCACATGTATGTCATAACACATGGTAGAAGTCAGAAAACACCCTCCCGAGTCTGTTCTAATATCCCATCATGTGTCTCTCTTGTTCACTGTGCATGCTGGGCTAGCTGGCTTGCAAGTTTTGAGGGATTTTCCTGTTTCCTTCGCCCACCTCATTGGAGTGCTGGGATTATAGGCACTCATTACTGTGTCTAGTTTTATTTACATGGGTTCTGAGGATCCAAATTCAAGTCCTCCCAGCTCCTCCACCCCCAAAATATTATTTTAAGAAGTTCTACTCATGTTTTTTGCAGTTTGGGCTATGTATGTATCTGACACTGTGCCCATGGTACACCTGCTTTTGAAGCAGAAGAGGCCATCACTGTCCCCCAATGTTCAGTGTATCTGCTGAGGTTCTGAGGCTCATACCTGTTCACTGATTACCCCTGGTTTGACACACATGTAAACTTATGGTCCTCCTCTGTGCTGAGAAGAGGATGCCCTGTAGTTCTCCCATGGACACCCACTTTTGCTTCAGTTTTTAGCACAAGGAGGGTTGGACTGTTGTATCCACACTCATGGAAAGAAGTGGGCTCATGGAGATGAACTACTAACTTTCACTATAGAAACCAGCTTGTTATACATGTGCTAATATTTAAAGAGCTACATAATATCTACAATTTGAGATAAAGAAGAGACTGAATAGTAGTTGACAGAAAGCAATAGCTTTTGTATGCCTCCCCAAAACATTTTGAAATGTTTGAAAATCTTTATGTTATGTTATTTTACCAAGTATATATCCTTAAAAATTATAAAATGCCAAATTTTATAATCTTTTTGAATAGTTCTCCAAATTTTTCAAAGCTAAATATCTTGTAGGTTCAAAGATAGGTATTTGTTAAAATATAAAGATTTGGGGGGGGATCCAAGATGGCAGTGGCCTGCGCGGACGTATTTTGATTTCGGAGTCAACAGTCACAAGGCGTCAAGTGTTGCAGGACGCTGTACAAAGGGCACGACCCCTTCTAAATCTCACCCAGCTACACAGGGACCACGGAAGATCCCTGGTCAGGATGCCCCTTCCCACTCTCGGACACGCTAGGAAGCCGCTGGACCCAGGAATCAGGATCACACATCCCGCAACAGGAGAGACTCCCGGTAAGTTCCAACCTAATACCCAGCTGGCAGATTCAGAACCCATGCAGAGACAATCCCCACCCTGCTGGGCACTCCCAGGTCTCACACAGATGATCCAATTTTCTGGTGAAAGGTTGCAACCCTTGGAAGTGAGCTCAGCTCAGATGCAAAGTGCCTTCAGACCACAGATTGCAGTCTGTGAGGAAACTGACCAGTTTCCAAGCCGCAGAGCGGCAAGGCTGAACTGCAGATTTACCTGCTACAGGAACCAACCCCAGGAAAACTGCGAGATATTTGAAACTGTCGTATATCGGACTTTTGTACTAGTATGGGCCCTTCTGGCGGGGAACCAGAGCTTGCTTGTACACAGCTCTGCCACCTGGATTAGTTAGGTCTCTGCCTGGGAGGCGGGGCTGAATGACTCACCTTATAGGGTGGAGTAAGGCAACTCTACTCCTACACCAAAGCGCCCCCTTTGGACCAAAGTTCAGAAGACAGCAAAAAAATTCCACATGGCCAGAGGCCCCAGACCAAAAAAAAAAAAAAAAAAAAAAAAGAGCGAAATGTCTCCAACAAAAGAAAGAAAAGCTATTCCGTCCAGCCCGAACCACCTCACCACAACTGAAACACATGAAAACGATGACAATTCTACATTATGGAAAGTGATAGAGTACCTTCAAGAGGAACTTAAAACTATGAAGGAATTCAAAGAAGCCACAATTTTACAAGTCAAAACAACAAATAACACCACTATAGAGCTCCAAGCCAAGGTGACCCAGCTTGAACAGGAAAAGGATAAAACAATGAAAGATCTCCAGGCAAAAACAAGCAAACTGGAGAAGGAAATGTACAAAACGAACACTACCATTCAAGACATGAAAATAGAAATGGAAACAATAAAGAAAATACAGTCAGAGTTAAAAGAGGAAATGAAGAATCAAGAGAAGAGAACAGGAACTACGGATTTGAGTATGAAAAATAGGATGCAAGAGATGGAAGACAGGATCCCAGGCATGGAAGATTCGATGGAAGAAACCAGTACAACATCCAAAGAAAATGAGAAAGCTAAAAAAATCTCTCACCCACAACATCCAAGAAATCAAGGACTCAATGAAAAGATGGAACCTAAGAATTATAGGCATAGAGGAAAGAGAAGATTTCCGACTCCAGGGTCCAGGAAATATCTTCAACAAAATCATAGAAGAAAACTTCCCAAACCTAAAGAAAGAGATGCCAGTAAAAATCCAAGAGGCTTACGGAACACCAAACAGATTAGATCAGAAAAGAAACTCCTCTCACCACATGATAATAGAAACTCCAAATGTAGAGAACAAAGAAAGGATATTAAAAGCTGTAAGAGAAAAAGGCCAAGTCACATACAATGGTAGACCCATTAGAATCACACCTGACTTCTCCTCAGAAACTTTAAAAGCTAGAAGGGCCTGGACAGATGTCCTAAAAACCCGGAGAGAATATAGGTGCCCAGCCAGACTACTATACCCAGCAAAACTCTCTATCAACATAGAAGGAGAAAACAAGATATTCCATGACAAAATCAAATTCAAACAATATCTCCTCACAAACCCAGCCCTACAGAAGATCCTAGAAGGAAAATTCCAACCCAGAGAAGATAACTACACCCAAGAAAACAGAGGAAATAGAAACCTCCACAGCAACTAAACAAAAAGAAACACAAGACAGCCAGCTATACCAAAATAATGGGAAATAACAACCCCTGGTCACTAATATCCATCAACATCAATGGACTCAACTCGCCAATAAAATGATACAGACTTATAGACTGGATCCGTAAACAAGACCCATCTTTTTGCTGTATACAAGAAACACACCTCACTATTGAAGATAAACACTATCTCAGAGTAAAGGGCTGGGAAAAGGTTTTCCAAGCAAATGGACCCAGGAAACAAGCTGCAGTAGCCACCGTAATATCAAACAAAATAGACTTCCAATTGAAGTTAATAAAAAAAAAGACAGAGAAGGGCATTACACACACATTAAAGGAAATATCCACCAAGAGGTAATCTCAATATTGAACATCTATGCCCCAAATACAAAGGCACCTACATTTATAAAAGAAACGCTTCTAAAACTTAAATCACACATCGATCGAAACACTTTAATAGTGGGAGACTTCAACACCGCACTCACAACTATGGACAGATCATCAAGACAGAAGCCAAACAGAGAAATAATGAGTCTAACAGAGGTCATGAACCAAATGGACCTAACAGATATCTACAGAATGTTTCACCCAAACACAAAAGAATACAACTTATTCTCAGCACCTCATGGAACCTTCTCCAAAATCTACCATATAGTTGGACACAAAGATAGCCCCAACAGATACAAGAATATTGAAATAACCCCTTGTATCTTTTTTTTTTCATTTTTTCTTTTTTTTCCTTTATTTTTTATTTCTTCAAGTTACATCTCAATCGCAGTCCCCTCCCTATTCCCCCTCCAGTCCCACCCTCCAACCCTCAAGCCCCCATCCTCTTCCCTTTTTTTTTCTTTTAAGTTTAAGGTATATCTTATTTCCCCCTACAGTTTCCCCTTTCAGTCCAACAAGTGGCTCTTTCTCTTATAATAACAAATACAATACAGTACGACAAAGGTAATTAGGCCACAGTTATGAGGGTTATATGGCTTAACGTACATTCCCAATGACCAGTCCATATGTATTTGGTACCTGACTTTAACATTCTACTATCTAAACATCTCCATGAGTTTAAAGTTCTATATCTGACTCAACATTCATACTAACTTGCAACACAATTTTAAAAGTATCTTCTTAGATCTATAACACTCTCTTGACTCCTAAACAACTCAAAATTTAATTGTGAGACTCTAGCTATCTGTTCTTCAACCACCTCAGAGACCTGAGAGGGATAAATACATCTGATTTTATAGGAAGTACAGGGCCTGCAGCTTCCCAAACTAAGAAATGACATACCTGTGGCTGCCTGGACAGTTCCCATTTTCTCTATATACATTACAGCATCGATCTTCAGTCATTTGGCCCCGTTTCTCTGAC
>CAJQZJ010033498.1:2303707-2314187 GCA_907164525.1 Lophiomys imhausi | reverse complement strand
GTCAGAGAAACGGGGCCAAATGACTGAAGATCGATGCTGTAATGTATGGAGAGAAAATGGGAACTGTCCAGGCAGCCACTGGTATGTCAGTTCTTAGTTTGGGAAGCTGCAGGCCCTGTACTTCCTATAAAATCAGATATATTTATCCCTCTCAGGTCTCTGAGGTGGTTGAAGAACAGATAGCTAGAGTCTTACAATTAAATTATGAGTTGTTTAGGAGTCAAGAGAGTGTTATAGATCTAAGAAGATACTCTTAAAACTGTGTTGCAAGTTAGTATGAATGTTGAGTCAGATATAGAACTTTAAACTCATGGAGATGGTTAGATAGTAGAATGTTAAAGTCGGGTACCAAGTACATATAGACTGGACATTGGGAATGTACTCTAAGCCATGTAACCCTCATAACTGGGGCCTAATTACCTCTGTTGTTTTGTGTTGTATTTATTATTATAAGAGAAAGAGCCATTTGTTGGACTGAAAGGGGAAACTGTAGGGGGAAATAAGATATACCTTAAACTTAAAAGAAAAAAAAAGGGAAGAGGATGGGGGGTTGAGGGTAGGAGAGTGGGACTGGAGGAGGAATAGGGAGGGGACTGTAATTGAGATGTAACTTGAGGAAATAAGAAATAAAGGAAAGAAAGAAAAAATATATAAAGATTTGATTCCTAAAAATTTAAAAAAACTTAATGATGTATTTTTTGTTTGTTTGTTTTTCAAGACAGGGTTTCTCTGTGTATCCTTGGCTGTCCTGGACTCACTTTGTAGACCAGGGTGACCTTGAACTCACAGAGATCCACCTGCCTCTGCCTCCCAAATGCTAGGATTAAAAGCGTGTGCCACCACACCCGGCCATTACAGACAGCTGTAAACTGTCATATGGTGCTGGGATTTGAACCCAGGTCCTTTGGAAGAACAGCCAGTGCTCTTAACCACTGAACCATCTCTCTAGCTCAATGGTGTCATTTTTAAAAACAAATTTGTAGAATGATTGATATTCTTGATTTTAAACCAATTTCTAGTATATTACAAGTGCACCCATAGATGATCTTTAGTACGTTGAGGGAATTTCGCAAGTAAAATCTTTCAACTTTAGAAATGATTAAAATCACATTTTAGATAAATCACATGTTCTGACCTGCTTTATGGAATTGAGCTAAACTTTCAAAACTCATCAAAATATTCCAACACTTTTTAAAATTAAATGATTAACAAATAATCCAAGATAGAAAATGTTCTTAACTACATAAAATAAATTATATCTAATCTTATTCACATGCACCTAATTATATTTTAATTTCTAGAGAAATGTACAAAAATATGAGAACACACAGAGAAACCATGTCGAGAGAAATATATATACAATTAAATGATTACAAACCAATTGCCTAGAAACTGTCAGGCAATAGATTTAAAAATATTAACGTCTGATTCTTGTGATTACATACAAGCTAGAATATGGTTTTCTCCAACTACTGGATGCTGATGCATACTAGGAATATTGCTTTAGCTTCCACAAGTAGACTCAGAAGAGACATTATAGAACACAGAATACTTTCTTCTGGAAACATCTAAAAAAATGTTCCCAGAGACTCTTACACATCTAAAGCATTCATCTAGGACAGCAGTAGAAATGCCACAGACCCATGGGCATTTTCATATTCTTCGGTGTGCAGATATCAACAAAAATATAGCACATCCAACTTACACAGAGGCATGACTTAGTTGCTTTCTGTTCTAAATCATAACTGCAGTGACATCAAAGCCTACAAACACTCTTCCTTTATGATATCTCCTTGGGTTTTTCCTGGGTAATTTGTTCAAAATGGCCAAGATCCAGCTGAGGTTCCTTTATTCTTTTCAGGGCATCATATACATACACAGGGCAATCTGTAAGTTTATCTCCATTCTTTCCTTGTGAGGCATAAAATCCACGTGTACAGAGAAGGCTGGGACATTGTGTAAAAACTCACCTACTTTTTTAGGGTAGGAGAAGTCCCTCCTCAGCATAACTCAAGTTATGAAGAAATACATCTTATTTGCTTAAGTTTCCTAGGAAGATTTAGTAGCAGCAAATTACCCTGCTTCTGAGTGTGATCCTCACCAGTAATCCTTGGTTTATTCTAACATAGCAAGCTTCAAATATTTATGAGTCTTCAGTGTTATAAGTCACTTGGCTGTCACTGCAGCTGTAACACCCTTGCATGTGAATGCATTCATTTCACACATTCATCATTAAATTGCCAAGTCTTTGCACACAGGACTGCATCTGGCTGAGTAACAGTGGCCAGCACAGCAGAGTGCCTACTATGTAGTGCATATATTTACTTTTGAGAAGAAATAAATGCACTATAGAAAGATGTGACAATAAATATGGCAAGCAGACTTTGAATAAACTTTGAATATATATCTAATTAAATACAATTTAATACATTTTAAACTTCATTTTAAAAACTGATCTCCAGGGGTGGCAAGCCTGATGACCTGAATTTAATCTCTATCATCCACATGGTATACGTGAGAACTGATTCCCTCAAGTGGTCCTCTGACATTCACAAGCGTGCACACACACACACACACACACACACACACACACACACACACACACATCAAAACTTTTTAAAAAATAATTTCCAAACTACTTATTATGTTTGTATGTTCTTTCTCCAAATTTAAGAAAATAATTACTGTGAGTACCTTTACCGGTCTTTATAAAGCTGAAATAAATGACAGTTTTCCGAAGCTTTCCCCCCTCCACTGCCTTGCTCCCGCGCAGCTTCAGAGTTCCCAGGCAGCCCTGTCCTACTCCAACCTCACCCAGAGGCAGAGCTGCAGGGACAGCTGCCACTCACTCCCTGCTTCACCAGGCTTGTAGCACAAAACCATTAATGCATCAAATTACAGAGTCAGGTGTGTGAACTCAGATCACCAGCTCATTTTGAAGGGCTTGTGCAGCATTCATCCTACCTAGAGATTTAGGGTTTTTTTCTTATATAATCCTGTATGATTTACCCCCAGAAACACTTTGAAGGAAAGCACCAAAGTGAATGGGTTTCAAAGAGCAATTAAAATTTCAAAAAAAACCCAAAAAACAAAAAACGCAACACAAAAGAAAAGCAACAACAAAAAGCCTTTCCCATTAAAATAACTTTCTTTTTGTCATTTTTTAATGTTTATTTATTACTTCAGGTTACATCTCCATCATAGTGCCCTCTTTCTATCCTCTCAGTCCTGCCCTCCCACCCTCTACCCCCTGTCCCTTCCATCCCACTCCTCTGGAGTGGACTGTCCCTACATAACAGTCCCCTGCCCCAGATCAGCAGTCATATGAGGGCCACGAGCCTCCTCATACACTGGGGGCCTACAAGGCAGCACCACCAGGGCAAAGTGTCTCATGGACAGATAAACAAGTCTATGTTCCTGAAATAACTTTCTAAAGTTTGATAAGAGAAAAGGTTTTTACGGAACACCATTTCCCTTAGTATTGTTGTGCTGTTCTCTACTCCAGAACATACCAGAAACACAGTATTTACTTACCAAACATGAGTTCATTCCACATGGTGAACAAAATCATCCTAGGAAAATGCTTTCTAGGAAAATGGTTTGGGACGGTGGGGAAATATATGGAAATGTTTTTAAAGCACTTTATCCACTAGTTCCTTGTAATGATCCTTTTAAAAATTATGCTGGTCACACATTAACAATCCGATTGTAACTTTAATAATAACCACCACTAAGTTTTATTCATTATTTATAATACATAAAAAGAAAAATATAAACATTTCTAGTACTTTTATATTGGCAGATAGATGGTAAATATTGTATTTTTACATTGCTATGTTAGTTTGTAAAAGACATACCTAGAAAATTATAACATATGTAAACAGTAAAATTATGAAAACATTCACTTTCATCAGTTAGCTTTTTAATAAGAGACATTAACAACCTGTTACTTCAGAAAAACAGCACCAAGGAAAGGAGGAATTCATTACAATGTAAGGTTTGTCAGTTGCTTAAAACATTTAGGGGCTGATGCAAGGGATAAAAATAACACATACGTACACATTATGCAAAGCACAGAGATAGCACATTAACAAACATTTTATGTTAAGATACAATCCATTCACAATGGCTAATTACAAAATGCAGTAATTCAGTTAACAAGCATGGGTTATGATTCATTTATTTCTTTTGTTATTACAACATGACATTTCCCAGAACATGAAGAAAAGTTAGGAATATTTTCAAACTTTTTTCTAAAATATTTTAATAATGGTTTTATACACTGTCTTTTTATTTTCCTTTAAAATAAAAAGATTTAATGTCATTCATTCATGTATATACATATACATTCCCTTAATTTCCTAACTGAATGAGCAGTCTATTGAAATTAATGTTACTTTGGATAAACACTAGTCTAATCTAATCTGTTATGAGAGGTATTCTGAAATTTAGCTAATATGTAGCTACATTGAAAGAGAAAATATATATATAGATATATATATACCTGGTTTTGATAACAAAACTTCAGATCCCCTGAATCCTTTTAATATAAAAGACTAATTGAAAAAAATAAATATTCTTCATATAATAACAGAAATTCAGGCACTCTAACGATAGATATATATCTTTACACATGCAAATAAATAGGTTTGTAAAAATTCTGACATAAACATTTATTGAAATTTTTAAAAACTTCACTTTCAAATTATCAAAATATATAAAGATATCATAGCTCTCCACTAGTGCAAAGATTGAATTACTCAATTAGCTGCTTTTGGAATGTTGTAAGCAATGAAGATTTCTGTAATTCATTCTTACTCTTTTGTAATCTTAGGTATTGTTTTCTTGACTGATTATCTCTATGAGGTTGAACAGTTGCTCATTCAGAGGACTTAATGAACACCCAGGCTTCTCACTTAGGACATGATTTATACACAAGAATATCACTGGAATACTAGATCAGAGATATTCCAATACAATACATAGACATGTGTGAATACCATGGTGGACACTTTTAGAAGGTTGGTAAACTGAACAGTGTTTACATTATCAAATGGAAGTTCATGTGGATAACTAAAAGAAAAAAAAAACAACCTGACTCCAACAGAACACTGTAATGCCAATATCTTAAACTTTAGACACAACCATTCTGTCCATTAAACAGAACAGGTATTGGCTAGCCCTTCTAAGAAATGGCCTGCAAATATTTCAGGCATTGTGAGCCAACATTGTCTGTTCTGCTGCTGAGGTGTAACATCTGACACAGACGGTAAAGGACAGCAACAGACTGAGCACCAATAAGACATATCAAGATGGGCACCCACTGCCCCTGATGGAAATCTACCTCAAAATCATTATATTAAAAAAATCATTACATTTAAGTCCTTCAGTGCCTATCACCAAGCAGAGACACAGGCAGATGTTTCAAGCTGTGTGCTGAAGTCATGCTCCATGGGAAAATAGCACCACTGAGCTCAGATACAAGATCACTAGAATAAGGTGTGCAGTTAGTGATGAGATTGCTCCCTAATTGGAAGAAAAAATGGCTTGGTTTATAAGTTTATCTATAAATAGATCACTGTCTTAAATCAGCTTTTTATCTGAAACATAAACACTCATGCTCTAAAAAAAATCAAAGGGGATAAAATGCTAATTTTAACATATTTGTAGATTAATTATACTTCCAGCCAGATATTTGAAAAATATTAGCAAAAATAAACTATTTATTAACACTATCTATGAGTTTTATCTATGATTCAAAAATGGAAAATTAAAATATTCCTAATTCATAGTAAGTCCACACAGTGGAAATGGATATTCACAGTAAATGACTATATAAGTCATATTTCTCCATGATATATTTAACTATGAACAATTTACTTTAAGTAAGCAAATGCCTTTGTCTTTACTATTTCACATTTCCAAACAAACAATTTAACAGGGAGAAAGCAAATTTTAAAAGAATGTTATTTGGCTTTGGATCAGTTATTGGATAGGAACAGACAAAAGCCACATTCAATCATAAATTCAAACAAGACATAGCCTTAATCTGCCATTACTACAAGTAAAATGTTAACATTATGCACAAATCTGATTAATCAGAAGGGAGGTCACAGATGTAATGAAGGAAAGTATTTTCATTAGTTCAAAGTTCATATATAAAATACACATAAAACCATTACATGTACATATATATATACATACATATGTAATTATAGTACTTAAATAATTTCCTACTCAAACTATCAAATTTAATAAACATGCCAGGATAGTTGATGATCTGTTTTCAGAAGCAGTAATCAGATGTAAGATAGTATGAGAATTTTCCCACTTACAAAAAGGAAATTGAAGTAAAAGGAACATGGTAATAAGACTACAATTACTATCGTACCGATTTCCATGGTCCCTGATACCAGGATACATCATCAGAGCAGGCATGTAGGTGACATTGCATCATGCTAGGTGGCTTAGGCAGTTCACAGTTGTGTTCTTGTACCATCTGGCCACTGGGAAACTGACATATCACAAATCTTGATTTTATTCCTCCACCACATGTTTGTGTGCACTGAAAATAAGAAGAGGAAACTTTACACCCATTTAACTTCAAAGAGAATATTATATTTCTTCCATTTTCTTCTTTTGAGACAAGGTCTCTTGTAACCCAGGCTGACCTGGAATTCCCTCTGTAGCTGAGTGAGGGTGGCTTTGAACTTCTGACTCTCCTGCTCCCACTTAAAGGTGTGCAGAACACTCAGTGTAACTGGCCATATCCACAGCCTTCATGCATGCTAGGTAAACACTCTAGCAACTGAGGTGCATTCCTAGAGTCTAAGAAGATTATGTTTACTTAATCACCCTTTGCTATCCTGGAGTACATTTTTAAAAGGAATTTGACCCATTTCAGTTGCCAGCTAAAGTATCTCTTTAAAGAATGATTTCCAAATTACCCATGAAGAGAAATTATGTGCTAAAGTCATTCTGAAGGGAAAAAAAGTGAGCTAACTGAGTAATTTATCCATCTAAAAGCATTAAACAACTGTTTTCTTTTCCTTTCCATCAAAAGCATGGGGAAGGAGTGTGGTTATTTGTGAAAGTTACTGTTTCAGAACTGATCCTTACATTTATAGCGCCTAAGAATGCTTAGGCGTGGAGAAGTGCTTAATAATCTGGTTGAAAGGTAATTTGACAAATGAATGGCATAGACTAGAAAGCAAGGCACAAATGTCAACCTGGTTTTCTGTACCTATTTCAATCCAATTTTCCAAGAAGTGTATGCTCTCTCGGGATTGAGCAACTATCACACCAGAGTGCTTCTGGCAAATGAACTTTTTAAAAAATCTGTTCCTACACAAAATAAAGAGATCAAATCATCCCACAGTGCTCAGAGGCAGGAAGCAAGTTACTTTTATTTTCAGGGACAATATTGGGGGACAGTATGACTTACTTCTCCCCAGTCCCCATAATTCCAATGTGGACAAGGTCCGGAGCCACAGTGTTTTGTCTCTGGGGGTTTGGAGGATGCATCACAGTTGGCAGTGCTCCGGCCATCTTCATCCTGGCAGACTACAGCCCTGTGCTGAAGACCACCGGCACAGCTTCTGGAGCACTGTTAAGGGTAGAACAGAAACACGCATCTCATGGCTCAACACAAAGCAAGGCCAACAGTGAAGTCTCCCACAAACAGTCACAGTTTTAATAAAGAAAGTCTGTCAGGACACTTGACTTTTATCCAGGGCTTCACTGGAATTTGAGGATGAAGGCTGGGGAAGGTAACACATGAGTTTAATCCCAGCACTCAGAAAGCAGAGGCAGAGGCAGGCAGATCTCTGTGAGTTCCAGGCCAGCCTGGTCTATAGAGTGAGCCCCTGTCTTAAAAATACATAGAGATTGTTGATGAAAAGGAAATCTTTCAAACTTGCATTAGAAGGGTTAGGGGGTAGAGGGTGGGAGGGCGGGGCTGGGAAGGGGGGAAAGAGGACAATATGATGGAGATGTAACCTGAAGGAACAATAAATAAATTTATTTATATAAAAAAAGAAATTGATGATAATTCACTCCCAAAATACATGGTAAGTAAAAGGAAATTAAAGTTTTAAGGTCTCACTGGGAAAACATTTTAAAACAGGATATGGTATTGTTACTTGCCATTCACCCTGCTGTAATCTCTGGTAAAGGAGCACTCAAGACCCCCACTGCATTCTCAGGACTCACACTGGCCCTCTACATTGCCTCTGGGAAAATTTTCTTTCTCCCAGACACCCAGCATGCTTGTTCACATGATATGGACTCTGACCAAGGGGCTTTCAAGTGCACTCCCCAGGGATCACTGCACATTAGTGATTACCCTGCGAGCTTGTAATCTGCATCAAAATGCTTAAATAGCCTCTGAAGAGCTGAGCTATTGATCTTCAGATAATATGCACATTAAAATCATTTGGTGTCATTGCACGCATATCTCGGAAAGGACTGCAATATGATTCAGTTACAAAATTAATATAACTCAATAAAGACAGCTTACTGCTCCCCAAGGGCCTGTTCTCCACTGGTTTCCTCTGAGTGACTGGTGGACCCCCTGATTTTGATCCTCTTTTGGTTTGTGAGTTAATGGGACATTTCTGCCTTGAAAATGGCTTGGCTGCTCAGAGGAGCTGGGAAAGTGGCTGTATGAGGGTGGGCAGGCTGCCAGGCTGCAGTCTTGTTCAATCACAGGACGGGCTTCGGGGTCACAGTAACTCTCATCAACCAGTTGGTGGCGGTTCATGCATAAGACGTGCCGAGTGCTTTTTCCGTGTCCACAGGAAGCTGAACACTGATTAGAAAGTTAACCAACATTACAATGGAATATACGGCATCTATATCAAACACATTTACGTTTCCAGCGCCTGCTTCCTCATTAAGCATACTCACCGGCGACCAGTTCCCTGCTCGCCACTCTCCACAAGGGCTGAAGCACAGGGACACTTCAGCAGGTCGAGGTGAGTGGGCACAGTGCGACTCCTCTGCTGCTCCGTCGTGTGGGTCGCGGCAGCTCACGTAGCGGGCCTGACTGCCTCTTCCACAGGACACAGAACACTTTAAAAAGCCAAATGACAGCAAGATGGGCCCAGTGACCCCACACTCTTGTTACCTGCAGCTGCTATGTCTCCAGGTACCCAGGTTGCAGAGAAAGCATAAAAGAGCAGGGGTATCACCAGGCATAACATCTGAGTCACATGCAGTAAAATCCCCCACTTTACACGTTTTACAAATCAGATCTATTTGTAATAGATAAAATGAGTGAGTGTAGTATTTTAAATATTTAGTGGCACGTCAAAAATTAAAGGTTCTGAAAACATTTGTGTAAGAGCATCTTCAGATATTAAAAATAACCTTGAAAGGCTTTGAAAAAGAAGGCATCTGATCTCATAATTTAAAATCTTGGATTAAAGCTGAAATGGCTGATGCATAACAGCTTTCAATTATAAAAACAAAACAGCACGAAAATGTCTGCAGTTGAGACAGAAGCTGATAAGTGCCTGATACCACATATCTGCTTCTCATAGCTGTCTGGGATGTAGGTCTCATCTTCATTATACAGACTAGAAAACACATCCTGAACATTTGCTCCCCTGCAAATGCAAACAGAGACAGGGGCTCGTGAAAGGGACAGCTGTGATTTTGTCATTCCATGACCTGTTTCTAAGTCCCGCAAATCTTCCATGCCTCCAAATACCTTAGCAAGAATGCACACATTAAAGGTGACAAAGCTGAGCAAGTCTTTTACACGTGTGACACCTCTGCAGTAGAAATGCTATGTTACTTACTGGGGTCCAAGATCCATGGCGCCACTGTGCTGCCTTTCCCAGGGGAATGGCTGGTAAGGAGGTGGCCCCAGCTTTTGGAATAATCAGGCAAGGTGCAAATATACAGTCCTGTTCAAGACAAATAAACTTTATTAGTGCCAATTCACTCACTCTGACTTGCATTAAATCCTGTACTTGCTTTCCCTCTTCATATATAGAATACAACAACACTGCATGCTAAACTGTAAATGGATGGCCTAATGGTTCTCACTTTCAGAGACACAAACTGCTGGCAGGGGCTAGTGCTGGGTAGGAAGGAAGTGCTAGTATCAGACAGGAAGGAAGTGACAGTACTGGACAGGAAGGAAGTGCTGGTGCTGACTAGGAAGGCTGCATCCCAGTGTTTCTGTGGCCGATCCATCTGACCATTGAAAGGTGAAAGCCCTTCAAAACAACCCTAATATGGAACTTTCTGAAGGAATACAGGGCTGTACCACAAAAAAGAACACTTTCCCAACTTCATGTGAGTCACAATCACAGACACTATCAAAGAATGGGAATGTACAAGCCTTACAATAAATACAAGGGTGGCAAAAAAAGAACGACACAATCTGTATTTCAGAAAGCATTTTAAGGCATAGATGATAAGGAGTGTGTGTGTGTGTGTGTGTGTGTGTGTGTGTGTGTGTGTGTGTGTG
>CAJQZJ010033498.1:2199397-2303697 GCA_907164525.1 Lophiomys imhausi | reverse complement strand
GTGTGTGTGTGTGTGTGTGTGTGTGTGTGTGTGTGTGTGTGTGTGTGTGTATATGATTTGTGCTCATCAATAACCCTTCCATACCATAAGTATTTCTGCTTCTGATCCATAGAGACACCTCTTTTACCTGTCTGTCACTCGGCCGGCTGGATCCCTGGCATTCTCTGTCATCTAGCATGATGCCAACTAGCTCACTGACACACTTGACAGCACGCATCTGATACCCGTGTCCACAGGTGGCTGTGCACTGAAAGGAAAGCCCAGGCGCTAAAGATACAGTTTTCAAGCGTTACATAAATAATTCCCACTTTCATAGCAAATATACAGTTATATATAGTTAACCACATAATTTCAGTAGCTGTCTTGATTAGCCCTTCATGTCAGATTTGAGACTCATAATCCATAAACTGAATTGGCATGCCCATTTGTTCACACTGACTGTACAGATATCACCTAAACATCGCAGTCAACCAAGTGCACTACAACTAATGTATTTTAACGTTGTCAGGCTAAGATGTTAATAGAGACCCACTATGTCGGTTGAGGAGACAACACAATTTCGGTAACAAAGACCTGCCTGACAAATGCACATCATCTAATACGTTAAGCAAAGTTCTTTATCTATAAGGAAATACGTATTCAATTAAAGGAATGAGAGGGGCCTTCCATCAGCCACGGCAGCCTCCATGGCCTCTGAACTTCCCAGCCTCACGCGGCCTGACCCTCCTCCACCCCAGGGCCTCCCTCCCAGCCAGACTCGGAAACAGTAAGAGTGAGGTAAGCACAGGCACGGGGCATATTTACACTCTGCTGAAGTTAATGAAAGCAAACAGTTTCAGCGTTTCGGTTAAACTAAATTCTAAAACAAAACTGAGATATTAAGTATGGCAGGCCTACCATCAGCAATGCCACAATTCTACAGCTAAGGGTCTGCATTTCAAATATTGTTATTATTTGTGTATACACACATGCATGTGCCACTGAACTTATGTGGACGTCAGAGAGCTTTCTGGAGTCAGTTTTCCCTTCCCCCTTTATGAGAGTTCCGGAGATCAAACTCAGAATATCAGGCTTTTGCAGCAGGTACCTTTACCCACGGAGCCATCTTGCTAGCACCTAAGATGTATTGCTAGTGATACCAACCCGCATGTCACTGAATCTCCTAAGGAGAGAGAGATTTATTACAGTTTCCAGCCATTCTTACACAGATGGGGAGGAGAGAGGTCCCCCGTCATATACTCACAGAACCCCACAGTCCTACATGCCAAGAAGCGCATGCACGGAGCTCACAGGCTCTCAGAGACTCGGGCTTGGTGCTGGTGTTACAGAAACCATCACTCATGCGATCTCCGCTCAGCTGGCACCAGACCTGCCGCTGCTTCGTTCCTTTCCCACATGTGACAGGACACTGAGAAAGAAGTTAGCAGAGCTGCATTACAAAGGGACGCAAAGATCCTGCTTCCATACTCCTCTAGAGACATGTCCAGGGTAAAAGCAGCCACCCCGAACATCTGCCACCCAGGTCCCATTAAGATATCCGTTTGTTCCAGAAACAAAGATCCGAAGCTAACCTTTGAAGAAGAGTGTGTCCACGATGCTGTGGTATTACTGCCTTTTTTTGTTTTTTAAGGTGGCTATAGACCAAATATTAGTAAATGTTACTGCTGGGCTGGTAGTTATAAATGGCCCAAGGACTAGACAGCTCCACTTTTGTTGCTGTTGTTTTTACACTAGATACATTTAAAGTTTACAGTCCTTAGACCGTAAGCTTCCGTAGCATGGCATCACAGCAGTTTTTCTAAGCCATGTGTCTGATGTTACCTCACTCCACTCACTAGTTGCCCTCACAGCAGTTTTTCTAAGCCGTGTGTTTCATGTTACCTCACTCCACTCACTAGTTGCCCAGCTGGGACAAGGAAACTCATTGCAGTTCCCAAGCAGCGCCCGAGGAAGCTCCTGACACTCTTGGTCAGCAAGGTGATGGCCAAAGCCATTTACACAGTAGGACTCGCGCGTCTTCTCCCCTCCTCCACAACTCCTAGAACACTATTAAAACAAAAACAAAACCAGTGGCTTTTAGAAATTAAAAAAATCATAAATTTAACCAAAAATATATTTTAGAGAGATAGAAACATTCAGTTAGTGAGAGGGGAGGCATTTTTTCTTAAGTGACAAATTCTGTTTTACCTGGGACCACTCTGAATAATGCCACCTTGTTACAACACAGCTGCCATGGCATGGCTCTCTGGTAGGAGGTTTGAGCTGGTCACCACAGTAGTTATCTTCTACTGGGACAGTCTGTCCTTTGTGAATAGAATACTTCATGCAGTGAACATCTAGGGTCCTGTATCCTTGGCCACACTGGGATGAGCACTCGCTTTTGCCAGTGATGTACCACCTAGAGAGGAGATGCTGCTACATGAAACAGTGGCGCTTATGAAAATTAATTTAAAATAGATTTAGAGGCTTGGGCACATGATTCAATTTTTAAAACCTTTAAGAGGTGGTGGATAATCCATTAGAAATTATTTAATAAATCGCTGAACTAGGAATGACAAGTTCTTGTGTTGGACCTTGTTGTATTGTCTGAAGGGGGGCTGGCCATGAACCTCAGACCAGCGGGCAAGGGACCCTGCCACAGGATTCCAGGAACCTGGCCCAGTGCACTGAAGTGAGGATCTTGAACAGAAACTTCTTTTTCTGTTATTATTCAACACAAAGTTAAATGGTAGAATATAAGCTATGAAAATTGCTTTAGCAAAACCTCGGGTCCCTCTTTCAGCTTTGAAAATTTTTAAATAAAATCACGTTGACTCGGTGTCCATGCTGAGTTATCCTGTTTGAGTACTGCAAACAGTTCTCTTGGTTTGCAATCATTTTCATAACAAGGTGACTTGCTTTGAACCTGGGAGGCCAACACATGGAGGTTATAAGTTCAGGGACAGCTTGGGCTACATAGTGAGATAGTGTCTCAAAAAAAAAAAACAAAACCAAAAACAAAACAAATAAACAAAAAACCTGGGGTCCTTTTGTTTTTGTACTGTCACAAAGGGTGGTTTAGTGGAGTTCCATGTGATCTGGAAGTCGCTGGATCAATGAAAATGCTGTCTAGCCTTAATCTGTATAATAGGAAAGTGTGTCAAAGTGTGTATTTGATAATTTGTAGTGATACATGTTTCAGCCCTAAGCGGTAGGAATTCAGCAGTGGGCTTCTGTGTAGCACTGTCATTTCAGGGCTTAGAAAACAGTCTGAGTAGTCAGTATTGACTCGGGCCAGAAGAAGTATTGACTCAGGGTGTGTTTTCAGATATAATCAGCTTATAGATTGCCTTTATCTATATATTGATGAAGAGTGCACAGAAAGACAATAAATTCAGCTTAGCGTTCATAAGCAGCTTTCTGAAAAATATAGGAGTTTATAAAAATAAGTATGTCATGTCCAGTGAATTAATATTTGTTTTATGAAAGAAGAAAGAAAAGTTCTTGTACTGGAAAATGAGGCTCAAAGAGACTGGGTTCCAATGGTTAAACGTGTGTGTGTGTGTGTGTGATCTTATCATCTTCAAATGAAATCTTAGTTGTTCTAAAACTATATAAAAATAACACTAGGCATATTGGTCTCATTCTGACAGTTGCTGGCAACTCTGGAGGGAAGTTCTAGAACCGTGAGTCTCCTTGAGAGCATCAGCTTTGACCAAGACTGGCACTGGTAGACTTAAGACTCCATGGGATTAATGGACTCCCAGTCAGACAGTCTCCTCCTCTGCAAACCCTAGGCCAAACCTTGGTATATAAGAGGGGAGCTCTAGGGATCTTACCACAGCAGGTAAGATACAGCCTTTAAAAGGTGACAAAATAGTTTTCCTGTGATGCATATCACAACCTCTAATTAAGTACTGTATTCTCTATTTAGGAATATTTGTTTTAAAAAATCGTTCATTGAGTAAAAATAGTAAGTTTAGCAAAATTACCCCAATTGTAACCCAGCTCTGTTTAGAGCAATGTGTGCGCACCAGCATAATGAAGTCTAGGGTTGAGGCCTCATTTTTGTGAAAGACTCCACTGTGCTCCAAGCAATTTCAGCAGCCATTTCTACAAGGTTTTTCTTATGTGCCTTCACACAGCACCATGGCATATCCAAACTCTCCTTTTCATCCATGAAGGAGAGGGTTGGCTCTCTCTGAATATTAACTATCACCTGCCACAGTGTAATTTCTATAACTGGAATATGAAGTTATTGGGTTTCTGTTTTTACCATATATGAGTCTATTAACCAATCGTACATACACCTTCACATATAAACAACTACAAAATCTAGAATCCGGGGTAAAAGTATCAACTTGCTTGTACTTCCCTTAGGAGTATTCACATAAAAAAAATCAATTCTAATATATCAGGGAAATCAATCTATATTTTCTCATTCTCAAATATTACATGTTTACTGGGTCCTAATTTCAGCTGGAATTAAGAATCATGCTACATGGACCTACTATTTCAAATCTTTAAACCCTGGACTTTCAGATTAGAGTTTACCTGAATTTATTTTACAGAATATATTCCTTTCATATCATACACAAAATTTTAGGCCTGCACTGGCATTTAGCAGATGCTATTAATTCAAAAGTCAAATGAGTCACTGATCATGAGCACAGATTAGTGTTACAAACAGCAAGGCGAAGGACAGGTCTTAACCACCTGCTGGCTCCGCGTGAGGTACGGTGCTGAGTGTCTTATCTAGTAATTAGTTCATCTTCATTATGCACTGGTCACGTCACACGTGACTTCTCTTTTACCTGAGTTCACAGTCTGTATTGCACTTTTCAGTCACAAACAGTGGCAGCGGTAAGTGGCCACAGCTTTGATCAGATACCACCGCACGGTCACTCTTACGGATGCAGGCGATTTTTCTTCTGTGAAGACCTTGGCCAGGGTAAAATGAAAATTAAAAATTCAAGAAAAATGTATCTAAGTAGGTATCCCATAATTATAATAATTAGCTTAAACAATTCAGTTAGGAAAGCAGAGATTTTTGGTACCATTCACAGGTCACTAGTACATTAATTAGTCTTGTCAGGAATTACTTTTTATAAGCTGAATCCTCAAGGACTGAGGAGAAATCTGTTCAGTGAGGGGACCTGTTGGGGGAATAAGATATACCTTAAACTTAGAAAGAAAAAAAAAAGGGAAGAGGATGGGGGGTTGAGGATGGGAGGGTGGGACTGGAGGGGGGATTAGGGAGGGGATTGCAATTGAGATGTAACATGAAGAAATAAAAAATAAAGTAAAAAAAAATTAAAAAAATAAAATTAAAAAAAAAAAGAGAGACCCATGTAAGCAGCTGACAAAGGCCCAGGTAGATGTGTATTGTTGTCAAGGACCAATGCCTGAGAGCCCTAGAAACTAACAATGCTTTCCTCTGGTTCGTGTTGACAGAGTGTTCATGAAGCATAAATTGCAGATCCCTTCCAGATATTACCGCCTGAGACTGCTTCACCAGAGAGACCTCCCTGGGAGACTAGAGGCACCTCCATCTCACACTGTACCCGGTAAACACACTGAGACTCCGGGTTGATGCAGAGTTGGTGCCACTCAATTGGAAAGAGCATGGCTCCACCCAATCCCAGCTTTTCAGCACATATCTCTGTGTCTGTCCTTTCTTCATTTCCCTGTTTCCCCAGTCTCTGAGGCATGTGGGAGAGAGCAGTGCATCCTGTTCTCTCACATCATTAGAACTGAGGAGAGGATCCAGAAAGCTTCAAGAACGGGTGTCCAATCAAGCACAGGGAAGTGAAGAGCAAACACAAGAAGAAGCCAAAGGGCAAGACCTTCATGTGTCTAAAGAGAGGCCGTCTATCTAGAATTCACCCCACTAAATTAGAGAACTGGGCAAGGATTTCAGAGATGGTAAGCCCCACAAATCACCTTTCCTTCTCCAAAGCATAGTGAGGTCTGTTCCCTCTAATTAAGGAGGTAAATGTAAAAGAGGATTTGCAAGATTAAAGAAAAACCTAAGAGCATTCCCAGGATAATATTGAAAGGGTTCCTACAGAGGATAGTTACATGATGAGTCAAAAGCAGCACAGATTCATGAGCACAGAGCAAAGAGGGCACTGCGAAGATAAAGAAAAACAACACTGAAAAATAACTTAAGAAATGCACAGCTCCTCTAAAGTCTTGAGTACGATTACTTTCAGAACACAGAAAAATAAGAAATAAGCCATGGAGGTACACAGAGTAGAGAATCTAATTGTAGTATTTGATGGCAGATGTAGAGAATCTAATCGTAGTATTTATGGCAAAGGATTTGATGGCAAAGGAATTAATAGTTCCCATTTTCCTGCTCATAGCCACTCAGAAGTTTTTCTTAAGGTATCCACTGCATAATAGAATCTGCTCTGTTCCCCTGTTACCTGACAAGTCTTCCCCTCTCCGCAGTTACACACTTTGCATCTGTTCACAGTTCAGTGCAGGGTGGCTGGTCTCACAACTCTGACCCTCCACTTGTCTTCTACAAAGTTCACCCATGGCCTCTTTGTCAAAATGGCCCTTTGCACTTCCCCAGTGCAGTGGCTAGATTTTTGTTCACTTGACACAAGCTAGAGTCATCTGAGAGAGGGAACCTCAACTAAGAAAACGAGGAGCTTTATAAGATTGGCCTGCAGGCAAGACTGTGGAACATGTGCTTCATTAATAATTGAATTGGGATGCCATCGCCCATTATGAGTGCTGCCTCCCACCCAAGTTGCTTTTGGTCATGATGCTTCATTACAGAATAGAATCCCTAACACACCCAGTATTGGCGGTGCACTGTTTCTACTCTAGCATTTTTCGCAGTTGATCTGGTATCATCCACTACTGTGTCCCATTCTGAGCACCCACCCCACACAATGACAAGAACACCATTTCCTGCAATCATCCTAAGTGGCTCTGCCCCAGTGCCAAAGGACGGAGACAATGCCTTTTCCTGCTCCTGAGGCAGCAGTCAGGTGAGATGACTGGACAATCCTCATCATTCAGGACCACCACCTCTGGCCTTTTCTCATCTGCACACTGTTCTGAGCTTTCTTCCCTCTGAGTCACTGCTCCTCTTCATGCTCCATTCTATACATACTTCACACCTCAGTTCCCATACTCTATAAGCTCCTCCACCTTTTCTGGGGAATCTCCTTGAGTAGCCATGGGACTGCATTTGCATGAAGATATCTACTTATGAATGGGTTGTATCTGAATACAAAACTTGTCTCTCAATAATCCCAATCAGAACAGTCCCTTAATGAGTATTGCCCACATTGAACATGGCATTATACCATAAACTACCCACAATTACAGACTACAGTGTGACTCTACTATTTCCATTTTCCCCTCTGTTATACATCTTCCTGCTTTGCTCTTTTCCTCTCTGATTCTTTCAACTTTTCATACCATGGTGAAAATTAATTTTCTTGTTTCCAAGAAGGGGACCTAAAATTAATTTTTGACATTGTAACAATAAAAGACAGATTGGACTCTAAGGGTGGAGGGGAATGTGTGGAGGAGAATGACTACCCTAGAAAGCTAGAGGGAGAGGAGAGAGTGGTGAAAACAATAGAATTGATGGAATGGTTAAGAAAAAGGACTGAGATGGAGGGGTACAGACAGGGCGCTTTACATGCCTACATGCTCCATGTATGGAAGGACTCATTAGCCACCCAGATTTAAGAGGAACCAAACAACACCAGCATGCATGAACTTGGGTCTCTTATTTAAGGCCAGGGTACCTTGGCACATTTTGGTACAGTCTTGCCACGGCCCATATGGATCCCAGGAGAACAGATTACTCCTCTCCTCAATGGGGATGTTGAAGGAATAGTGCACGTCAGGGTTGTATAAATTACCCACACATAACACCTCAATAAAATACAGAGGAACATACAATTAATTTATAAAAGATACACTTAAGACATTGTTTTTATAACTGATAATGTTAAGCACTTAACTAGCCTACTGATAAGACTTCAGCTACGTCTCCCCACTGACTACAGGCTGTTACCTGTAGAACAAGCTCTGCTTCCAGCCGGTCGCTGCTATTAATTCTTTCAGTCGAGCTGTTTGATCCGCTGTATTCAAAAATAGCTCCCTGGATGTTGATTTCTTTCTTTGCCATACTTACAACAAAATTTCCATTTAGAAGAAAGTTCCCTTGAGTGTCAGATAATGCTGTAAAACAATACAGTGCAGCTCATGAAACCATAAGTCTAGCAAACAGGATGGAAGTAACTCTCTTCACTTTTATTTTTTTATATATATATATAAGTACTTTATTTTTTTTTCTTCAAGTTACATCTCAGTCACAAACCCTTCCCTATTCCCCCTTCCTGTCCCAACCTTCCCCTTCTCTTCACTTTTAAATTCAAACTCTTTTCTGAATCTAAAGAAAGTAAATATAAACTGATACTAAGGAAATAAACCACTTTACTGTGCTGTGGTTGCCAATCTGCACGTTAGGAAACTTCAACACAGCAGGAAAACATATTAAGACAGGTTCACCCTACCCCATTGTAACCCAGAACCTCCTCAGAGGCATGAAACAGGAAGAACTCAGAGAAAGAAGAGAAACAGGAGGAACCAGAGAGCCAGCATACTGAGCACCCGACTAATCAGTCATCAATGCAGAAAGAAAAGAACATCCATCTTCATTCCATTTATGCTTAATTTGGAACAAATGTCCATGCCTTAACATTTTAAGGCCAAATTTTTAAATTAGGGTAACCCTTTGACAATTTCATACATGGATACACTGCATCTTAGTCACTCTCCCACCCCTTCTTCCCTCCCTCCCATCCCTATCTTTTCCCACTCCCCCCGATTCAGGACTCTTGGGTTGGTTTTGTGGACTGTGTAGTTTAACCAGGGCCATCTGTGTGACCACTGGATTGGGGTCAGAGCAATATAAAACACTAGCAATGTACACCACCCCCACATGTCCACAGTTGTTCATAATGAGGCTCCATTGACACATGTGACTGTTTTCAAAATAATATCCCTATCTTCCTTTCCTACCCTTTTTATTCTCTTTCCTATTGGAAAGAATTCACATAAACACTGGTGATCATTAATATTATAAAGTTGACTGTATCTAAAATCACCTAGAATGCAAGCTTCCTGAGACAGCCTATCTGGATTAAACCACTTGCCATGTCTCTGAAGGATCATTTTGATTAGGCTTACTGAGGTTAGAATAGCTGTGTATAAACAATCCTCATTCTTTGCCCTCTGTCTGTGGCTGGAAGGTCACCAGCTTCCTTGAGCTCCTGTTACCAGCACCTTCTGTTCATGGTGGACTCTGTCCATGAAATATGAGCCAAAACAAACTCTTTTCTCTTAAATTTCTTTTGTCAGGGCATTTTTTCACAGCAACATGAGGAGTAACTAAGATATCTGTCATACATGTACATGTGTGTATGTATAATATGTATTCACAATGTTCTATGTTTAAATACGGAGACACATGAAGTCCATAGCAGTGTAGTAGTAAAGGGACTCCCCTTGATTGCTGTGTGATCTCACACGAGCCTCTTCATCAGTCTCTAGACTTAACATATCTTTCTGCCCTAACAGGCAATTAGCCACAATCTAATCTAGAAAATGTGTAGAAGTATAAATCATACAAGATTGGGCTAGTTCCTCTTAGTTCTCAGCACCTGGATCACTCTGTGTTTTATAATAGAAAAACCCTATATTAACCAAGTCCCTCTCTCTTGATTTTTACCTGTGTTAAAATTTCAGTGGGACTGGAAAAGGAACCTTGAAGGAAATATGTAGTTAGCATCCTGGGAACCTCACCTAAAGCACACAACTTACTGATGTTGACAGTTGAAATAACTTTACAGATTTCAGTAACGAACAAATAAAGTTTGAGATTTGTCCTATAAAACAGAAATGCCTCTGTGTAAGGAGCTAAATTTTATCTAACGTCCACAGGCCTATTAAAAGGACTTTTGGTGACATGAAATTCTCAAACAATAAATTCTTTAAAAATCCTTCCAGTGACTCGTGTGCTTACTTTTCTGATTATAAGTTAGACTGAAGTCTTCACGTTACTGTGTAAGCTCACTTACACTACGGGACCTTGTTAGAACATTTCTAATTTTTAGACTGGGGGAAAACCCCATGTACCATTCCCAGGAAGGTGTGGCCAGGCTAATCATTTACCTTTATTGTGGTAGCACACATCTCTGGCTGCATACCAAGGCAATAGGTGTAAACAGGAGAAAAATAATATCAACTAACTATGTTAGGACAAAAGAGCAGGACATATGCACACGTTCAGTTCTCTGGGAAATGTTTTGCAATGGAAGGGACACAGCATGAAATTAAGCATTACTAAGTAACAGCTCAATGGCTTTTAGCACATACACAACACTTGTGCAGACAGCTGATTTGTTATTGTAAAAGTCTAAATTTTCACACCAAAGAAATCTTGTACCTATTGAAGAACTTCCTCCTGCACAGTTGACTCTATAACACCAGCTATACTTTCTGAAATAAGCTGTTCAAAACAAAGTCACATGGTTGGCTGTATTAGTTACATGAACCAATATTTCAAATCGTACTAACTGGAAGCAGATAAATCACCTTTCCGACTATACCTCACGACCTTATTCAGTTTGAGGAATTAGACAATTCAGGAATTGGCTCACTCGTAAAGAAAAACCTTTGTAAACAGCCTTCCCATGTTTCTATCTAAGCAAAATTCTCCAAATCTGAATTATATTTTAAAAAAAACTGGTAACATGTTCATACACTAGAAATATACAATGGCCATATTCAGTAATACCTCAAAATATAAAGTTAGTTACTTATAGAAGAACTTTAAATAAAACTGTATCTAAGTTCTTTTGCTACATGGAAAGCAACATTTAAGGCTATCCAAAGAGCGTGCTACAATGAGCATTAGAAATAAGAGAATTTTATGTTGAATATACATGCAACTTTAATTGAATACATGCTTTGGTTAGCTAAAATACTATAATGGAAAACAGAAATGAAACTTTTCCCCTTATTACTTTTTTCATTCTAACAGTATATATTTTGTGTAGTTTAAAGATATAAATAGAGCTACCTCAACCACAGACCTCCAAGAGATTGCATACAAGCCATACATCCACACACATCCAACTACACGTGTTTACCAAGGTAGTTGTCATCTTCTGGTCTTCCAGAATAGCTGTGCTGAAGAATTTCAATGTTTGTTGCCCCTGTGGGAATCTTTACAACGACATTGTAACCTGCAATATAGTTTTGCACGAGTAAAATTTCACAAAACCCAGATGTTCTATAAACTATTACTACCAAGGAGCTGCAAGACAGGAATGGCATGGCCAAACTTATCATTTCTTTCTGGCCTTTAAAATGTGGTTAAGTGGGGTTTTCCATCTGAAACTTCACTGTACACATCATGCAAGGCTCAACTGAAGGCAACTGCCCCCAAAATACATACTTTGAAATTCAGTTTCTTCTTACAATTTATTGCTATTATTGTGTATGTTGGTGTCACACACACTCATGGGAGTGTGGGGGGGTGGAGGGATGTGTGCAGTGACCAGAAGAGGATTTCAGATATCTGGAGCTGGAAGAGTTAAGGCAGTTGTGAGCCGCCCGATGTGGGTGCTAAGAACTGAACACAAGTCTTCGGCAAGAGGAGCAAAGGAGGCTTCTGAGCTATCTCTTCAGCTCCAACCTTGGGATTGTTAAAGTCCAACATTTCATATTTTTTAAAACTACTTCTGAAATTCTGAATGTATAATAGAATGTTTACCTTGGACCAACACACTTATTATCCAGGTTTTTAAATGCACTCACAAACCTAGGGATATCAGGTCATGTGACATGTTTATGGAGACTAAGTCATAGCAAAGTTTATTATTGAGAAACAATAATAAAAAATAAAATTTTAAGTTGTTTGTACCTCAAATAAGAATCTCCACATTTACATCCAAATTTTACATTGCCTTTAAAAGTCTATCAACATATGCTACTAGAAAAGTAAAAAAGTTTATTGGAGTGGAATGAAAGTACTATCTCTAGTTTATTGGAAAAAATTCTGCAATATTAGCACTGCTTGAAGAGGAAATGCAGCATAAAATACCCATCAAACAAGAAAAAAGGAAATTTTCCTGGCAGTAAACACTCACATAGATAGAAAATATGTCAGGTAAAGAACAGAATTCAATGTGCTCTACGGTTATCACTCTTGATTTTTTTCTTGTCCCTCTTTTTTTTTGATTCCTTCAATTTAGTACATGAATAAGAGCTGTAATTTTTCTTATGCATTAAATTTGAAGATACTGTACCATGACCACATTCATTTAAAATGATGGTACCTGATCACCTACCTATAGGTCTTTGGAGCAGCCTGACATCTCTTTAAGGAATCGCAACTTAAGCATAAAGATGACAGCTGGGCTGTGTGTATCTTACAGGTGATAAGCCCCAACATTAATTTTAACCCAGACAACTCTCACTACAAAATAGCCCCACCAACTTCTTCCTCCACTGTCCTCTACCCTTCACCAAAGCAAGCCTAATGCACGAAAAAGGTGTCAGGCTCTGCCTTGGGACACAGCCATACCACTTCTGAGTATACATCCAAATGATTCCTCACCAAATCACAAGGAAGTTTCCCCATCTATGTTCATAGAAGCCTTATTTATAATAGCTAAAAACTTGAAACAACCCAGATGTCCCTCAACTGAGAAATGGATTAAAAAACTGTGGTACATCTTCACAATGGAATACCAATCAGCTATCAGAAACAATGAAATCATGCAATTTGCAGTCAAATGAATACAACTAGAGAAGCTCATCCTGAGTGAGCTAACCCAGACTCAGAAAGATGCGCATGGCATCTATTCACTTATAATTGGATTTTAGCCATATAGTACAGGATAACTATACTACCACCAATGCACCAAAGGGAAGAGGAACATGGACTTTGTTACCTGTCAATCAGACACTTTGCCCTAGTGGTTCTGCCCTGTAGGCCTCAAGTGTATGAGGAGGCTCTTGGCCCTCATATGACTGCTGAACTAGGGCAGGGGACTGTTATATAGGGACAGTCCACTCCAGAGAAGTGTGATGGAAGGGACAGGGTGTAGAGGTTGGGAGGGTGGGATTGGCAGGGGTGGAAAGAGGGCATTGTGATGGAGATGTAACCTGAAGTAATATATAAATATTCAAAAAAAGAAAGAAAAAAGGTGTCAGGGTGAAGGTAGCCAGCAGGGGGCAGATGTGGTAAATGTTATCTCCACCCTGCAAAAGATATGCACAAGGTTTTTGCATGAGAACTATTAATTGCACCTTAATTTTGACAAAGGTTAAGTATTCAGTACTAATTTGATATATGTGGTTTTGTACTGGGAAATGTTTTTAGTAACTGTGGTCTATGACAAGTGTGTGTCAGTGATTATGAAAGAGGATCCAAGTGTGTACCTCAGATCAAATAAGTAACCAAGAAAAAAAGAACATGTTAATAACATACATGACTATCTCCTGCACTTTAAAATATGAATATTCTATGATTCTCACATAGATAAAAATTTAAAAATTGAATCTTGTGTTATACCCTTTAATCAAATAAATACCATTATCATCATGAGCTCAGCCATATGAACATAATTTAATGTTGAAAAATAAGTTTTTACTGTACAACTAAAATTTTAAGGGTCTGCTTGTATCATCATTAAAAGAAAATATTTTTCCAGGAAATTTAAGAATGGAAAATGTCTGAAGTAGTCTTAAAATAATTTGAAATACAACTGAAATCATGGCCAAGTATCCACTGGAACTGTAAAGCACATGCTACTTTGGTAATTGGAGGAGTGGTAACTATGAACCAACATTTAAGTTAAGAATATCACCCTTTACCTTCAACCAACATTTTCAATACAGTATTAAAAATAAACATAACACATAGACTAGGTATCTCCTTAAACAAACACACAAATAAATAAATAGATAGATAAATAAACAAACAAACAAATAAATAAATAAATAAATGAGATGAATGGTGTTTGCCCCCAATATATGAGGAGGCTCTTGGCTCTCATGTGACTGCTGAACTGGGGTGGGGGACCAATGTGGAGGGACACTCCACTCTGGAGGAGTCGGATGGAAGGGTGGGAGGGTGGGATTGGGAGAGGTGGAGGGGGGTCACTGTGATGGAGATGTGGCTTGGAGTAGTGAATAAACATTTAAAAAAATTAAAACAATTTTACCAGGAAAAGTCGTAAGTGTACACTTTCTAACTTGCAGGAACACCATTAAAAGGTCTCTAAACCCTGAAGAACATTCACACACCATGGTCAAATACCACTGGATTAATACCACTGTTTGGTTTTTATTAATGCATTTTTTTTTTGTTAACAATTAGACTGAGAGCTGGGGATGGTCTCAGTTGGCACAGAGTTAGTGGATCATGCAAGAATCCCTGAGCTTGATCCCAGCACAGCATGAGCTGGGGTTATGCATTCCTGTACTCTCAGAACTCGAGAAGTCCAGGTTGGAAGAGTGGAAGTGCCAGGCCAGTCTTGAACATGTTGAACTTCTTTTCAAAAACCAAGACAACAAAACATAGAATCAGGTTTGTCTTGGGCAAGTGGATGCATTAATTCAAACAAGATACCTGGATCAATGTTTAGTTTCTTTACACTTGGACATTTTTCATTAACAATCATTCCAGACTGAGACACGGAGAGCACAGACGATAATGAAGCATTGCTGCCATACCTCTGTTATACAGCGGGGCTCTAGCTCAGATTAAAGGGCAAACTAGAGGCAAGCACATGAAGCTTACCGTAATGGGCGCTGTTGAAGACGCCTGCCAGGGTCTGGCACGAGGAGTTATCGCCACCGCACACTCCACATTTGTCTCTCTTGGCCTTGGAGTTTAACACATGATCGCAGCCAGCTTGCTTCAAAACACAATTATCATGATTCATATCATCAAAGTGACTAATTACGTGCACAGTGCTTTCAAGTATACAAGGTTCTCTTCAGAGGATTATTTCAACCAGCAGGACTTTGGTGCAACAGGAGCCTCCCTGAGTATCTACTAAACCAGGTGGGCCTAAAAAAAGTGGTGTGTTTACAAAATTTTTCTGAATCAATATCTTCAGGTAACAACTAGAGCTCTGTATTAGGACAGACTGTAACAGAATATATTTTATTTATCAACACTTAATATTTATTAACTTAACAAACAACTATAAAATATCTAAATCCTATCACCTAAAACCTATAATCTAAAATCTATAACCTAAGATTACCCTAATACCTAAGAACACTCTAATACCATCTAAAACCACTTTTAATTTAACTTTTTAAAAAGGATATTAATATTCTTATCGTAGGTCCATGCAGGATGACTTGGTTTACGGTAGTCCTGGAAGGCAGTATCTTTTAAGCTTAAAATCCATTGGACCTTATTTTGCCAGTTCGTAAGGCCAGTTTATTGCCACCACCAAATTGTGGTCAGTTTATACAGTCAGTCTGTTCCAACCTCCAACTGAGGGAGCCTTTTTCAATTAGCTAAGACTCGTCTCCATGGTCTCTTTGGCCTAGGCAAGTCTCAAGGCCAAAAGCGTCTACAAGCAACTTCTGAACTCCACTTGCCTTGCTCACTTTTCTGGCACTCTGGGGCCCCAAGACAGACAGATGCCTTCAAGGAACTCTCTCTCAACAGGTTTATGCTATGCCTTTGCCTTGGGCTATAGCAGTCTAAATTCTGTTAATGGCGTACGTTGCTGTGTACTTCATCATGAGTTTTCAGTCGGTGAGGGCAGGAGGAAGAGAGACCGTGCTGAGTTCTCTGGCTTATATATTTCATTATCTCATGATATTTGGCAATCTAGAGGGTACATGAGATTTCTCGAGATGTCCAACATCTGCACAGCTTGAGAGGTTTCTTAGCCACGCCCCCTCAACGGGCCTATCATCCATCCACAACTGGCTTTTTGTCCATATCAGTAGATCAAAGTGACGCCAAAGCTCCTCCTTATGTGTGGCCAGATGCTAATCTGAACCGCCTACTAATGTCACTAAAGAGACCTAACTTCTACCACAGTGGACCATGACTCCTATATTCCACAATCATTTGAAAACCACAATTCAGGGCTGGAGAGATGACTCGACAGGTAAGAAGAGCACTGGCTGCTCTTCTAGACAACCTAAATTTGATTCCCCAGCATCCACATTGTGGCTCACAAACTACTGTAACTGCAGTTCAAGGGGGTCTGACACCCTCTTTCGGCTTCTGCAGGCAACGTATACATGTCGTGCACATACAAGCAGGTGAAACACTGATTGATACACATAAAATCACATTTTTGAAAAAGAAAAGCACTTTTTAAAGAAAGATAATTCAAGCAGACACATTAGGATAAGCAGCACACTAGAATACTGAAAGAAGGTGTTGTTTGTATTTTTTTTAATCTAGTCATACACATTTGAACAAATTTCCCCCAGATTAATCTTCAGCCTAAGTGTCTATTAAAGGGTTTTTCTGGGCATTTCAAAGAAGATTACATAGGCTGCTTTCCCCATAGGTGCTCTCTGCACATGACATGGCCTTTAATTTTGTCACTCTAAACTGTGTGACCTGAAGAGGAAAGTTCACGTGCCACATCGACTGCTTTTACATTCACTTTTTTACTTAGTGGGTGGTGACACAGGGTGTGTGCACCAGCACCACCTGTGGGAACTGGCACTCTTCTTCCATCATGTGAGCTCCAGGGACAGAGAGTTATGAGACTTGGCTGCCATCCCATTGTACTGCTATATGGATTTTTTTTTGATACATAGGGCAAACATTTCCATAGTAAAGATTTATCCACGTATTTTATGAAAGTCAAATGCATCTAGATGTTCATACCACCTTTGTCATGGTTTGCTTCCTTTCATTTGCCTATGTTGCTTGTTTAAATAAGGCAAATACAATTTGGAAGCCACTGAGTAATCTTTTTATACTACTTAAGCCATTTCTAAAACATAAGTTAAGTCTCTTTGAGCATCTCCCAAGGCCTTTGGGTACCGGCTATTATCACTTAGGTAACACACATGACTACAGGGAGATGAAATTAGCCATATGAAGTTCCCCTTCAACCAAATACATTGGCTTCACATCTGTGCATTTAGCATGTAGACTAGCTGTTCTCAACCTGTGGGTTGTGACACCTTTGAGGATCAAACAATCCTTTCATAGGGGTCACCTAAGATTATCAGAAAACACAGATATTTATATTATGATGCATAACAGTAGGATAATTATATTTATCAAGTACCAATGAAAGTAATGTTATGTTTGGGGGATCACCACAACATGAAGAACGGTATTAAAGTGTTTCAACATTAGGGAGGTTGGGAACCACTGCCATAGGCAGGTGTTCATTATTTTAATGCTCAATCCCACCTGCGGATCACCAACGATCTGCAGCATTTGTGTTTCCGTGCATGTCCCTTTTGGTCACTGAGACGCTCACTAAGTGGTCCACCTGCCTCCCATCTTCTAATCAAGGTCATCCTAAAGATCGTAAAGTGCAAAGCAGACCTCAGGGCTTTCTCCACTTCAGATTCATGTGTGAATCTCTATAGCATTCAGATGAAAAGTGCACGCCAAACACCTTCCTATCCCTCGTTCCATCCCTGCCGACTCACTTCCTCATGTGAGTGGGAATCTTATCTTTGAGGTGAACAGCACCTGACACCTAGCCACTACACAATCAGCACAGGCTGAACCTAAGGAGCAATGAGAGTCACAGCGCTAGAGAGAGGGAGGGGAGGTGGGTTACATGTCACCATGGGAGGCCACACCTGAAGCAGTAAAAGCACTTTCCTGCAATCTAGTCCATTTTTTCCTATCTTTTAAAGGAGCTGACCTCATCTTTATGCCCATTCCGAATACAATTAGCAAAACAAGTATCAGTCATCTTAATGCAGTTTATCCTGGTTTTGTTTTATTTCTTTTTTTTTTTTTTTTGATTTTTCGAGACAGGGTTTCTCTGTGTAACAGCTCTGGCTGTCCTGGTCTCACTTTTGTAGACCAGGCTGGCCTCGAACTCACAGAGATCTGCCTGCCTTTGCCTCCCAAGTGCTGGAATTAAAGGCGTGCGCCACTAAGGCAGGATCCAGCTATCAAGACAAGGTCAGCCTACCTGAGCCTCCTGAGTCCTAGGATACAGGGGAGTGCCTCTGTAACACAAAGAACTGCTTCATAACAAAATTAACCATAATCTTAGGATGATATCGAAGACTACTTTAATGGCATTCCTAAGAACGGACTCTGAAAAAACGGAGACAACATTGGCTACAGAAGTAGAAGAAATGCATTGCTCTTTAAATAGCAGTCCGAATATTCACTTACCCGACAAAGGCCCTGAACACAGATGTCATTAGTCTCGGTCCCACAGGGTGTGCCATCAGCGACTCTATCCTTCAGCTGGTAGAAACTGGCGGTCCCAGCAACCCGGCAATAGAGTTTACAGCGATCTTTCATGGAAACTGCACAAGGAAGAGCCACATTTTTGGATGCAGAACAATGAAGTTCTGCATCTCTACGTGGAAAATGTTTTCATGGGAGAGCAATGGCATTACTTACTCCCGCTGTACTTCGGAAGCCATCTCACGTTAGGGGGGAGGCCGCTGAAGTTGAAATGTTTACCGTCAAAGTCAGAGCATTGCTTTTCTCGGAAGCCTCGCTTGCCTTTGGGACACGAATCGGTGTTACATGATCGAAATTTCACCCTGCGGCCCACGCAGTACCTTCCTCCGTTTCTTGGCCTAGTCAAATTCATTACATTTTAAAGTGCATCAGTAAGACATTGCTGTTCTCATCTATTTCTGTAACTGCCCCACCCTCTTCCAGGGCCAGAAAGGCCACTGACGCTCTTTGCAACCCTGAAATGTTAAAGCAAAAATTGAGAGAAGGGTTTACAGTTTTCTGGTGCATGAATCACAAAAAGAGCGCCTCCACCCCCCACCACGCATCAGGTAGCCCTGAGACCTGGACAGCAGAAATGAGTCTCAGTTCTGATGAGATTAACAAGAACTAACATTGGGGCTTTGTTTTAAAACTAGGAAACATTCTGTCCAGTGAGGCAGACAACAAAGAAAGACTTGGGTTACAAGAGAAACATACTCATCATTGTCATGCTTGAGTGGGGCATATATATGCCTGTCACTGTTTCCATATATCCTTGGAAATAAATTCCGGGAGTTTTGAGGGTAAAGATGATGATGTATAATTCCAATGAAATGTAAGATTTATTCAGAATGTGCTGTATTCCTGTGCATTAAAAATGCTCACTAATATGACTGCCCAGAGTGTCACCTGGCTCGTGAGTTACTACACATAAAGTGGAAATATATGAAGTCTTTCCGGGATCTCAGCATGCTCTAGAGTTGGATGAAGAAAGATGCTTCAACACTTAACTCGGCTAAGAGAGTGATGCATCCACAACAGGAGCAGAAGGGAAAGGAGGGAAAGGAGGCACGTCAGATTACAGAACAATATGAAGCTACTAACTGAATGGCATATCTGTGCAAGCAAGAGAGCTAAAACACAAGAGGAAGATCTAGGGTGTTTCATTGGAAACACAGTAAACTGAAGATGCCGTTACACAATCACCATTCACATTCACTTCTTAAATTCGCACTGAAGGAGAAGACAAAGAGGATGAGGGAAATAGCTGTCTTAGTTTGAATTATAAAATTGAATCTGGTTTTTGTTTGAGCCCGAATCTTCGAAGTGCTAAAGTAGTGTGGCTTAAAGTGTTCTGGAAGGGCTCTGAATTTCCGAAACTTGCAGACTGACCGCCAGCTTTAGAGGGGAGCAAAACTGGCTTTTATTTTCTGGCCCTTGAGACAATCTTAATTTATGGCGGTAAAAAAAAAAAAAAGACATACTCGGGACGATCACAGAGCCTGGTTGTGCTTTTGATTCCTCCTCCACATGTTCTTGAACAAGGGCTGTAGGGTCCCCATGGTCCCCATTCGCCATCCACAGGGCGGGTCTCCATGGCTCTGGTCACACACAGCCCACGGTGGCAATGCTATAAATATAACAACCACACAAAGAGAAATGGCCTGTGTATATCTAGTTAAACATCATGGTATTTATAACAGCAGTATAAAGGGGAGCAAGAGAAGACCTTATGTAAAGCAAACATCAATTCAGAAGTGAGACAACATTTAATACCAGCTTGGAATAAGTAGTCACTAACCACTGAGTGCCTAAGGTTGGCAGAATGCAAAAAGAATGTAATACTTCTCTTGCTTTTGAAATTTAAATTCTCACTGGAGAGGAAAGGAATATTTAGGTTTAAAATGAAAATTGGCATCCTATTCATACAAGCTTCCATACAGCGTTTTTCATAATGCAGTGGTCATCACAATTGTTGCATATAATCACATATACACACACATGCACACACACACATATACACATGCATAAACAAAACATAAACATATGAAAAAACCTAACTGAGGAGGTGAAAGATCTCTACAATAAAATCTGCCAAGATTTTGAGAAAGTGAGTCAATGATGGCACTAGATAATGACAACAGAAAGACCTTCCATGTCACTAGATTGACAGAATTAATGTCAGGAAAGTGGCTGTGTTACCAAAAATAATCTACATATTTAGTACAATTCTCATAAAAATTCATATATCATTCTTTACATACTAGGAAGAACAACCCAATAATTCATAGGGAAATACTTCGTACTTTCACAATCAATGAAAGCAAGCCTGAGAAGGAACAAAGCTTGAGGTGTGACACTGCCTCACTTCAAATTATGGGTGAAATGTATTTTAATATATTTAGAGCCACTAAAGAGTTGAGAAAACCATTTAACACATCAATTACATTTAATTAAAGTTTAAGGAAGAAAATATATGCAACAAAAACATCTGTGTAATTAGGAGGGGCTGCTGACATATTATACTAGCATTCTAGGGTCTGTATCTATTTTAATAATAAAATGCAACATGTATGTCCACGAAATTACTTACATATATTTATATATATATAAAACTTAAAACCCAATCTACTGGCTATAGGAACAAGGTTAATATACATTTAATTCAGATGACAGTATACTATATCCAACAAACACAGCAATAAAACCAGCTCAACTAACTGAACAACAGTTTGCAGCAAATAATAATAAAAAAAATGCTGAAATGCAGGGCAGACATTCATTCCAGAGGCTCTGGATAGAAGACTCACCCTTTGAGGAAACCTACCATCCCAGGACCACAGCTTGTCCCATCTGCCAGTGGCATGTGCTGTGTACGACAGCCCTTGTGGACACCTTCTGCACTGGCACACCATAGACGCCGACATTGTTTCTGCGGAGTGACAACAAGCAGGCGAGCCAGAGCGGGTATCAGCATCCAGACACACAAGGTCTATGTGTCACAAACCCAAGTGATCTGTCCCCTGGATCATGTCTGACACCAGACATACTCATAGCCCTCATGGGACTGATGAACTGAGGGGGGTTGATATGTAGGGACACCCCACACCAGAGGAGTAGGATGGATGGGAGAAGGGGGAGAGGGTGGGAGGGTGGACAGGGAGGAGGCTGTGATCGAGATATACTAGAAGTAATAAGTAAACAAAAATAATAATAAAACTTTTTTGAAAGTGGGAGAGGGAAAAATCACATTCTATCTATAACTTTCATTCATTTTTCAAACAAGAAGGTTGAGTTTTTCTTACCAAATAGGGACACACTTGTGATCCAGGACCAAACATAAGTTCACATTGTTTGTTCACATCATACACTGAGCCAGGAAGCTGTGGAGACAGGTCATATACTCTTCCATTTGGTTTGTCAAGAAGGCATTCTCCATGGCCAGTGCTGAGCCCAAGATAGAAAATGTAACAATGTGAATACACATTAGAGTCTCCACCAGGTCTCTTTAGTTAATTACTTCCAAAGACAATGCTCACACCTTCCCATTATTAAAAAAAAAACAAAAACCTGTAGCCACATCCACAAAGCAATTCTTACACATAATGACAATATCAGATTTTCAGAGTAGTTTCAACTGTGCCTGTTTGCACTGGATCCCACTCATACCTGGACGCTACAGAGGCACAAGGGGTGGGCTAAGAATGGAGCTCATTGGCCAAGCACTACACAAAGTGCGTATGAATCTGAACTCCATCCACTGCAGGCAAGAACTGTTTAATGACAAGTTATCATAACATAATTAACACTAAACTTTCAGTGCCTTCTAGCCTCAAGTGTGTTGTCCAAACTTTCCAAAGGTAAAAATAAAGATGCATTATGTTTCTTGTTCTAAACAGCAGCAACAAAAAAAGCATTTCAAAAACTTTAACACTTCTCCACTTTAAGAGTTTTCTCAGGGAGTGACACACAGTTAAGCTTCCTGGCTCCAGGTCCTTGCTCATGTTCAGGCCCCTTCATGTGCCAGGAAATGTGGCTATGATCAAATTCTTAGGCCGGCTAAGCCAGCTCTCACCTTCTGTACATTGAGAAGGGTGATATCTATCTCATAGTTTGCTATTAGAGGCAGACATATGCTGCATAATGATGTGGCCAACGACGGGTCAAATGTTAGGCAGTGGTTCATTTATAAGTACCTATTCCAAAGCATGGTTCTATTTATTTCCATCATTTTCATAAAGAGAGGTAACTGCAAAATACTCATGATGTTATGTGGAGAATAAACTATAAAAGAAACTAAGAAGAATTGGATTTGTGCACAAATATTTTATGGAAAGACCTTGCTAAATCTTAATGACTGTGATGGAAACACAATTTAGATGAAAGAAGCTGGAAAGAAACAAAATTAGCAGAAAGTAAAGACATAAGGCTGGGAAAGCCAGACCAGCTTACAGGCCAGTTACAGCCTCAAAGAGCATGTCGAGTTAGAGACGCCATCTCCAAATCTGCAGAAGCACCTTCCATTTCACTTCAGCTATCCTTGTTCTTGAAGGGGCACCTTAAACTTCTGCCACCCAAAAACCCCTCAAAATATTACTTAGTAACATCTGAAAATGTAAAAGATGAATGAAGATGTTCTGATTGCCATTAATCCACTCCATAAACAGTTTCAACACAAGAAAATGTCCAAATTTAAAAAAAGGAAAATGCCTATATGCCTGAACTATAATATAAAATTTCAAGTGCAATAATATATATATATATATATATATATACACAACTCGGGTGTTTTTAAAATTCTTTTTTCACACATATTTTGTGTTGGGGGTGTACATGCCACAGCACACATGTTGGGGACAGAGGACAATCCTGAAGGATTATGTTCTCTCTGTCTACCATGGAGGTTCCAGGAATTGAGCTATGGTCATCATGCAAGTGACATTACACACTGAGCCATTCTGTTATCCCATAACTTCTTGTTTTAAAACATTTATTTGTACAGTAATGATGAAAAACTAACCCTCTCTTGAAGCACTCTGAAGGAACATGAGCTGTGGAATGTGATGATTTGAAAAGTGCTCACTCATTGACTAAAGTGGCAGAGGTCCAGACTTACTCTAGAAACTCCGTTATGTGCTTCTGACTACATGCTGACCAAGTCCAAGGGCTCGTGTGGTAGTTTAGAGTTGGGGCCATTACGTGATACTGATGTTTAATCCCGATGTCCTTACATTTAAAGCTGTCATCATGTGGAACATTAAACCTGAAAATGAAGATAAACACATAAAACTATCAAAAGTGAGCACAACATTAGAACAACCTCCCATAAAAAGAGTGACATGCAAACAAGCCTGCTGTTTTTATTATACTTATAACAACATTATAACAATACTTATATCGTTATACAATAATATAACAAGTTGTGTTTCTACAGCTGTACAATATGGAGTATAGATAAATATAGTTGCATTGGGCCTTGTCCTCTGGATCTTTACATAAGGTCGAATGTGTTTAGAGCCATGGTTTCTCATAAGTGCTAGATTGTGTCTTTGATTAGTCTCACATCTTGCTTAGTCATCATCAAAGCCTGAACAATAAAAATATTTGGAATTTGTCTCATCTACTCAGGGTATCAGCATAACATTCATGTAAAAATGCCTGCATGCTTCAACCTAGACATTTAGGAGATGGGTGTGCACAAGTTAGGTAAGGGGCCACCACACTGAAATCTAAACCACTGATTAGTGCTGCAGTAGGCAAAGACTTTAATCCCCAGCTCGGTATCACTCTGCATACCAACTACATATCAGCAGAAGCTTGTGGCTTCTGGACCATCTTAAGTAACGCTCCACCAACAAGAATAATAAAAAGATGCTCCAAGGGCATCCAAATATTGACAATGTGAATGTCAAGGAAAAGAACTAGCAGGCCAGCAAAAGGGTGTATGCCAGGCTTCACAGACTCAAATCTGGATGGAAAGCATCCTTACCATTGACCCACTCCTCAGGGAGAAGGCCACTGACTAGCAAACAGAACACTCCTTGCACATTGTGCTGGTTAGCAGCTTTGAATACTCCTTACATAGTGTACAGATTGACAGGTTCAAATACTCCCTGCATAGTGTACTGGTTAGCAACTTTAGGAACCAGCAAAAGTGTTTATGAGGTACCACTGCAATATTTCAACAATCTGAAGGTCTCCTCCATTCTGGTTCAGGCCCCCTGTTCCCTTTTATATACAACTGCTGGTGACCATGAGCCAGACAACAAAAGGAAAGAGACGTGGTACCTCCTAACTAAGATATCGCATCTCAAATTATTGCCTACAGACATAATAATGTCACAAGCACGAGGAAATGTGATCAAATTAAGAGACAATTTCTAGTGTTGATACCTTACTAGCAGTAAACAAGGGTTATAATGACCTAACCTGCAGCTACATTCAAAATTATTTCTTTTATTAATTTATTTTTTATTTCTTCAAGTTATATCTCAGTCACAATCCCTTCCCTACTCCCCCCTCCTGTTCCACCCTTCCATCCTCTTCCCCCTCAACCCCCCATCCTCTTCCCTTTTTTTTTTTTTTAGTTTAAGGTATATCTTTTTCCCCCCAAAAGCTCCCCCTTTCAGTCCAACAAATGGCTCTTTCTCTTATAACAATAAATACAATACAAAACAACAGAAATAAATAGGCCACAATTATGAGAGTTATATGGCTTAGCATACATTCTCAGTGTCTGTCTAGTCCATATGTATTTGGCCCCTGACTTTAACATTCTACTATCTAACCATCTCCATGAGTTTAAAGTTCTATATCTAACTCAGCTTTCATACTAACTTGCATCACAATTTTAAAAACATCTTCTTAGATCCAGAACACCCTCTTGATTCCTAAACAACTCAAATTTTAACTTTGAGACTCTAGCTATCTATTCTTCAACCACCTCAGAGACCTGAGAGGGATAAATATAACTGATTATATAGGAAGTGCAGGGCCCGCATCTTCCAAAACTAAGAAATGACATACCAGTGGCTGCCTGGACAGTTCCCATTTTCTCTCCATACATTACAGCATCAATATTCAGCCATTTGGCCCCGTTTCTCTGAGAGACATTGGTTGTAGAGCAGGAATTATGAAGGACTTACCTACCCTGTCTTGGCAGAGCTAGGCTGTCGACTTACCTGCTTCCAAGTTTTGTCCTTTTTGGACAGCATTCTGTCTACAGTTGGAGCAAGGGGCTTTTCTTGCCAAGAGATAGGCCTGCCCATGAGCATCAAAATTATTTCTTAAAGGGTGAGTTCATAGGACTTTGAAACTTTTCTAAGCACATTGTGGGAAATCATGGCTTTCATCCTTAGAGCACAGCACTCCAACAGGAATATATAAAGCAGGAATAAGAGAACTCCAAATAGTTAGGGGAAAGCTCTCAAAAGAATCTTTTGATGAATAAGAAACCCTATGAACAATGTCCTATGCTAGGACTCTGAGCAAAAATAGAAAGATGAGAGTTGGTCTTTCAAGTATTGTTGGCGAGTTCTCCAGAACCAGGAGGCCTTGCAGGCCCTCCCAAACAATGACAGAGGACTGTACCTGGCCATCTATAGGATGACAAGGAATAAAGGGCAACGGTCCTTGGCATGAAACCCAGTAGAATAAATGAAATAAAAGAATCCCTAATTTCTAGCTCTTTGAGTACTGTGCTGGTCTGTGCAGCCTGTCTGACCTTACAAAACACAAAAGAAGACCAAAGTTGACCCTTCCAAGGGTCAAGGATGGAAATCACACTGCAATCTTTGATGAACAAATACAGGTGCTCGCGGCTGAATGACTGCAAGTGGAAAGCCCATTATTCAGGTAAGGGAAGGTACTTACACGTGTCCGAGCTCGTGGGCAATGGTGAAGGCAGCGCTCAGCCCATTTTCTTCACTAATGGAGCAGCTCCGCAAAGGATCGCACAGGGTGCCTAACTCCGCTAAGCCTAAAAACATCACACATGTGTAAGCCATCAAAATGGGAAGTGTCCCCAAAATCAGAATGTGAAACTAAATGTAAAGCACTCACTGGTGGTGGGATTATGACTTGGAAATAAATGCAGAATTGTCTATTAATAGTGAACAAATATTTAAAGCTGAAAGATAAAAGAACACACTGAATGGTTTGCATAGAAATTTTTGTTTTGTACACTTTTGGACTCTCTCATGCAAGATAATAATAATAATAATAATAATATGAGTAAATACTGTTCTGCTAACATAAGGAAAGGGAAAACAGAACTGTCTAGTGTAGTAAGACACATTAGAATATGAAAGACAAAAAATTCCAGTCAGTAGACAAAGAGAAGAAAGCAGCTGCTGTAACACTCCTTCAACTTTTAGGTTTGCAGTTTACAGATACTCAAATAGCACATAATTGCACAAGTAAAGTGTAAGTGCTAAACTTGATGTGTGCCATTTAATATATGCCAGCTAAGACAATGTGTGGCTGTATCAGGAGGGTTACTGCACTCAGCAATCCCCAACTATCTGGGCAACAGGAAGTGGCATTGTATAAAAGAACCTTCTCCCTCCCATACAAAGAATGACATGCAAACAAACATGCTGTGGAGAGATGAAAGTAGAGGGATCTAGCTAGATATCAACAGTAAGGACAACTCCAGCTAATGTAGCCCTCCATGCTGGAAGAGTAGGAAATTCATGATAATCATTCATTATGACAATCCTGACTCCAGCACCATCACTGAGGGGTTAGATCTGGGGGTTTTGAATGTAGACTGATACTACAGTTTCTGCTAATTCCACCCTTTAGCATTATCTTTCAAATTTATCTAACGCCTGTGAGGATTCTTTTCACAAGAGCTGGCTTATGTATGCACCATCAACTTCTCAATACATATTTAAAAATTAGTACCGAACAAACAGGATTCTGTCAGTCACTGTGTTCATTCTTCCTTCTTTTATTCATAAAAATTAAAAGGCTGAACATCATCCTTATGTGGAGGTATACTTCCAAATCGTCATAAGGTTTTGCTGTGCATTTAAATAAATGAATGTTTAATTCAGAAATCTAAGGCTGGGGAGATGTCGAGGACAAACAAATTCATTGGCCAGCCAAGGAAAGATTGCCCCCTTTGTGAATATCTTGCCAAGAGGCCTTGCTTGGGCAACATCTTCCCCAGAGGATCATTCTTTAGAATCAAGATGAGTAGAGAATCTTAAAGCTTCCAAAATCCATGCTCCCATGTGTAAGCTTCTAATCAACTCCCACTTTATAATGCTTTTCTTCATTGTCAAAACAGAAGACTTGTGAAGACAATTCTTCCAGATGCCATTCTAACTCAGCCTTCATCAGCAGTATTAAGCTGCTGACAGCTTAGTTCCAACAGACTCATCTTCAGAGTTGAGCTAAGATTTGGAATACAATCGTGACTCCGTTACCATCCAACGTTACAGTTCATCCTTAAAAGTGTGTATTGTAAAATGAATGCCTACTTATAGAACAGACTTGTGAAAATGTATGTTTTATATGATCAGAAAATGGCTACAAAATAGCCCTACAAGGTCACAAATCCATACCAACAAAATCTGAAGCAAATGGTTTGCACTGGGGTACCAAGCAGCTGGTGGATCCTTTGTGTCTAGATTCACTCAAGCTGATTTTGAGCTCCCTCAAAGTTAACCAAGAAAAAGGTAACATGACCACTAATTTTATTAATGTTGCTTTGTTATAATAAAAGACACAAACTGGAATGTTGGCTCAGCAGTTAAGAGCACTGGCTGCTCTTCCAGAGGACTTCAGCTCAATTCCCAACACCTATACAGTGGCTTACAACCATCCATAGCTCCAGCTCCAGGATCCAACACCCTCTTTGGATCTCTATGGGCACCAGGCATGTATCATATGTGGTGCACAGATACACATGCGGGCAAAACACTGATACATATACAATTTATATATGCATATATAATCATCATATATTATATATTATAAACACACAGGAGGGCTTAGGTGATGGATCAATGGTTTAGAGCACCTGCTGCTCTTGCAAAGGACTTGGGTTTGATTCCAACACCCACATGGCAGCTCACTGCCATCTGTAACTTCAGTTCTAGGGAATCTGAAGTCTTTTCTGACCTCCGTGGAAGCCAAGAATGCATGTGGTACACACACATACATGCTGGTAAAATATTAACACACAAAACACAAAAATGAATCTAAAAATAATCTATAACTGAACAAGTCTTCTGATAAAGTGATATTATAAACACAGAGAAAATAAATGGCAACTTAAAACAGACTTGAAAAGATAGATTTCAAAATGGATTACTTGTCACCAATAACCTACACTAAAAATATTTTACAAGCTATAATTTAAGGGGGAAAAAAAGAAAGGAAATAACATCAAAAGCAAGTTTTGGAAGTGGGGAGATGCACCCTTGGACATAAGTGCTTGTTCTCCATGCATGAAGACCTGAGTTCAAATCCCCAGTAGCCATCTGAAAAAAAAAAAAGAAAAGAAAAAGAAGAGGAAGAAAAATAAAAAGCTCTTGAGGCTATGTGCACTTGTAACTGAGCACTGTGAGGGTCAGACACAGGATGATTACTGGCACTTGTTGGCTGCCAGCCTATTTCCAGGTCAATGGTATAAACTATCTCGATCAAATAAAGTGGAGAGTGTTGGAGCAGAAAAACCACACACACATACATATACAGCATACACACATAACACACACACACACACACACACATTGTATACATGCACAATGTCTGAGGCAAAAAAGCGATAAAATTGAATTAATGTAGGTACAAATTATTAAATTATTTAGTGCAATTTTGTCAAATGAGCGAGGTTTATGCAATGACAGAAATAAAGCAATGGACACCACTATATAGAACCAGCCAAACAAAGGTAAACTGATCTCTGTATCACTTGCTTAAGAGAGGGCATTAGAGAAAGTTAACTTGTCCTCCTGGTCAGCCATTGCCACATTAAAGGAAAAGACACATCTAGTGACCAGCCAACAAGGGAAAGTGAGGATATCAACTGTATATTCAGACATGTTATAAGTATATAAATTTGAAGGAAATAATATATTATTGCCAGGCATTCAAATAGTTCTACTTAAATGAACATTTTACAATGAGGACATAACATCATGCTTCAATTTTTTTGAATGAAAAAAGAACTAAGAGTAGCCAAAAAGTAGTCACAACCTTCTCTTGAGTTGCTGTCAGATTGTCCAAGAGACTGTAACAACATTATAAGCTATTGTCGTTGCTTTTGGTTGCCTCCCAGAAGTGGATGGTAACTCTACTGAAGATACGCTCTTCAGACACAAGATCCAGAGGACTCCAGTTGGAGCTGAACAGAAAGCCTGAAGTACCAGCAGGTGCCATATAAGCCTCCAAGGCAGAGAAACAGCCAATAGTCCTACATAGCTATGATGCCTAAGAACCATAACAACAAACAGTATGCTAGGATACCCTAAGAATGCAATCGTGACATTCATGTTTTCGCAGTAACCAAGAGCTCCATAATTGAACTTAAAGTATACTCAACAAGAGGGAAATTATGTATATTTTGTACTGGAAACCTAGCCATCACTTTACTAATTCAATGTATTTCCCAGCTATACTCTAAATATCATTTATTTTGTTATATAATAAATATAATATAATATAACATAATATAATATAGTATAATATAAATATTGTTCTCTTGCACAGACAGTGTATACCTCACCCCTTCATCAAGGAAACTTCTCTTTGCAACAGATAGGCACCATTACAGAAGACCAAATCCGATCAAAACATAGAGAACAAATGATCATGTGGTCCCCAGGCCCACTAATAGATATGCAACACAATCCCTGAATGTAAGGCTACCCAGGACCATTGTGGAAGAGGAGTCAGAAAGACTGTAAGAGTCAGAAAAAATAGCAACTTTTCTGTGAGAATGTGCATCCTAGAACTATTATAAAAGATATACCCATGAAGTCTCATTAATATGCATGACTGAATAATGGCCTATGAACATGCTCATATGGAAGGTCAGAAACTCACAGGGTCTCTATCTTACACAAGGAACAACAGGCAACTGGGGAATTCTGAGAGTGAAAAAAATGGTCTTCCACAGGAAAAAGCACTCAGATTATGTACCAAGTGGTCAGTCCAGAGATCACATACCCACCTGTAACATTATACAGAATGAGCAGTGTGTGTGTGTGTGTGTGTGTGTGTGTGTGTGTGTGTGTGTGTCTGTGTGTAACCACATTTAAAGAAACAGAGGCCATGAATTTGAGAGAACAAGGGGGTTGGTTGTATGGGAGGTGTGGAAGGGAGGAAAAGGAAGGGGGACCAATGTAACTATAATTTCAAAAAATAAAACAATTATGAATTTAAAAGTAAGTAATGATGAAAAATAAGGTAGGGGTGGCTTTTTTTTTTTACCAATTATTAAAGTTTATACAAAACAACAGTGAAAACATCACTGAGCTGTGTGAGTCAGACAGGCAGAATGATGGAATAAAGGCATGGTACACAGAGCCAAAGATGCACAGAGGTTGGTACAGGACATTGTGGGTCCTAAGGAAAGAGGGCACTACTCACCATGTGGTTTGAAAATAGAAAAGATATAATAAAACTATACATAGCCCATGGATTGGAGACTTAAACACGGTAGAACTAAATTTTAAATATCTATTTTAAGACATGACAATGTGTTTAAACCTTGAATGTTTAAGATATGAAAATGCTAAATATAAGGGGTTTTTAATTCATAAACTTATGGGTTTTTTTTTTACACATGACCTAAAACAAAGCTCAGAGTTGCCAGATACTAGCAAGGCTTGAAAACTGCAAAGGGTTTGATGTGAAGAAGTAAAAAATGACTATCTGAAAAAGGTTACAGAAACAAATGCTAGAGGAGAAGGTAAAGGAAATATCAATGGTTGGCAGAATAATGGAAAAATATGTTTGAACTTCTTAGCAACCAGAAAAATGCATTCATTTTAGATTGACAAAGACTGAGAAAAATGAAGATAACCTCTACCAACAAGGAAAGAACCAAAATGGGTGTTTCATCTCCTATGGCCAAACACCTGAATGTGCCTGATCACTGATGTACATGTATATCCTAATGGCAAAGAGTACAAGACATAAATTGGTGGGACCACTTTAAAAACAATTTTCATGTTATCTACACTAGCTGGACTGCAGTATTTCAAGTTTCAAAGTTTTTCAAATATGGGAATATTTGCATAGAATGCACCAAAATCCAATCTTGATGACCCACCAACTCAACAGGAGAAAATTAATTAGTCCAACTTTAGTAACAAGACCTCAGTTATATAAGTGTTCATGAACTGTTATGCAGAAGTGAAGAGACAAAACCACAGCTACAAAGTTCATTAACAAAAAGATGATGCAAACGCAATTATGTTTAGAAATGCATATGTAAGTGATGGGAAAAAATGACAAGGCTACAATTTCTGGTGCTGGTTACCTCTTCAGGAAAGGCAAAGACAAGAAAATGAGGACTGTCTGCTATAGGAGCAACCAAGTTCCAGCTGGAAGATCTGGTGGCAAGTTCATGGCTCTACACTCTAGCCTTTAAGCTGACATATGGGTTACTGTGTATTGTCTCTCACACATACATGCTTTATGTAGTCCTTGGTATTTAGTAACAACTAAATATTAGTTCTTGTTATTCTACAAAATTCAGAGGCAGAATCGGATAAGCAAGAAACATTTATTTACTAAGACAGCACATCAAAATGATTAAAATAGAAGAGGGAAACTCGAAATATAATATTAAGTAATTCACTAAATCATCAACGAACTATCATTTAATTGAGGAAGGAACTCACCTAATGTGTCGCATTTCTCCTTAGCTCCACAAATGTCTTCCCTTAAAATAAAAGATTGTATTTTGAAACATTTTCAGGACATATGGTTGCAGTGAGTCAACACACAAATAATGCTTTAACTCTGCCAAGACTAACACCAGGCAGCCTCCAGCCACAGTGTGCAAAGACTTTAAAGTTATTGACGCCTCACTGGTGTGCCTCAGTGGGCAAAGGATGCTCTGTGAGTCTACACTGTGAAGATGAAGTCACTCTCCCAGCCTCACAATTCGCCCTCTTCTGATCACACCAGTAGTTGTATAAAATGTGGGTCCTCTCGAATGTTAGGTTTTACATTTTTAAAAGCCTCTGCACTCTTGAGTCTCCGGTCCTGCAGCCAGCCAGTGTCCCCGCCCCCCCTGCCACATCTCTCTATGTCTCTTATCGATGCTCTTTCTCCCTCCTGTCTTAACTCTTTCACTGTGAACATCTGCACTTGATTTCAGCAACAGTGCTGATGAGAACCATAGACTAGGACAGAGTGTAGAAATTAAGACAGCCTTACTTTTGTGTAGAGGAGTGATAAAGTAGACTTTATTTCAAGGTTCCGGAAGGCTCACGTTTTCTCAAAGTGAAGGATTTCATCAGTAAATCATCCAACCAAACAACAAATACTAACACCCTTGTACTGTATTGCTGAAACAAGGTATGAATTAGCATTGGATAGCATGTAGAGGATGGAAATGGTTTTATAACAGTGAAAGATGTCCCTAGCAAGGGAAGCTGGCTATTATGGCAAGACCTAAGAATCGAAACCAGGTACATACAAGATGATAAAAGATGACAGATAGAAACATAGACAAGAGGGAATGAGCAAAAGTGACCCTCAGTTCTACATATATGTCAATTTCCAGGTATTATTTCTAATGTCTCTAACATGATAAGGAATGTATTTTATTTAGGTTACTCATATATGTTACTCATACTACTGATTTCCTGAAGAACTTCCCACAGTTCCCATCAGAGTCAAGTGTTTTCATTCCAATAGTGTTCTCATGAATACTTTCATGTTTTAGTGACAAAGAACCAGCATAACCAAAATGTATCAGTTCTCATGCAAGAAAGAGTAGAGGACCACACAGGATGGTTTCGAAAGCCATACCTAGTGATGAGCACAGCAGTGTCATGGTGGGAAGGGTGAGCGTCATCCAGAACATTTTGAGTCTGTTGCCATAAACAAAAGTTGCGTAATGTGGTAGCGGCATTAAAAGTGATGACTGGTCCTTCCTGGATAAGTAATGAACAACTCAATGAAATGGCAAACATTTCAGCCCTGTTTTCCTCCCATGATTATTAGAATTCACAGTTTATCAAAATGCATTTTTACAGGTCCATCAAGAGTAACATCAGCTTCACTCTCAGTTTTAATTAGATGCCCTTTAGCATTGTGATAAAAACTGATCTGACATAATGATCAATTATTCAGGATCAAAAATATAACTGTAAAAAATTAATGTGTTTTAAATCTCTCAACATTATTATTACAAATGTGAATGAGTGGGTGTTTTCACTTTGGATTTTTTTAAACTGGTGATTCTTGCTGTTACTTCTCTCTCTATTAAACACTGCTGCCATTCCATTTTTTTGCCATCACACAGAGTGTTTTCAGATAGGATCTAACTGTGTAGCACTGGGGGTCCTGTAGACCATTCTGGCATTGAAGTCACAGAGATCTGCCTGCCTCTGCATTCCAAGTGCTGGCATTAAAAGCTGTTGGGGGGAAAAATAAATACCTTAAACTAAAAAAAAAAAAGAAGGGAAGAGGATGGTGGGGCTGAGGGAGAGGAGGGTGGAAGGGTGGGACTGGAGGGGGGAGTAGGGAGGGGATTGTGATTGAGATGTAACTTGAAGAAATAAAAAATAAATTATTAAAAAAAAAAGCAGGCATCACACAGCCAGTTCAAATTTTATTTTTGAAGTAAGTTTTCAGAGGTCTTATTTCTAGTTAGACTTCTCTAATCTACAGCTCATCCTACAAGAAGCCAACTACAACCCGCAGCCTTCACCGTACCCTTCTCTTACCTGTTCACTGTGAATTACAACTAGCTTCACAATCACTATATTTATAAGGTTCCCAATGCTTGAGTCCTTGTAGATTGCTGCAACCTGCAAGTAGACATCAAAAGATTAGATGCCTAGGATGTAAGTTTCCTTCCTGCAGCAAAATAGAACCAGCCTAGAGTATCCAGTCTCCAATGCAGCTACACACTACAGTCTTTTAGAGAACCTTTGTCAAAGCCTGGGCTCCATCCCATCCCTTACATCCCATCTGAGGTGACTAATTTATATCAGAATCTCTGGGGTCAGAACATGCACCAGCATCCTTGAAAATTCACAGGAATTAAGTAATCCTAATGTGAAGCTAAGATTGAGACCAAGCACCCTAACCCTCGCTTACCTATACCAGACCATGGCTCATTAGCACTCGGTGTCTAGAGAATCTGCCCTTCCATCAGAATCACTGAGTGCTCAAATGCATGTGAGTATGGAAATTTCTGTTGCAGATGATTGAGTAAAAACTTCACTTTTTTTCAAGATCAGAATCTATTTGTTTATATGAGCACAATATTATATATGTGACCTATTCTATCTTTGCAGTATCACTTAATATTTTCTCCCAAAGTGTCATCTATTTCCAATTGTGAATGTGGCTATGGTTCATTTAGCACCACTGCAATCCAGGGTGGAGGAGACTCATCCGCAGTCACACGAACAGCCACAGAAGAGGTCCTAAATCTCAGGCTGAACCTCGCTTCTCCAAGCCTGGAGAACTCAAGTCTGTGAGGCTCTGCCTGAGTTCAGTCTGTAATTTACAGCTACGGTGTCATCCTTTCCCAACTTCACAGCCTCTTCTTATACACTCAAAGAGGCTAGCACTGCAGAAATGCTTCACACTACCAAATCCCTCTGCCTCTGTGCCTTTAATTAATTAACCTGGGTCACCTGAACAACATAAACTATTTTTGATGTCTACATCACCTGCACAGGGGGCCATGTTATCTCCAGTATCTCATGGCACTTCTTGGGCTCAGTCATCTCCTGTCCACGTGGGGCATGTTCCGTGGCACACGGTAGGAAATGCCAGATGAGTCTGCCATATCACACAGTTCTACACAGCCATGTTTAAGCATTACATGTCTCTATGATATTATATTTTAACTCAGCAAGTATTAGTGTTGTTTTTGAACTAGTTAAGATGTATTTTTATCCCTTAATAAACAGTGTTGCTCTTGGTGTCAATACTTCTTACTTCACAGGGTTCAAAAAGTAATAAATACTGTTTCATAAATAGCTAATAATAAATGTGTCAAGAAAATGTTATAAGCTATATTTCTCATATCCTTAGGAAAAATTCTAGGCAAAACACATTTGATGCCAAATGTGAAATGTATTACTATCTCCTAGTCATTTACAAGCATTTTGAAAATAACTTCTATAGTGCCCTATAGCAAAACTTTATATATAACTCAAGAGGCTACTTTAGGTACAAAGTTATTTTTAAATTCTGATCCCTACAAAGCAATTTATTTTAAAAGGGTAGTCTCACAGTTAAGTTTTAAGTTGTTTAGGAATTAAAAGGGTGTTCTGGGTCTAAGAAGTTTTTTTTTTTTTAAAGTTGGTAATGTAAGTTAGAATGGAAACTGAGTTAGGTGTAGAACTTTAAACACGTTGAGATAGATAGATAATAGAATATTATTACTAGTTGCCAAATAAATATGGACTGAACAATGGGAATGTATGTTATACCTTATAATTTTCATAATTGCTGCCTAATTGTTCTTATTGTTTTATATTGTTTTTATAGTTATAAGAAAAAGAGCCTTTTATTGGATGAAAAGGTGGATATGGGGGGGTACACCTTAAATTTTAAAAAAAGAGGATAGGAGGGAGAGGGGGAAGAGGGTAGGAGGGTGGGACTGTTAGGGGAAGACAGAGGGGGCTGTGATTGAGATGTAACTTGAAAAAATAAAGGTTGAATAAAAAAGGATATTACCCTGCCTACAAGATGTACTGAGATAAAGATGGAGTAGTGACTAAGGGAAGAGGCAACCAATGACTGGCACAACTTGAGCCCCACCACCATGGGAGAGAGGCAACTCCTGACATTATTTATACTCTGCTATGCTTGCAAACAAGAACCTAGCATAACTATCCCCTGAGAGGCCTCCACCTAGCAACATATCAAAACAGATGCTGAGACCCACAGCCAAACATTAGGTGGAGTTAAGGGAGTCTTATAGAAGAGTGGGGGGAAGAATAGAGGAATCTGGAGAGGACAAGAACTTCACAAGAGGACCAACAGAGTCAACTAACCTAGGCCCCTGGTGGCTTACAGAGGCTGAAGCACCAACCAAAAACCATGTATGGTCCTATGCCCCCTACACATATGTGGCTGATAGACAGCTTGATCTTCATGTAGATCCCCTAGCAAGTAGAGTAGAACCTGTCCCTGAGATGGACTCTATTGTCTGGTTGTGGATCACCCTACCCTAGCTGGGCTGCCTTATCTGGCCTTAGTGGAAGAGGATGCTCTTAGTGCAGATCTGACTTGAAGAGCCAGGGTTGTTAGAGGGAGGGTCTCCTTTTCTGAGGGGAGAAGGGGGGAAGGTGAAGAAGTTGGGAACAGGTGGAGAGGAGGGAGGGGGCTGTAATCAGGATGTAAAATGAATAATTTTTTAAAGGATAATATTCCTTACTGTTCAGAAAGATCTTTTGGTTTTTAAGTTGAAAACGATGTCATTTCCCATATGTAAAGAAAGCATGTCCAAATAATTAAGGCTACATAAAACACCAAGTTACAACAAGGAAAAAGTGCCGTGCATGAAGTACGCAAGTGCATTATTTGTGTTTGCAACCATAAAAAGTGACACAAAGAATTAAAATCAAAAATATGAAGTTAATGTAAGTGAACAACTTTACTTGATAAATACCTCTAACAACATTAAATATGCTTCAATAAATAAGGCTAGTGTACTGACCACCTAATGAAATGCCTTCCTTGGTATTACTAGGTGTGTGCAGAACAATGGTATAAAACACTATGCCTAAAACGAGTATCCATAACAACAGTAATCTGGTTATTTGACAAAGAAGAATATGAGAAAGGAAACATATACTGGAGAAAAGACATCATCTTCAACAAATGGTACTATGAAAGCTGGACTCATGTGCAAAGAATGAAATTAGATTCATATTTATTGTTGTGCACAGAAATTAGATCCAAGTGGATCAAAGACCTCAATTTGAAACCTGAAACACTGAAACCAAAGAAGAAAACACAGGAAGTACCATACAAGATATAAGTGCAGAAAGAGGCTTTTTGAACAGGACTCCATTTACCAAGGAATTAAGGTCAACAGTCTACACCTGGGATTTCATCAACGAAAAGTCTTCTGTACAGCTAAGAAAAAAAAATCAATCAGGACACAGAAGCCCACAGAATGGGAGAGAATATTTTGCAGCTATACATGTGACAGAAGATTACTATCCATAATATACAAGAACTCAAAAAACAGAGTCAAGGGGGAAAATGACCCAATTAAATGATAGTCTAAGGATCTAAACTAGGAATTTTCGATAGAAGAAAGACAAATGGCTACAAAAGTGTTCATTGTCCTTACACTGGTGAAATGAGAATTATAATAACTTTGAGATTTCATCAAAGAATCCTTTCTTTATAGCACATAGAGACCACACCACAACTAGACACAATGCCTCAGAGATCAACAGGTGGTAGGTAGCCCATCCCCAGTGGTACATCAACATCACAGCTCCTGCCCCTATGACACAGAGAACATAGCAGAAGGGCAGAAAGACTGTAAGAGCCAAAATACTAAAAGTCTGCTGTGAAACAGCCTCTCCTAAAAATGGTATATAAACAAAACCCAAACAAGTTAATTAACAATGGGTATGTTAACATGAAAGTGAGAAGTTTTTGTGGGGTCCCACTCCTAGACTAAGAACTCCAGGAAATTATTGATTACTAGGAGAAACAGAATTAGCCTCTCTCAGGCATAAGCCCATTATTGGCTGCCCAGTGCAAAATGGTCAGCCTTAAAACCATACACACACAAACAACAAAAATAGACTCAGCAGGTGCACATAAATAAATAAAAATATATTTATATTAAATATAAAAATATCATATTTGTATATATATAATCAAAGAAAAAGAGGCTATACACTTGAGAGGGTGGAGCATAGCAAGGATTGAAGGGAGAGGAGCTAGGAGGGGTTGGACAGAGAGGGTCAGGAGGAAGAAGTGATGTAAATCTATGTCAGTTAAAAAACATTTAAAATCAAAATAAAAAAGAAATTAGAGGACACTATGCATAACTCACTAGATCCCACATCTGTGGACACTGAGGAGAGATAGCACTTTTCTTTAGTACTATTTTGTAAAAGGACTTTAAAGAGATAAAACACATTGACTGGCTCTGATAACCTCTGTGGTTGCACCAACTGTCTTACTGTGCTGAGGATTGAAGCGTTTTTGTGTTTTAATGTGAGACATTAAATGCTAAGACTAAGAAAGCTTTAGGTTAAATCCAGAGAGTCTGTCACCCTTTTCCTAAGTTTCCTTCCATTTGCAATGTTGCTTACAGCCTCTTTAACTAACAACAAAATATGTATGGGACCTCAAAATGTGCCAACACTGCTACATCTTCACTTAGCATCAAACCCAGGTGTGCAGAAGTCCTTCGAAATTTGGTCTCTGGGGTGGGGAAGCACTGCACGGATGCCTAACCCTCCCTACATGTTACCTCTGGTCCACTCATGACTTGAACAGTGCCTCTTCTCAGCCCTGCCACATCCATCACCCTGAAATGAAGCCTTAACATGGAACAGCCAATAGCAACAGCTCCAGCTAAAATCTGCTCTCCTTCTACTAAAAACCTGGAAGTGCTGTATCCACTCACTGGCTTGGTGTTTCAAGAAATAAGAGACACAATTCTCTTCATGACATAAAAATGTCTGCCTTCCTTCCAGGAAACTTCAAAATATCCAAGCTCATTTTAGTTATTGTTTCAAAAAAACTATAATAGTAACTTATTTTTATTGAAGATAAAATGAAGATGTCAGAATTTTTGCTGAATATGGAAATGTTGCCAAAATGGCTCTTCCATAATTTCTGGTACATTCCTTTGCATCCTTTATTATTTCTAAAGCTCTTCCATCAGTGATCTATCATCAACCACACTTCCAGCACTATAGCTGTGATAAAATCTAGTGTTTTCCTTCAGTAACCCCCTCTAGCCAATTTTATTAATAAATGTCATTTTCTTATCACTAAGCTAATCCAGTGTTCTGTAGATTGATTCATTGTTGGACATGTTAACTGGCATCCTCTATACCATAATTCTCATTAGAACACCTGGGGTCACACCCACATACAGATAAATACACAGGTAAATAATTATTTTGGATTTAGAAGTTAAAAAAGTATCATCCACATATACATATATTCATAATCTGTGTCACTTGTTTAAAAAACAGTTCAAATACATGAATGAGTCTGTGATGCAGTTTAAGAAATTAGTTTTATGTCATCTATCTTTATCACAATAAACTACATTCACAAAAATTATCATGTCTCTTTTAACTACTTGTTCATCATTTCATTAACTTTACTGGGCAGTTTTTTACAGAGTATAGCCTGATACAATTGCAAGGATTTTAGACAACTATCACAGGTAAGGAAAATGAGAAGACCTTAGGATCTTCAAACCATAGGAATTCCATCTAAGGAACCTGGCAAGGTCACAAGAGGTGTCTTGGCCAAGTGTTTGCAACAGCACAGGTCTCAATTCCATCGATGTGAGCAGAGAGACTTCCATCCATAAGGTACGTCCCTAATAATGCTGAACCTGCACAAACAGGTGACTGACTACAGTTTGTCCACCCAGACCACTGGAGCGTGAGATGGGGTGCTTTTTGTGAATACTCCTGAACAACAAGCCTAAATTCAGGGATGCTCAGGGAAGGGTGATATGGGTGAGCTGATGCATGTGTACACATGCATGCATGAAGAGAGTTAACATGTCTCTTCATGGTACTAGAATTGTGGAAACCGGAGCCAGCAGAGTCCAACACCAAACCAATGACTATTAGAGTCCACATCTCCTAAGCCAGCTCTATTCAAAATGTGTCTGTAACTTAAACAATGGTGTGCCAAACTGATTAAGGGACTGTATGTAGTAGCCAAAGGCACACCCTCTACCCTCCTTGAGGACTGAGGGAGGCTTTAACATTCAGATTCAAAGATCTATTCCACAAGGATATTCTTTGTCACTAGAGGGCAGAAGTCATTCACATGAAGAACACGCCAAGCATTCAAATGTAAAAGTTGCCAGAGTAAAGGATGAAATCCCGGTGTGAATGGAAACACAGCTTTCCTCTAGAGTTTAGAAAATGTTCTTATGTGGAAAATATTAAGTGGAACATTTTATATGTAAGAATATTATTAAGTCAGGACTGAAGTGATGGCTCAGGATTTAAAAACACTTGCTTAATTTGTTCTTGTAGAAGACACAAATTCAGTACCAATGTCAGGTTGCTCACAACTACTTCCAGGCATCTCCCTCTTCTGGCCTCTTAGGGTACCCACACACGTAGAGCATGCACACATACATACACATAAAATAATAAAAATGAAATTAATCTTTAAAAAGAACCCTATTATGGTACTTACAATTGACATTAGTGTCAACACATAGTGCTGTAAATTCTGCCCATGATGGTGAACCATCTTAGCATCAGCGGTGACCATAACTTCCACGTATCTCGGGTATGATAAAAAACGCTTATTCCTGGAATGTAACTGACTCCTTTCACCTTCCAGTCTGAATACCACTTCCTTCCTTATGTTAACATCTCCAGTCATGTTGCTGAAGTTATGAGAGGGCAAAGCAGTTTTCTTCATTTGACTTTCTGGAAAGAAAGATAAAATAATACAATGTAAAGTTGTTAAGCTGGGCTCAATTAATATATTGCACAAAATAGAACAGCTACAATGCTGAGTGCAGGCCCTGTGTGACACCACATGAGCGCTGCTTTTCATAATAGGAGGTTTACAATGCTCATATCTTCAGAGCTATACGAGCAACACTCATATGTTCTTCGAGCTATACGAGGAACACTGACTCTAAGATTTATCTTAACAGGTCTGATTATTCAAAAATATTTATTTACCAATGAGTGAAAAATAAGTATCAAGAAGTTCCCGTTTTTCTCAGTATGCAAACCGGGTTCTTAAATCGCTGCTAGTATTTAGTCACATTTTTCTGGTGAGACTTCATAAAATATAGGAAAAAACAAACTTTCATTATACAATATGCAAAAGCAGCACTAATTCCCCCTTAAACAAATCATGTCCCAACAGGCAGCAACTCAAACCAGAAAATCAACTGTTAATATGAAATTTATGATAGTGACCATATTACAGGGCTGATAATTTTCACTGTTTGCTTATGTAGAAAATTATTAAATACTGTAATTATAGGAACTACTTGTAAGTACTATGTAAAGAAACAGCATTTAAATATTTGATTATTTATGCTGATGCAAAAAGTCCATGAATAGCATGGCTGGGTGAAAAAAAAGATGATATTTTTTCTTCATATTTTCCCTGTCTTCTCTTTTCTACTTTCACCTTCTGTTAATTTGCCTGCAATTGATGGGTGATTGTATTTTCACCTGAAAGGCGGACCAAAGAAGTCAGGTAAAGAGAAATTATAATGCCTGAGTCACTCATACACCAAATAACCAACAATCGAGATTTTGTTTCAGTATAATCAGTGAAATGATTCACTTCATTTAAATGTGAATGGAGTCATGCGGGAGCAGCAGACAATCAGAGCCATTGAGCACTGCCTCCATCATCTTCATCCTCTGTCTTTTGTTTCTGCTGTGTCCTTATGGATGAAAACTGCTCGCTCTTATCTTTCTCCTGGGATCCCTCATCCACTGGTTCTCAGGGAACAACTGCTGATCTGCGGAAGAGTCCCAGATAACCTGATACGTCTAAACCTCTGGCTATCCGGAAAGGCTGAAGGTTTGTGTTTCAATATATTTGTTCATTTGCTTCCAGGTTATTGGAAGCAAACTTTTATTGAGAATTTATAGACATCAAGAATGTTTAGGAAGTGAGGCACACACAGCACCTCATAAACTTCCATGCCAGTGAAGGGGACAGAAACACAAACTTAAAGATTAAAATTTTATGTTCTTTATGTGCTTCAGAAATGATTCAACCAAGCGACAAAACAGGTTGTTCCCCGTACCAGGCTGGCTAACATTTGGAAGCTGGTAATGCCAAACACTGACTTCTTTGAAAAGCCATCAGGCACGTTGGATGTGCCTCCACCTCCTGGACTGCAACTCCATAACTCAGCAACAATCACTGAGTCACATGAGGTCTTCACAGCAGTACAGACATGAAAGGAATAGCCTGAGGACACCAGAAATGCACCCTCTCTTACACTACCAAGTGATCCTCAGCAAGGTAGGCAAGACCACTCAAGGCTCACCTTGGAAAGGAAGCAATGAAGTTCACTCCTTATCACACAAGAGGGAAAGTCCAACAACCACATGTAAATGAAAATGCACAGTAATTTTTTGTAATCATCAGTATGAACGCTGATATGTAGTGATGGATTTCAAGTCTAGAGACCTGGCCACAAAGTGAGTGTTTTCAACCACTACAGGATGCAATGTGTCAATGAGGTGTAAAGAAAAAAATGGAAGAACACCAGAGCTTATCAACTGATACTATTATCCACATATATTTCAGATTACATATAAGCCATTTGAAGTAATCATAAGAAAATACACAACTAGGGAAAAATAACTAAACAATTTATTAAAATCTACAAACTCATATTTCATTAACACATGGAAGAATGGATCTTGCCAGTACAGCAAGTGAAGAAAGTGACAAAAGTTAAACTATATTTTTATAATTAAAATAACATACATAAAATTTTTATGTATGTAAAAATTAAGCATATGATTTTAATACATATACATACAATAATGCTACCTTTAAAAAGTCAAGGAGATTGGAAATTAGGAATTAGAGCAATATTTTCTTCAGATGCTGCAAGGAGGCATGCAGAAGGATGGGGAGAGAAGTGCAGTTACCTTCAAGCCCTTTATGCTGCAGTCTCATACACTCACAAATATGTGGGACACGATTAGTAAATCCTTATTAAATATATCAAACTGATTACCACCATATCAATATGATAGCTGGCAAATCTATCATATTCTGTTGTTCTGGTAGTGATAGCTAAAGCAATAAGATAATAAAATTAAACACACAGCATTAATATTAAGGAAATTGTCTTCTAAATTTTAAAATTTAATTTAACACACACACACACAAAACCTCTATAACTAAAAACCCCAAAAGGTTCAATTTAAAACTCTATAAATTACCCATCCTGAACATAGGAATAAATAAGTAATAAAAGGGAAATAGGAAGAATGAAGTGAGCTTTGGCATGGAAAGATGCCCCTGGAATAGCTAAAAGTAGGAACTTCCGTGGTATATTTATTTTGATCCCATTATTTGGAAATTCTTTTACCAAAATACACAAATATATATATCAGTAAAATATGATGTGCCAAAACAATATAGAAAGAAACAGCCCAACCTTAACAATATGGCATAGAAGACTAATAGAAAATTGATTAAATAATTACTTTAATAGCTCAGTGTTCTTTAAATGATTACAAGTTTATGCTATTATTATAATTTTAAGAAAGAAAATAGTATCTACTAGTAAAACATCTATTAATATTTCACAAGCTAAAACCTACATTCCATTGCCTTTTCTTAGTATTTATCCCCAAGAATTGTGACTAATGATGATAAAGTGACCTCTATAAATACCTTACTTACATAAATAGCCATTACTCAAAGCATATTTGTCACCCAGCATAGCAACACATATCTGTAACACCAGTACTTGGGTGACAGGGCAGAAGTATCAGGAATTCAAGGCCATCCTCAGTTGCATAGTAAATCTGAGGCCAGCCTGGGCTACGTGAAACTCAATCTCAAAATACCAAAGCTTACTTGCCAATTCAATTACATCACTGCTATGCAATGCTTCCCTTTCTATTTCTGTTCCATCAAGTCAAAGACTAAAATGATTCCTGTCCTGTATTAATAGTAAGCGTATTATAACATGAAACCAATTTAGACCAACCATAACCACAAGATCATCAGTATCATACTAGAATATAAAATCTTAAAATTTATGCCAGCAATAATGGCCCGCAACATAGTGTTATAACTCAAAGAGAATATTTAAATGAATAGTTACAAGAATGCACATCTCTCAAAATTATCATTGTACAATGATACGATTAGAAGCCCAAATTTCTACTTAAATGTCTGGCTGTTACACCATGATCATAATTTTCCTCCCCAGTTTTCAGCTTCTGGCATCTACAGATGTCACCAACAGCTTCCTGATACCTGCACCTCAGCCACCACTGTACTCCATCACTGGGATGTCACCTTGCCCTCATCCTAGCTTCTAGCCACCTTTTCTTGTCATTAATCCTTCAAATGCTCCTTGCGTTTCTCTTGTTTTTAGCTGTACACTATTTTATATTTTGAAATTGATATATAATCATTCTTTTTGAAAAAAATCATGCTCCTAAATCCATATAGCTTTTCTCACCTTAGAATTCTTAGAATGAAGAATGCAAAAATAGATTTAAAAAAGCCTAAATGGTCTAACCATTTCAATTACCTGTACCTCCATTCATCTTTAAGTCTACTTCTGAAAAACACTCTCTCGTTTCATCCTCACTTAAGAGGAAAGCATGTATACCCTCACTAGACTATTCCCCACAGGATAAATTCTAAGTCTTTCTCAACAGCTCATCACTAAGTGCCATCGCCACGCCAACCTGTGAATTTCCCTAGCAAATAAGAACACTGTTGGGCAATGTGCTCCACTAGGTTCAGTAAACTCTCATGGAGAGTAGGGGGAGACTAAGATAAAGAAATGATAATAGAGGAGAAAGACAAAAGTCAAAGGGGCATGGCAGAAAGGGATAATCTGAGGAATAGAACAGAAGATCTTAGAGGGCTCTAACTTCAGCATAAGGAAAATAAGAAGGAGATGCATACAACATCAGCTCAAAGACAGACCCACACTGCCTGAGACATCCCCAATACTAACCCTGGTGCTACTGTCTGAACAGGCTAATCTATATTTGACCAGAAGAAAACTATTTCACAATTCTCCAAAGTACAGAACCATTCAATGAGGACATAAAATCAAATTGTGTTTAATCTTGTGTATCAGCATTCGAAATCACTATTGAATGTGACAAAGCTTAAAGGCTTGTGAACTCTCTGAAGCAAAGTATAACCATATCAGCATTATGCTGCCATATGCACTAATGGTTTAAGCTGTATTCTAGATCTATTTATTACATGCTCTGTTTCCATGCTATTGAACTAACACCATCAATAATAACAATACACATATTTACTGTGTTTATAATTTATCAAGTACTAGTTCAAGCCCCATATGTTTAACTCCTTAGTATCTACAAGAACTATGAAATATGAACTATTATTATAACAACTTTAATGAGGGAAATTAGGAAGAGAAAGGTTAGATGTGGTGGCCATGGCAACACAGATAATAAAATAGAAACCTGGGGCATATTTTTAAACCAAGGGTGTTCCATAGTATAGAAACACAAAAATCTACAGGTCTCTAAGATTTCTCATTATGAAACATCTCAAGAACATACTTTAAGAACTACAGATTATAGTTTGTATATTTTTATTTTCTTATAATTTATTTTTTATTTCTTCAAGTTACATCTCAATCACAATCCCCTCCCTACTCCCCCCTCCTGTCCCACCCTTCCACCCTCTTCCCCCTCAAACCCTCCCTTCCTCTACACTTCATTTTTAGTTTAAGGTATATCTTTTTCCCCCCAAAAGCCTCCCCTTTCAGCCCAACAAATGGTCCTTTCTCTTATAACAATAAATACAATACAAAACAACAGAGGTAATTAGGCCACAATTATGAGAGTTATATGGCTTAGCATACATTCCCAATGTCCAGTCCATGTGTATTTGGCCCCTGACTTTAACATTCTACTATCTAACCATCTCCATGAGTTCAAAGTTCTATATTTAACTCAGCTTTCATACATCTCAAGAACATACTTTAAGAACTACAGATTATAGTTTGTATATTTTTAAATGCTTAATTTTGAGGACTTTCACAGGTTAATACATGGAACCTCATGAACTGGTAGTAATGTACAGAAGATCGTGGGCTTGCCTTTGTGAGATAGAAGCATGATTACGTCATCACTCTTCCTTGCAACCTTGGATCAGTTACTGTTACTGAACAATTTCTAAAACACACAGACATGTGACACAGGATGAGTGAAATTTTCACAGCTGGCAATTGAACAAAGAAATGAACTCAGATTTCCTCAAAATAGGCTTTCAAACTGAATACATAGCATGACTCTGCTAAACCCCATATGTGGCACCACACCAAATGAGAATTTAGCTCCAGCATCACCGTGGAAAATGTTGCTTCTTGGGAACTAAAAGAAGGAACTGGCTAGTCATACCCATGAAAATATGAGTCTCATTGTACTACAGACATGGCTTTAGTCCCAGGAGACAGAGGCAAACAGAATTCTCTGAATTCAAGGGCAGCCTGGTATAGAGCAAGTTTTGAGTGAAGAAAAGCTTAGGTCCAGGCATGGTGGTATACTCTTTTAATTCTACCCCTCAGGACACAGAGGAAAAACATCTGTTCATCTTGGTCCACACACACACAAAAATATTTTTTAATGAGATTCAACATCTACTCATAATAGAAATGGTTAGTAAACTAAGTACCTAACATAGTAAATTAAATAAACTATGAATTTAGGATCAATTCTTTAGTCAGTAAAGGGTACCTAAGAAAAACCTAGATCAAATAGTGCGTGTATCAGAAGAGGTTGAGGATTCTTATTACATTATACCTATGGACTCGTCTAACAATTTCAGCTAATGAAATAAGCAGAGAAAATAAAAGACCGAAAGATTAGGAAGTAAAAATAGAACTGCTTGGTTATTTACAAGCCTTAAAGAAATTAATTAAATGTTGCAAAGTAATTGCTTACCTGATAATGATTTAATTTTGGTAAGTAGTATATTTCAAGGAAATTGTTCATTTCTTTTGGAATTTCCAATTTGGTGGAGCACCAGTTTTTAAAGTATACCCTTATGATCCTCTGAATTTCATCAGTGCCTATTGTTATAGTCCAATTTTCAGCTCTATTTTTGATAATTTGGATATTCTCTCTGTCTTTCAGATAATTTAGAAAATAGTTTGTCAATCTTATTGAGTTTCTCAAAGAACCAACTCTTTGTTCTATTGATTCTTTGTATTTTTGTTTGTTTTTAATATTTTGGTTTCAGCCCTGAGTTTGATTATTTCTTGACATCTACTCCTTTTGATGGAGTGATCTTCTTGTATTCAATTGTTAATCAATTGTCTCCTGTCTTCCTATACGTATGAGCTAGAAATCATGTTCCCCAAAATGATGATTGTAATTCTTGCTTTCCCCAAACTTCCTATTCGATTTTAATAAAATGCTGAGGCCTGTGGCTGGTGCAGAGAGACAGACACGCAGAGTTAGGGTTTGAGGGCTTTTGGGGGAGGAGAAAGATTAGAGGAAAAGCCTCAAGAGAGAGGAGGAAGAAGCAGGAGAAGTAGTAGGAGGAAGGTCAGATGCCATGGGTTAGATGGAAGAACATAACTCCACATAGCCTGGAACACTGGCATAGCGTGGAGAATAACAGCTCTAGAGGACATATGTATATATTGGGTTTTTATTTGGGAAAGTTGAATTGCTCAGTCACAGGATAAGGCTGTTAAATTTTAAAAGACTGTTATATAAAGGTAATAATACATAAGTATAATTATTAAATTATCTAGTTTGCAATATTATAAATATTATTATAAATAATATATTTGTTTAATACTCAGAAACAAAACTAACAATAAGCATACAACATTATGACAAGAAAAATTTATAAAATATTTAGAAAATTAAACAATAAATATATAATAGAATATACTGGTAGGATAGTAGACACAGCATATAAAGATATCACTTCACTGGGCCTGGAGAGATGGCTTAGTAGTTAAGAGTGTATGGTGCTCTTGCAGAGGACCCAAGTTCAGTCCCTAGCACACATGTCTGAAGGCTTACAACCACCTGTAACTCCAGCTCCAAGGGATCTGAGTTCGTCTTCTGGCCTCCACGGGCATCTGCCCTCATGTGTATACACACACACACACACACACACACACACACACACACACACACACACATGCACATTTTAAAAACAAATCTTAAAAGAGGTATCATTTGACCAGAACATTTATTCATTTGTTGATTAAATGAAATTTAATCTAAATATCTTCTTTTCTTTTCTTTTTAATTTAGCAAGCTAATTGTAAAATATCTATTTCCACTTCAAGGCTTGAGATGGCAAAAAAGAAAACAAAAATCTGAAACCTCATGAGCAGCCTCCTCTCACACACCAAGAACTAGAACAGAACTATGGTAGAACAAGACAAGGATACACAATTGGCAGGTAGAGAATCAATTATCAATTTGCAAAAAAAAAAAAAAAGTCTCTATAAGTCACAATTAGAATGAGAACCAAAATGAATGACCCACTATCATTTTATCTTTATGTATCAAGAGCACTGAAGTATTTATTCAACCAACTCAGGTTTAGAGCCAAGTGTTGTCATATTTTTAATTTGAGAAAACATAATATGTTTCTATGGAGAAAATATTTGAAGTTAAAGTCTTTGAAGGATAACTAAGTCTACAACAAGACAAAGAAAATGCAAGGGAGCAGAGGAAAGAGCTCTATTAAAAAGTTTAAATGGATATAAGAAATGATGATATTCAGGACAACCACATTGCTAAGTGAATAACTAAATACAAACATCAGAACAGGGAGCAGTTGGATCTAAAGCAATCACTGAAAAATGTTCTGAACAGAACACTGGATCACTGGGCCAAGCTGGCTAGCTAAACTAGCCTGAGTTGTCAAGCTCCAGATTCAGTGAGTGGGCTTTTCTTTATACACATCAAGATTTCCAAGGAACCATTTTTACTTCTGATCTGCAGGCCACTTCTTACCAATTCTTATCTATGTAGTAATATTAAGGACTCAAAGACAATAGAAATAGACGGATTTAGAAAAGCCCAATTAAAAATCATGTCGCTCTTAGCTGTTTTTGCCCTTCTTACTCTCAACAACATGTTTGGTTTTTGCCCTTCTTACTCTCCACAACACAGAGAAGTGGGCTTGCTTCCCTTCGGTGAGCACTCCCAGGTTTCTTTCCTTTTTTGCACTTTATTTGTTTTGTTTAGTTTTTCTGGTGGCAATTGTGGGGTTTCTGTTTGATGTCTGCTCACTTTTGGGTCTCTTTTGCCAGTATCCCCGCATCCACGGGATGGTACCTAAGCCATATCCGTATGTGAGATCCTGCTATCCACCATGGGTGGGATTAGCCAATAAATTTCATTTATACGGTCTCATTGCACACAGTGAACTATGGCCTTGGAAGCAATTTAATCTAACTCATCAAGACTAGAGTTGAAACGAATTAAAAATATTCAAAAAAAAGAAGTCACTTTTCTGTTTAATTATTATGGATCATGTACTAAACCTGCAGCTCTCCCCTCTTTAAGAAATTCTCTTGAAGATTCAGCTGTTGAAATAGGGAAGGATACTGCAAAAATTTATGAACAATGATAGAAAAGAAAAGAACACCTTTTATAACATTTCACTAATTATATGCACAAGTCTTTAGTTTTAGTAATGAGGTGATAATTAGTAGTTAATATTTTAGGTCACTAATTAATAATTGTATTAATGATGAAAAATATACATGTTAGAGCTAAAATGGGAGCAACCTATTTATGAGAATAGATACTATATTTACGCTTTGATAAATATTGTATCAATATTTGTACATACATTGTAATTAATAAAAGACTAAATCCCAGTTTTCCAGTTGCTTTTCATTGGTAATTTTTATCATGTCTTTAATATGAAAACTCTTTTAAAGCAAAGAACATAGCCTTTTTTGGAGCATTTTCCTGCTAATAACGAATTCTGAGCATGAATACGAAGGCCCGTGTATCACTACGTGACACATTCCTCATTCAGAATGCCTCTTGGTGGTGTTCTTCTTACAAGCCACCCAGTTCATTAAACAAGGTGCTCCTGAATCGTTGATCAGATTGGGCGTGAGCTGCCATCTATGGCGGCCCTTTGTGAAGCTGCATGCCCATTTGCGTTCTCTTTGAAGCCATAAAAATGAAACCCTTATGCTCATATTAGAAGCATCAGAAAAGCCTCTGTTGTGGCAAGAGACTGAAAGCACGGCCTTAGTTGCAGTGAGAGCCTCTCCAAATGGCAGTCTTTTAACAGCAAAGGATAATTAAGAAGTGAATTCCCAAAGAAAACCTTGAAAGGCCTGCATGTCATCACATGGCACCATGGATGGCATCACAGCATTTGGAACCATAGTTTATGAACACCTACAACCTCAATCAAATCCTTCCTAACTCCATTCTTTTTTTTATTTACTTTTTTTTTGTTTTATAAAGACTTATTTACTTATACATATGAGTCCTCTTCCTGCATGTTTTTCTGTAGAAAAGGGCATCAGATTCCGTTATTATGGATGGTTGTGAGCCACCATGTGGGTGCTGGGAACTGAACTCAGGGTCTCTAGAGGAGCAGCCAGTGCTGTTGACTGCTGAGGGGTCTCCCCAGACCCTCTAATCCTACTCTTACGTCCTTGGCTTTATATTTTGATGATAACTGTGGGTGTCTTTTGTCTATGGTTCTGAATGTCATTATGTGAATAATGAAGATCCATGAATATATGCGGACCCAAACTTAACTTTTTAAAAAATGTTTATTTATTACTTCAAGTTACATCTCCATCACAGTGCCCTCTTTCCTTCCGTCCCTCCAAGAATCACCCTCCCACTCTCTACCCCCTCTCCCTTCTGTCCTACTCCTCCGGATTAGAGTGTCCCTACATATCGGTCCCCCGCCTGAGTTCAGCAGTCATATGAGGGCCAAGAGCTTCCTCATATACTGGGGGCCTACATGGCAGCACCACTAGGGCAAAGTGTCTCATTAACAGGTAACAAAGTCTATGTTCCTGTTCCCTTTGGTGCATTGGCTGTAGTATAATTATCCTGTACTATATAGCTAAAATCCAACTATAAGTGAATAGATGCCATATGCTTCCTTCTGAGTCTGGGTTAGCTCACTCAGGATGATCTTCACTAGTTACGTCCATTTGGCTGCAAATTGGCAGGGTTTCATTGTTTCTGACGACTGAGTAGTATTCCGTTGTGTAGATGTACCACAGTTTTTTTTAACCATTCGTTGGTTGAGGGACATCTGGGTTGTTTCCAGTTTCTAGCTATTACAAATAAGGCTTCTATGAACATAGATGAGGAAACGTCCTTGTGGTTTGGTGAGGAATCATTTTGGATGTATATCCACAAGTGGTATGGCTGAGTCTTGAGGTAGAGCTATTCCAAGTTTTCTAAGATATCGCCAGACTGATTTTCCATAGTGGTTGTACAAGTTTTCACTCCCACAAGCAATGGAGGAGTGTTCTGCTTTCTCCACACCCTCGCCAGCATGTGCTATCATCTGAGTTTTTTATCTTAGCCATTCTGACAGGTGTGAGATGGAATCTCAGAGTTGTCTTGAGTTGCATTTCTCTGATGATTAAGAATGCTGAGCATTTCTTCAAGTGTCTCTCGGCTATTAGAGATTCCTGTTTTGTGGGAGGCGAGAATTCTACCATTGAACAACCAATGCAGATTCCTGTTTTGTGAATTCTCGGTTTAGCTCTGTTTCCCATTTTTTGATTGGATTATTTGGTTTCTTGGTGTTTAATTTCTTTATAAATCATGGATATTAGCCCTCTGTCAGATGTGGCGTTGGTAAAGATCTTTTCCCAATCTGTAGGTTGCCATTTTGTTTGAATGACAGTGTCTTTTGCCTTACAGAAGATTTTCAGTTTCATGAGGTCCCATTTATTGATTGTTGGTCTTAGATCCTGAGGTGTTGGTGTTCTGTTCAGGAAGTTGTTGCCTGTGCCAATGAGTTCAAGGCTTTTCCCTACTTTCTCTTCTATTAGACTTAGTTATGTTAAGGTCTTTGGTCCACTTGGACTTGGGTTTTATGCAGAGTGATAAGTATGGGTCTATTTGCATTCTTTTACATGTCGACATCCAGTTAGACCAGCACCATGTGTTGAAGATGCTGTCCTTTTTCCATTGTACGCCAAGCCTAACTTTTGTACAAAGTACAAGTAAATTATTTTACCAGCAACAGATTTATCCTGTATAAAAATCTATGATTCCTAGATCCCAATATATTATAAATATTAAATAATCTGTGTTTTGTAAGAAAAAGAGGATGAAAATAGAACTCTAAAACATCTCTGGATCTAAAAACAGCCTTGAAAAAAAATGAGACCACCTATCATCTCTGCATACCTCTGGGAGAAATTCTCAGACAAAGAGGATAGGGGAAGCATTGTTTCTCATATCAAAAACCTGAAAATGACCCAAAATATCACTGGGAAAATAGATACTGATGCCATGACATATTCAAACTATTAAATATTTTACAGCATGAAAATGGACATACTACTGCTACATACACCAAAATAGATGCATCCGAGAAGCAGGTTGAGAGCAACATGCAGGTCACAGAAATCTGCAAAGGACGTGTTTCCACTAAAGAGACTTAGGTCCATGCGAGGTGGAACAATGTTGGAACTGGTAGCAAGATTCTATCGAGGAAAAAAAATGTAGCCATTCTGTGAGTGGCAGATTGAAATAAAAATGGCCTATGATTGTCCTAAATTCAATATGCTGAATGCATATTTTGGACTTTAATTTACTACAAAAATACCTTAAATGGATCATTTCTAATGGATCCTTTATAGGAATAATGATTTTGAAAATATCATTTAAGGAATACCATATCTTGTGTGTGTGTGTGTGTGTGTGTGTGTGTGTGTGTGTGTGTGTAACTTAACAGTTGAACTTACACAAGTAAAAAATAGGGTGGTAGCTATGAGAAGCAGGAGTGATGATTTAGGAAGACGTTGGTCAAAGGATTCTTATTCTGTATCTAGAAAAATCTCAAAGGCGCTATTGTGCAACAAAGAGACAATGTTAGAGACAGGGGAGTGTAGCCTTAAAATTTTGTTATTACCAAAGAAACCATTCCAAAATGTATATATTCTTCATATGTAGTAGATGGTGTATATAGTTTTGTCAATTAAAAATATAGATGATAGCCAATAAAAATTTAAGTAGTGTTACAGTGTAATTGAATGGTTTCTCTTCAGTGTTTACCTGAAACCTCACAAGGCCCATTAGATTGTGCAAAGGAGCTCCTCTTTAATTCCTGTCTGTATATCAGATGCGGTTTGGTGCGGTCATCTTCATGTTCACTCCCGTCTGCCTTCATGACTGGCTCTAAGAAATACTCCCCATCATGTGCTTTGAACGTTCCCATCTGGAATGGAGAAAATAGCATTAACTTTTACCAAGAGTCACTGGGTAGTGAATTCATAATGTACCACCAGATAAAACAGCTCACAGGGCTGGGACTGTACCTCAGTCACAGTGCTTGCCTAGTGTGTGTGTATCCCTATGACAATGTGTGTGACAATGAAATGCACTGAGCTCACACAAATTCACTAAATTCTGAACACATTTCCTCTCTGTGGCTCGTGCTTCTGCCCATACTCTTCTGAATGAAGTCACAAGTCTACCTACCATCCCAACTGACCTGAAACAGTGGACAGTCCAGGTATCAAAGACAAGCACTGGCAAAGCTCTCAAAGTGAAGATGATCTAGATTTTTTTACACATGTTACACACTGCTCGGTTTGGTCTATGGAAGGTAATGCAGGGAGAGAAGACTTTTAGAAGTAGATGAAGGTCAGACGGGATTAAGATGTTCCTGCGGTTGTAACTCAGAATTCACTGATGAAAAATGAAAGGTGAGGAAGAGTTTTTGCAAAGAAGGACCTACTTTCTGAACTCTAGATTCCAAAAACAAGCTTAAAATAAATAAAAATAAACTCTGGGAGAACTCAAGGATGGACTTTCTCTTCTACCTAACACCAAGCCCACTGCTACAACTTCATAGTTCAACTCCCATGGTATGACCAAAATTGAATGAATTAGCCAAAATTTAATCACTATTTCCATGGTTGAATATAATATTTTGTCCTTTCTAAGCACAGAAACAGCTCACTATGTTCCAGTCCTGTAGGTCATACAGGACCTTCCTTCACATGCACACAGCATGGTAAATCAATGGGAAAGACAGACTATTTAATTAGCAGCATTGCATCGAATACACAGACAACTAGAAAGAATAAATTTGAATCCATCACACAGAATAATACCAAAGAATCGATAGTATAGACTCCGACAATAAAACCATAAAAATACTGGAATAGAAACTGAGAGAACTCCTTTAAAATTTTGAAATATGGAAACTTCATGATGCATTAAAAAAATACCCAAGACAGGGGCCGGGGAGATGGTATAGTTTGGTAAAGTGTTTGTTATACAAACACAGAGACCTGACTGTGCACTCCCAACAACCAGGCAAGAAGACAGACCCAGAGATGCACACCTATGATCCCAGTCTAGGGAGGCAGAGACAGGGGAATCTATGAGGGTTGTTGACCAATCAGGCTAGCCAAGCTGGTATACTACAGTTTCCATAAAAGACCCTGTCTCAAAAAGAATCAAGTGAACTCTGGAAAGCTTTCATAGATGAATCAAAGCAAGAATTTTGAAAAGCCAAACAATATCACTATGTAGCTAAGGGGACACCATGATTAAGGGCAATATTCAAGCCATTGCCATCAGGATATAGAATCCTTCAAACAACGGTCAGTCTATAATGATAGATTTCTCTCTACGGTCAGATAGATCAAAAGTATACATGTATTTGACACAAAATTCACAGCCAACTCCAAAACAGAGGTTAGAAACCATTCACATATGTTCATTCACATATAATTCATTTCATTATCATAACAGCTCTTTGAGGTAAAAACACATTTTCTATTTTGCAGGTAAGATGGATAAGAAGCAAGAAGTTACATGGCTGCCGTGGTCTGACTTGGTCGGTGAGGCCACTTGTCACCAAAGCCAGAGACTTGGGCTCCATCCCTGGAATCCACATGGTGGAGAAAAAGAACTGCCTTCCACGGCCCACATTGCAACACAAGGCGACCACTTGCCTCGTGCCTCTCTGCCTTCCCTGCTGTGCTCCACTGTATTCCCTTGAACCAAAAGACAGAATGAAGCTTTCCTTCCTTAAGTAGCTTTTTATCAGGTATGTTTGTTACAGCAATAAAAAGAGTAAATGACACAGTAACTTGTACAAGTCTCATGCCACAAGTCAAGATCAAGGTGACTCTAAGTATCCTAGCTCTGCAATCCATGGCTTAATCCGTCAAATTTGATAAATCCCATAGAAATAGCCAAAAATATTTCATCTACACTTACTATGGGCCAGGTACTTTTAGGGGCTAAAGATTCAAAAAACAGCCAATAAAAGTATGCTTACTACTCAGCTATCAGAAACAAGGAAATCATGCAATTCGCAATCAAATGGACAGAACTAGAAAAGCTCATCCTGAGTGAGCTAACCCAGACTCAGAAAGATTCACATGGCATCTACTCACTCATAATTGGATTTTAGCCATATAGTACAGGATAACTATCCTACAACCAACACACCAAAAGGATCAGGAACATAGAGTTTGTTACCTATTAATGGGACAATTTGCCCTAAGGGCGCTACCATGTAGGCCCCCAGTACAAGAGGAAGCTCTTAGCTGTCATATAACTGTTGAACTGGGAGGGGCTGATATCTAGGGACACTCCACATGGGAAGAGTGGGATGGGTGGGAGTGGGAGGAAAAGGTGGAAGGGGTGGAAAGAGGGTACTATGATGGAGATATAACTTGATTTAATAAATAAACATTATAATAAAAAAGTATAATATGCCAAGTAGTTATTAATGAAATAAACCCCAAAACTAGGGCCCAAGGAACATGGTGGAAGAGAGGGTAGAAAGATTCTAAGAGCCTTGGGATCAGGATATCTGCTGAGAGATAGTTTTCTAGGCAAATCAGGGAAGCCACGCCCATGAAATCTCAACATAAGGTCACCTAAACAAGACATACATAATGAGAACACCAAGAGACTTGTCAACATGAAATGAGGGAAATCTCAAAGGCCATACCACTAGATAAAAAGCAACAGACAACCAATGAGTACTGAGAAAGGAAGAAACAGTTTTCTCCAGGGAGGAGCCCTAAACACATGTATATACAAGCAGCACTAAATGGACTTAGTAGGAATATATATATGCGGCAATTATCATTGTTACATATACATATATGTAATAATAAGAGTAAAAAAGAAGAAGTCATGAATTTGGGACAGAGTAGGGGAGTCATGGGGCAAGTGAGAGGGGAGACAGTGAGGTGTTAGCCAATACAGAAAATTCTCAAGAAATAAAATGTAGTTAACAGTAAAATTTGGAATAGTGCAGTAAGTAATCTCCCAGGGCAAGAAAGAAGCTAATATAACACAAAGACTGGAAACAGCAGGAGGGAAGGAAAGAGAGATTCCAGATAGAGACAGCCAGACTGAAGCTGGAAGAATGATGAAGTGCCTGTAGTAAATTAAGGGGGAGCATCTCAAACAAGGACTGAAAGACTTGAGGAGCCTCAGAAGAACTCAGAAAGTCCAAGTAAAAGAGAAGGGAAGCTAACGCTGTACCAATAGGAGGAAGGAAGTAGGCCATGGCATGAAGAAGCCAGCTCACCTCACTCACTACTCATTACTGCTCAGAATACACAAATATACCTTTACCTACATCCACATGATTGTGCTCTCTACTGAGCAAAGTGCACTTCTGTGATGAGCAAACCCATCAGTGAATTACTGAGCTATAGATACTGTGAGAAGCATGGGTTTTAATGACACTTCCTTTTTATTTCTTAACTCTAGCTACCCTAATAATTATTTAGGAGCAACTTTTAAAATTGTCCTAAATTCCATTGTAAATGATAACCATATATATGCTTTAAGCCATCGTTTTAATGTGCTACCCACTGATATCACTGAAAAGATCATAGCGATTGTAAGCATAAAGTTCTCTTTACTGTAACTATGACTGGGGCACTGTCACTCCATCAATATCTTCACTTTCTTTATCATCCCAACAGTTAAAACACTGCCACGAACAGCAGACAGCGCATAGCCACAGAAATGAGCAATGTGTGACTATCATGGTAAAGCCCCTGAGTTACCACGCCACCCTCTGATGAGTTGCTCAAATGTTTACTGAACACTCTTGAGCTATGGTAGCGTGGAGACTTCTGACGTATCTACATATGGTTTTCTTTCATGCCAACAAGTCAAATGTTTAGGTTCTCTTAGGTTGTATGTTAATATGACAAACTAAAATTTTAGTGACCTAAAAAATGAGATAGGACTCAATAATAGAATGTCCACTTAGCAAACATAAGGGGGGCCTGGGTTCAACCCCCCACACAGTCAAAGTAAATAACTGAAACTCAGTTTTGCTGACTATAAAACACTGAGATATAGCATTTTTAAGAAAGGCAAACTTCCACAAAATTTTTATTTATTGGCCACTTTTCTAATGGCCTAGCCTCTTGCATATTTCATTCGTTCTTCCAGTGTGAATTTTGAAAGCTTGACCATAAATGACTTACTTTTCTCTATATACCCAGACTCCATCATTTCCAACCTTCCCAGAAAACCTGTCCATCCTATAAGAGGTAACAAAGAAATTATATTGGAAATCTGAGCATATGTGTCCATGGAAAATCCTTTTCTGCCTTTTAAAGAGCCTGCTGAGCAGGGGAAATATGATGGCATCTTGGGAAAGGTACAAATAGACATGAGCTGGCCTGCGGTTTGGCTAGAACACAGCTATGACACCACTGTGAGTGACACACTGTCCCCAAGAAATGAAAAACATCATTATATGTCTTTTTGCTTTTCTCTTGATCAAAACCAGCACAAGATACTTCTATTTCAATGTTTCAATGAAACTGACAAGATCTGACCTCTGCTCACACAAGGGAAGACACAGCTCTGCCAGAGCCCCTGACCCCATCAGCTGGGGCTGTATTAGAGTGGCTTGCTAGGAATGGGCCTCTGCAACAGACAGGATTGTTCAGATGCTCAGAATCTGTGTGACTTGAACTACCAAGCTTCCAAAACGATGTGAATAATTTGTTTCTAAAACTGATTTCTCTTTTCATCTATCATTGAAGGACTGTTAACTTCCATCAACTTTTCTGTAGTCCACCCCAGTGGAAAGGACCTCTTGTTCAAATTAAAAAAAAAAAATAGGGTTATGCCAAAGGCTCCCAAGGAAGCCATTAATTCAAAAAAAAAAAAAAAACTTGGAAAGGAATCTGGGAAGGAATTTGAGGACTTGACAAAACAGGTGGTTCATAGAATCACATTTAGCTCATCCATATTTTTAGCATCTTATCTATCTTTAGATGAATGCTGCTCACTGATTCAAAAGGAAGCTAGTGGGGTTGCACTTTATTTCACTGACTAGCAAACACGGCAAAACTAGTTCTCACTTGTACAGGAGTTTCCTGATTATTTTGATTACTCAAAATAGTGACCAACTCTCTGCCAGGCTGTCTTGAGAGGCAATAGGTGTTAATACAACTGTTTCAATTTATTCCACTAAGTATAATTTTTATGTGTTTAGAGGATTTATTACATTTGTATTCCCAGAATCCTGTTTGAGTATTATGGCATTCATTCACATATTTTTTTCAAACTACATGGTCAACACACATACTGTTACTAGGACCAATAATAAGTGTTCAGCTTTCATAAACAATAAAAAAGCACAAAAGATAAACTCACTGGACTCTTTTCCCAAAATATCCACAGTTCACCACACTAAGCCTGGACACTGGAGATTGTGGAACTGCTGCACTGGACACTTTTTCAATCTCTGCTCACAAAGCCCACAGTGATTTATTTTTTTTAATATAAGAAGACATAGGCACGTGTCCTGGGTTTGCACTTATGGAAACTTAGACAAGTTATCTCATATCTCTCACTCAGTTTCATTATCTGTAATGAAGTTATAAATAGTTTTACTTATCCAACTTCATGAGAAAATTAGTATGTGCTCCAATGATATTCATAAATAGAAGCTCACTGGCTACCATGAAATAGAACACGTTTAAGGAAAAATTAAAAAAATAAAACCATTCTACTGCAAACCCTGATGATAAAGCCACCACTCTTCTCACCATGAACAAAGTGTGAATGCTGTAAACTAAAAGCTCACAAGCTGACCTCCGAGATTTATCTTAATCTGCTGATTAAATGCTGGACATCTGCTCAATGTAAAATGGGTTCAATGGCAGTCCCTGACTTTAAAACATGTTCATGCTTAGGAAAAATTTACCTCACACAAACATACATTGGGTAGATGGATGAATCACTGACGAGGAAAATATAAGAACTGACCCCAGAAGCCAAAAGCAGAAATTCAGTGACGTACAGCTCCTTAAAGAATGCTCTTAAGGAACAGTTCCTTCAGAGTGCTCTCCCCCAACAGACAGCTTTCTTTGCCTTCCCCTTTCTGTGGGCCAGCTGCACATTACCAATGTCAAAGTAAGGGGAGGTGGTGAAAAGGAAATTCACAGCTCATCAAACAGAATGACCTTTGGCCGAGTCCTATCCCATCAGGAGCAGCACAAACAAAACTCTGAGCCAACCTAACATAAGATGTGAATGGCTGAAGGACTCGAACTGTGCGTCCCAGAAGACTTACAAAAGAGAAATTGTACAGCATGTGTCTAAAGACCCATGGGAGAAATAGTAATACTCTTCTGGGGTTGAGTATCACTTTCTACAACAGCCTCTCTCAATACCTCCCTAAAACACTGGTGAAAATATAAAACTTAAAATCGCCATAATAATAAGAAATTAAAACTATGACAAGAAAGTATTTAGAGCTGATTTACAAGGATATGACAAAATATATTTATGATATATTGCCAAAATATTACAAAAAGTAGAAGAAGAATAAATTTTAAAAAGAAAAAATAATGAATTAATTAAACATAAAACACAAGGGTATGTTGGATATCTTATTATCTACAGTATATTTTCTTAAATTATCTTTAATTAGTTATTTTGATATATGATCCTCTTTAAATATTGAGGCAAAGCTGCCTGTTTTTCTCATCTGTTGTATCCTCCATTTTCCTCTACCTAAATCTTATATTATATACATTGTCATTCTCTACTAATAACTTAATAGAGCTAAAGTTTTATTTTTTCCCACTAAGTTAAGGATCAGCATGTTATAGATTCATTGCATTCATGAGTTTGACACAGGTGACTTTGAAGCTTTGGCAATGGACATAAGAAACAAGTAAAGCAATTATCAAAATTTAAATTGTCAACCAATTTTTGGGAGGACAATTAAAGAAATCATGAGCCTGAACTAAAAGTGTTTCTGGCTGTTTTTGTTGTAAAACAACCTACAAGGCCCTTAAATTTAATACAGCATTCCTAAAGCAATTATACAAACATAAACTCACCACACACACACACACACACACACACACACACACACACACACATGCACGAACACACACAGGCAAGCACACATGTACACACACACACATTCACACAGGTTGCACACACACACACAGATACACATCCACACAAGCACACACACGTGCACACACTCTATCCCAGGCTAGCATCCTCCCTAAAATCCATTTTAGATGTGGTCATGAAGCAGAAATGACATCCCTTCCAAAAGGCAGAGGGGACCCTCAAAATTGATGGACTTCCTAGAAAAAGGAATCATGGAAAGCAATTGAAAACTTTCTTGCTGCCAGCATAGCATCCCTACAATTCTTCGGCAGAAGGAACAAAAACTCCTGTGTATCAAAGAAGACCTTGTGGGAAGTTTCGGCTGGGATAACAACTACATGGCTCACTGTGTGTACTGGGCTTAAAATCACGCAGCTAATTCATATTGCCCAAAAGATCTAAACCTAGACCTTATGGAAAAGATAATGCACTATGCTGTAACTTTGTTCTTTGAGTCAAGAGGCAGTGCCCCTGGGGACATCTGTCCACAAGATGAGTATGGCTGATATAATGAAAGAGGATAGTGACACGGAATTTGATGGACAGAAGGACAGCCTATGGTAGGGTGCTGACCTCCAACATCTGTGTTCCTTGCTTCCTTCTGGAAACCTCTGCCAAACATTTCTAGTCATTTTGCATCCTGAATAAAACCAAGAAATGCCTCCTCATTGATACATGGGAATGGTTATGTCCCCCTTTTGGCTGAGATAGCCAAGAACCAACTGGCCTGCTCCAAATTCTTACTATCAAACTAAATGATTTATCTAGCATATGAATATATCTTAACTAACACTTACAATACCAGCAAGCATAGGAAGGCTTAATCAGAATATCTCTATATTACTTCTTCTCTACTCATTCATCCCTGAAAGTTCAAAAATATGTTTATATCCCCTGCTTAAGGACACTTGACACCATATATTCATTAAGCATTTATATGCGCACTGTTTCCTATGTGCTGCTGACCTTGACAATGCTGAACATAAAGAGCCAAGAGTACATTGAGAGTTTTTCAGGTTGTATCCTGGTGTGTGTGTGTGTGTGTGTGTGTGTGTGTGTGTGCGCGGGAGCACTGGTGTGTATGGAGGTCAAAGCAGAAGTACATATGCCATAATACCTCAAGAACCATTCATTCACTTGTTTGTGAGACAAGTCCCTCCCTGTCCTGGGGCTACCCTGTTGTCTAGGCTGGCTGGTCAGCAAGCTTCAGGGATCCACCTGTCTCTGTCTCCCCAACACTAGCCGTCAAACCATAATTCATTCCCAGATACCCGGGCCTCAATTGAAGCTTCCTGAACTGTCCACCAGGCTAAAAGAGTCCACTCAAGATATCTGTATTCTCTCTTTAATTGCTCCATGTTTACACTGATCTCTCAATTTCCTCCTTGGTTTCTCTAATACAGGCACTTCCCATAAACAAAATCACATTTTGACATTTGCTTCTCAAAGAATGTGGACAAATACACACTAGAATATTAAAACTAAAGGTATAGGAAATTCTCCCATATTGTTGTTTGAGTATTTGGGTAACTACAAGACTAATACGTTTTGTGTAAAAATATATATATATATATATATATATATATACAGAGTGACTGGCTAGATGGCACAGTAGCCAAAGGTGCCTACTTCCAAGTTTGGAGATGTGGGTTTGATTCCGTAAACCCACGGGATGGAAGTAGAGAATCAACATCTGAAAGTTGTCCTCATAAATGAACGGGTAAAGTATAGAACTAGGCATATGGGATTACATTAGTGCTCTAAACAGGAAGTTTAGAAGGCGATAAAACTAAATTACTTTTAGAATAGATTCAAACCAGTACATCTTCTTATTGACAGTTTCTCTATTTGGACAACATGTTAGAGATTACAGAAGCAACTCAGTAGTCTTTACTGTGAGTGATGCTTAAAAGATTGGATCTTTGTTCCTACGAGAAATCCCAACATAATACACATGGCCACATAAACTACTCTAGAGAATATGGTACAGATTCCAACACAATCCACATGGCCACATAAACTACTCTAGAGAATATGATCCACATGGCCACATATACTACTCTAGAGAATACGGTACAAACCCCAACACAATCCACATGGACACATAAACTACTCTAGAGAATATGATCCACATGGCCACATATGCTACTCTAGAGAATACAGTACAAACCCCCAACACAATCCACATGGCCACATAAACTACTCTCTATATATTATCCTTCCAAAGATAAAATCTACTAAGTAATGTGAGAAAAGAGTTAATCAGAGCCACATAGGATTGCTGTCTTTAAATACATTATGTGTCACATCCAGTTACATGCATGCTAATAATAATATTCCAACCTACTAAATATGGACCCTAGATCATTTATCAACATTATGAGACCACAAGTAATATCACTATGTAAAGTAAGTTTAGAATTGAATATGGGGATTAATATCCTGATAACTGTAATTCTATAGTAGTCTATCAATTGATCAATATGTTTCATAAGCCATTATCAAACTATTCATACTTTATTATATGCTGTACTTTTCTATTTACTATATAGTGTGTAAACCTATAAATCTGTGTTCTAAAATATTTTAATCTTCAGATAAATATTTATGGAAAATCAAAATCAAAAGGGAGGAACATTAGAAGGAACATAAGTAAATGTATAAGTAGATAGATAGATAGACAGACAGATATGTTGAAGAAAACTCCTGGCAAGACTTTAGCCCCTTCTGGTTCTTGGGCTGAAAACACTACATGTACGAACAAACAAACAAACCAACCAACAAACAAAAACTCAGCCAGGTTCAGTGACATGAAAATGTAAACACAAAGACTTGCAAAAGCTTTAAAATTAACGATGTTGCTTTAAGTTGTACCTTGGGTTAATTGAACACTAGCAGCTAGCTGGAATTCATAAAACTGCGGGGGTATCTGTCTGGACAAATTGCCACAGAGAGAGGGTCTTGACAGAATTAATTTGATTTTCCAGACAAACTAAGTATTATTTTTAAGTCTTTTAAAAGATAGATTAATTTTCCTTGAAGTATAAATCTCTGGGTATTATTGGTGCTTCTGCCATATTGGTGATGTAAATATTTTACATTTATCTACAGCAGAAAGGAAGGAAATTATTGGAGGTGTTTGAGATAAATACAGTCATTTTGGAGCATGCGTTTAATCCCAGCACCCAGGAGACAGAAGCAGGTGGATCTCTGAGTTCAAGGAGAGCCTGGTCTACAAAGTGAGCTCCAGGACAGCCAGGGAACACAGAAAAATCCTGTCTCAAAACACCAAAAGAAGAAGAAGAAATAGAAAGAAGAGCAAGAAAGAGAGAAAGAAGAAACTAGTTTAGTTTGCAAAGAAGCAAAAAGACTTTCCAGTTTCTTAGCAATTGCCTTAGCGGTTTAACACTGTGATAAACACTATAACCAAAGCAACTTGGGAAGAAATGGTTTATTTCCATCATCCATGGAAGTCAGGGCAGGAACTCAAGCCAGGAACCTGGAAGTAGGAACTTAGCAGAAGCAATAAAGGAGTTACTCACTTATTTGCTCATGGCTTTCCCAGCCTGCCTTCTTATGCCATTGAGGACCACCAGCCCCAGGGTGGCACCACTAACAATGGGCTGGGCCCTCCACATCAATCACTAATTAAGAAAATACACCACTGGCTTCCTCAGGCCAATCTGGTAGGAGTATTTTCTCTACTGAGGTTCGCTCTTCCAAAATGATGGACGCTTGTGTTAAGTTGACTTGATGGAAATACTAGCTAATGCAATAATGAACAATACTCACATCCAGGACAACATCTCAAATCAACCTGAAAGTAAGTATCCTTGCATTCTGCATCTAGAGAACTACTACAAATGTTTGACTCAAAAAATAAACAGTGATGACGCTGTGGAGCTTTCTGAAGATCTTTCAGAAAGGATGGTCTGTTCGTTTTTTGTAAAACAAACAAACAAACAAAGCCTTTGGGCTCACAAGACACTGGCAGCCAAGTTCTTTCCTTCAACTGTGGCTGTACCACCAGACACAGTTTAGTTTTGTCTCTCATATCACACTAGAGCCTCATATAGAGATGGTTTAACTCATTACTCAGGGGCCTTTCTAATTTATGTATATTCAATACTTTTCTCTTCCAGCACTTTAATTTCCAATTCATTTACTAAATATAAGTAATTCAGGGGGTTGGGCGTCAACAGCTGCCCAGCTCTGATGCGCCTGAGTCAAAGAGCCTGCCTTGGGATTGCAGAGGCAGAACCCAGAGGATATTCCTGATTGCCGCTGGAGCACGTGACAAGTGGATGAAAGACGCTCTCTCAGCCTCTGGCCTGGGTTCCTACCTCAGGTGGTCCCTCTGAATTTCTCAGAGGAGCCTACCAGGAACCACCGTGCCCCACCCCGCAGGCAGCCCTGTACAGGATCCGGAGAAAACGCAGAGAGACTCAGTCAGGCTTACCAGTCCCCCACAGAGACTGAAGACCGCAGTGTGGTCCTCTCGCGCGTTGACCTGACCACGGTAGAAGCAGTGTCGCAGGTCTGGGGGCTCTGCACTGCGCCCGCCTGACTCGGGCGCCAGGGTCCCCAAGTGCACTTCGGTGTAGCCTGCGGCTAGGAAGGTCGCGTCTGCGCTCAGGTTCAGCTGGAAGAGCTGCCCATAGGCGCTGATGCGGTAGTGGGTCCGGAGCGGAGGAGGCTCCGGCACCCCGGAGCTACGCTTCTTCCGGCTGAAATGCCGGTTGTGGGGGAACACATCTCCGAACTCATTGACCCTCGCGGGAGTCACCACTTCGTAGGAGGCCAGAGTCTTCACCAGGGCTTCTGCAACACACAGCGAAATGGCTATGAAGCCCCGACGCTGTCCAGCCCATAAACTCTTGAACCAAGCATCCCCACTCCAGGTCCCCAGTCGTAGTCAGTCCCAGTGGCACAACAGTTGCACACGCACACGCGGGGGCTCTGTGACCACGCTCTGCTTTCCCACAGCTCCAATGTGCTGCACAGAGACCCTGCCACCCACCGCCCTGCATAGCCTCCTCCTTGCCACCCCCTCTTTTCCCTGCTTCCAGCTACCCGTGTCCTCCTGGCGCACGCTGCTCCGTGCCCCACGCGTGCCCGCTGCACAGCGAGAAGAGTGTGTCCCCAGCTCACAGGACTCCACAGCATCCAGGGAAACCCTCGGGGATGCTCGGAACTGGCCGGCCTGGGGTCTCCGCGAATCCACACCACCCACTCGCACCCGGCTCAGCGCCCACGGCGACCTTACCCTGTCGTGGGTGGAAACGAACTTCCCAAGACCCAGTGAGAAGGAGCGAGATCGGGCAGAGCAGCCCGGTCAGCCACTTGGCCACCCGCATGGCTGCACACGGGCAGGAGGATCCCGACAGCGAGGCCGCCTGGGCCGCCGGCTCCCTGGGCTCCGCTGCCCTCCTCCGCGCTCTAGCAGTTCTCCGCGGCGGCTCAGCAGCTTGCAGAGCACCCGGGTCCGCAGACCGGTCCGCCTCGCTCCGCCGCCGGCCCCCACTCCCGGCGCCGCTGCCTCATCGCGCGCAGCCCGCTCGGCTCTCGCAGGCCCGCGCCCTGCGCTCCCGCGCCACCCTGGGAAGCGCTCGCCGCCGGACCCAGCGGGAACCGAGCCAACGTAGCGGGGCGCGCGGGCCGCGCGGGGCGGCGGAGACCCCGCCCCCCACCCGGACCGGACCAATCAGCGGGAGGCGCGGCGGCTCGCCCTCCCGCGCAGCCCCAAGGCCCGCGCAGCCCCGTCGGCGCGCGCACCGCGACCTCCCAGGCTGCAGCTCCAGGTCCCAAGGTCCCGCCTGACCCCGCGCGGGTTGACAGGTGATAGGTGCGCGGAGTTAGTTCTTATCATGAAATGACAAGTGTCAGACAGGGGCCTCTGCTACCCTGTGCTACGCTGCGAGGTTCTTTCGTTCTTCTCAAGCAAAATAACCAACTGCGGGCTGATGCTCTGTCAAGGGAGCTTGTGTGGAAGCTCAGTTTTGAGGGTCCCTGTGGACATGGGGACTCTGGGACTTGGGGGTTACTGAGCTAGAAGATTTGTGTAAGGCTGCACCGATCTCTTGACGGAGTTCAAGGAGGCCTTTGGAGTCTCCAGAACTCCAAAGTCACATGTTGTGATTCCCGTTGCCCAGCTCAGTGTTTGGTTTTGTCCTTAAACTTGCACAAAGATTCTCCCCCAAAACATCTGCCTGTTTCTGAGGCCAGTCTCTCCACAGAATGAATAAAGCCCTCGGTCACTCTTATCCTTTTCAACGATAAGCATAGCTCTGAAACCATCTGCTTGACCGGGGGTCCTTCAGCGGGAAGAGAAAATAAGCCTCTTTTCAACACTACTTCCTGTGACCTGAATTCACCTGTCTGACTCGCAGGACCTCCAATTAGTTCTTTCACCAGAATAAAAACAATAGTAGAGGGAGTGGCCAGCCAGGCTTGAAATACAACCGAGGCCATTAAACAGAGAAGGTAAATCTTCTCAGACACAATGGGATGAATGCACTTCAGTTTGGTTTATAGTCACTGTTGCCCTCTGGGCTCTTGGCCACGGAAATTGCCCTCTGACGGGATGCCCCTTTCCTTTCACGTCATGGGCATCATCGGTCTGTTGTTGGCAGCAAATGCGGTAGAACAGTTTCAGGGAGGGAGAGTTTAAACATATTTGACAATGAAATCACCAGCTGAGCGGTGATGTAATTCATCCTCAGCCACACCCCTTCTTTCTTCCCCCTTTCTCACAAGTGCCATTTCCTCCTTCAGAATTATAGAGTGCAGCAGGTTTACCCCAAGGTAAGAGTGTGGTGTCTTAAAACGTCCTGTAATGTCCTTTACCCGCATTGTGCATTCAGCCTTTACCTTCACCATTGCACAATTTGGGCTCTTCAAGGATATGTAACTCTAAAGGCACCTTGGCATTTGGAGGCAGGACATTCCACTTACTGAGAACCAGCACCAGAACCATACCAATTGCCACTTGACGGCTGAGAGGCACCTCATTTCCACCAATGAACGTTCAAAGCAGTATCTTAATGGGGCATTTCATTTTCAACATGTCTAACATTTTGGAAATAGTGTCAATGGGTATGTATGTGTGCTGTCTGTGTCACTAAAGTCTTTTAAATATATTTTAATTAATTCCTTTTAAGAACGTCGTAGAATATATTAAAATATATTATATTATATTATATTGTATTGTAGTATATTATATTATAGAATATAGAATATATTTTATATATATAACAATACAGCATATTCACCCCTACTTACTCCTCCCAGATCCACTCTCCACTTGTCCATGCTCTCACAACTTTATGTCCTGAGGAGACCAGTTTGCTGTCCACAGTTGGTGTGTGCTCACAGACCCCTTCCAGCTCCATGTTGGAATGCTGACCAGCTTCCTCTAGTACAGGTTTAATGTAGGCAGCCACAGCTGTTGTGAGTTTATGAGTATGGCCATCCTGTCATGTTCAGAAGACGGTTTTCCTTCAGCTCTCCCCGCCTGGCTCTCCTAATCTTTCCACCTGCATTTCCACAATGGTCTTCAGCCTTGGGGGTGATAGAGCATAGACTCCCATCTGCATAGAGTATAGACTCCCATCTGCATAGAGCATAGACTCCCATCTGTACAGAGCATAGACTCCCATCTGTACAGAGCATAGACTCCCATCTGTATAGAGCATAGACTCCCATCTGCATAGAGCATCGACTCCATCTGCATAGAGCATCGACTCCATCTGCATAGAGCATAGACTCCCATCTGCATAGAGCATAGACTCCCATCTGCATAGAGCACAGACTCCATCTGCATAGAGCATAGACTCCCATCTGTATAGAGCATAGACTTCCATCTGCATAGAGCATCGACTCCATCTGTATAGAGCATAGACTCCCATCTGCATAGAGCATAGACTCCCATCTGCATAGAGCACAGACTCCATCTGCATAGAGCATAGACTCCCATCTGCATAGAGCATCGACTCAATCTGCATAGAGCATCGACTCCATCTGCATAGAGCATAGACTCCCATCTGCATAGAGCATCGACTCCCATCTGCATAGAGCATAGACTTCCATCTGCAGCCGAGAACGCCATGAACACTTACCCACTGCATTTTGACCTGTTGCAAGCTTCTGCACTAACCACTGTCCACTGCGGGAGGAAACTTCCCTTATCAGGAGCTGAGATCTGCACCAATCGGGTGTGCACCAATCTGTCAGTACAGAGATATGAGTTTGGAGGGCACTTTTTGCCACTGTGCCCGCTTACCAGAATAATAGTCATCCGTTTACCCCTGGGGCCTATGAGCTCCCCAGCAGCACCAAGCATGCATTTCCTCTTAAATCCAATCAGAAGGTGGTTGGTTACCCTAAGAACATAGGAACCCATAACTTGTCACACCAGTTATTCTAGTTCATGTGTTCCAAGGGTTGGTAAATCATAACATATGAACCCATGGGCACAGCTTGCCATAACAATTATTGTAGTTCATAAGATTCAAAGCTTGGTAAAACTGTTGATAATACACAGTATTACTTCCCTCATTTTATAGAAAGGAAATGGTTGTTTTTCATATTGTATATAAGTTACTATGCCAGTCTTTCTGAATTCAAAATACTTTTTATTATATTAGTCTGTTTTTGTGACATTTCTATTGTCTCTTGTTTATCTTTTCCTGGTGGTAAAAATCTCACAAATAAGCTAATCTCCTCAATTGCTGTTTAATCAAGTTTTTTCTTCACATTGATTGTTAGCGGTAACACTTATGGCATTACTCTGATATTTCAGGCCTACAAACATTAGAAAAGTTACCTTGTTTAATTTATTTGTTTCCCATATCATAAGAGATATAAGAAAAATTAGGGAATTTAGTCTGTATTATCCACCAAATTAGATTCAGACTTCTTTGGTTTCAAATATGGCACTTATTAGAAGAAAGTTGAACTGTTTATACAAACTCAAATCTAACATACAATTGAAACCAGCAACAACTCAGAAAATGAAAGTCTTATATCAAATACATTTTATTTGTAATTCAGGAATTCAAACATCTGTGATAAATATAAGCTTTGCAGTCAGCTTGCAGTGTGAGAAATGTTCATATATCCAGGGGTTAGAAAGATTTTATTTAATTGTACTTACTTTGTAGGCATTATTTCTATAAAGTTGAATAATATACCAAAAGGAATATTTTATTACAATGTTTTAGAATATTTTACAATGCTATCACAAGATATATCTAAAACTATGAAAACACCAGTAAGAAACATGGATAAATGGATAAAATGAGGAGTGACCACACTGAAATGCCAATTTAACAAAAAAGCAGAAGAAGAAGAAGAAGAAGAAGAAGAAGAAGAAGAAGAAGAAGAAAAGTTAGATTCTGAATTCTTTGGTTTCAATTATGGCACTTATTAGAAGAAAGTTGACCTGTTTATACCAACTCAAATCTAACATACAATTGAAACCATCAACACGTGGAGCCTTGGCTGAACTAAAAGAAAAAGGCAAAGCTACTCCAATGTCAGTCCTCACTGCCCTCTACTTCTGGAGAGCAGACACAGTGTGCCCACCTGCCTCACACCTATGCTACCAGGCCTTCTTGGCACAATATGACTGACTGTGCCCTCTGTCTTAGTTGGGGTTACTGTTGCTATGATGAAACACCATGACCAAAAGCAAGAAGGGGAGAAAGGGTTTATTTGGCTCACATATCACACCCTCAAAATGTAAATCAAAATAAACCATCCTTCCTGAAGTTGCTTTTCTCAGCCATTTGTCACAGCAACAAGAAAAGTGACTAACTCAGAAAATATGAAGAAATGGTATGTACTGGAAATACACACACACCTTTGGTATAGACTCTAAAGAAATGCAGTCAAGTAAATAAATATAAGTGAGGAAATTTTTCATTGATATTTTCGAGGTAGGGTTTCTCTGCATGGCCATGTCTGTTCTATAACTAGCTCCATAGACCAGGCTGGCCTCAAACTCAGAGACATGCCCGCCTCTGCCTCCTGAGTGCAGGGATTAAAGGTTCATGCCATCACCACTCAGCAATAATTAATGAATTTTAAAGTTAAATCCAAGAGTGCTTATTTTGAAATTAAAAACTAAAAGCATCATGTTGGACAAGGACACTGAATACAAAGGGATTGATAAAATGGTCAACATGAAGATATTTTCAATTATGTTCATGAACTTTAAAGTGTACCTTTATGTAGCCAGGTAAACCAATAAATGTTATTTGAACATTTATATATATATATATATATATATATATTCAGCATTCGACACCAGAAGACATTAAAATCAGGACAATATTCATAGTATGCTAGTTCAATGAAAGAAATATGACTCAAAGATTTTATCCATTAAGCGATCTATCTGTTCAGCCCAATCCATTAATACCCAGTTTTTGATTATGCTAAAACTCAAAACATTTCTGTAGAGGCTAAACTTCAGCCAGACAAGAAATAGATAAGAAATAGCAAAATTAATGACAGTCTTTCTTTGAAATTTTTTTACCTTAAAATCAAGACTAAAGTCAATCTTGGATGGCATACCTGATACAAATATTCAAGTCAATGAAACTGAAGCCTAATATACAGCAGTTATAAACAGGTACACAGTGTGGTTTCCGCCTCCTTATGGAAGGCATTGGAAGTAAAAGATGATCTCAAGAGACTGGATTGGTGGTAGGCATTCTTAATTCATATCTGTCCATTTAGAACAGAGAAATGGGACAAGGGTTTAAATGAAAATATGGTCCCCAAAATAACAAAACTAATAAAAGTATTTCTATCTTGGAAATGCATCTCTTCAATAGAATTTGCAGAATGCTCACAAATTCATAAATCTGGAATAGTTCAGATAACCTTCTCTGAGATTTAAAAAACAAAAATTAAAGGTTTTTTCAGAGGCAGTTTGAAATAATTCTTGCATCAAATAGATGATAATAATAATAACACTACTACTACTACTGCTAATAATAATAATAATAATAAAAGAAAATGCTGAGAAAATCATCAGTAAGAGCAAACTACACATCAAGGTATATGAGATCCAATAGGACCCACAAGAACATTATGTGTGAAAATAGTCAATCTTTTGAAGAAGCAATAAAAATTAATCCTGTCAATAACTCAACTATTGGTTTGAAGAAAAGAGACCAGAATGAAGGAATAATACACACAGAACACATCTGTATGCTAAAATTAATATTTTCAAACTACTCTCAGAAAGTTTGCTACCCGGGTAAGTAAAGTCAAAGTTAACATTAAGACCATGTGGATGCCCCTGGTCTGAAGCCATATTGATGGGCCCAGCTGCCCCTGGGGACCATATTGGCATTGGTGGCCTATGTCCCTGGAGTCCATGTTGATGTCTGTGGTCTGTGGTGCTGCTGAGGGCTGTATGGACATCCATAGTCTGTACTGCCCCCAGACACCATGCTGAGGTCCATGGCACATGCTGATGCTAGAGGCCATGTGGATGTCCGTGGTCCATACTATCTCCAGAAAATGTGTGCAAGTCCATGATTCATGCTCCTGGTGACTGTAAAGGACAAGGAAGCTACTTCCGCAGTGGTATCGCTGACCACATACTCACAAATGAGAGACAGGGACATAGAATGCTTCCGTGACAACCCCTAATCCCACTCCACCCCTCAAAAAGTAACAGCCTAGACAGGCAGCCACCAAACAGAACTCTTAAAAATTATGATAAGGATGCTGAAGTGTAGCTCTCCACAGTTGATGGCTTTTGGCAGGCATAGAGGTGGGAAAGACCTCAGTTTTCTTTAGGGGCTCACCACTGGGAGTTTGGTCATGCTCCAGTGAGTATATGTGCAACACAAATTGGACTTGTTTTTTGGGGTGGGTGGTCGACATGCAATGACAGGGAAATGAGTGTGATTGGGATACATTATGTGAAAGCCACAAATAATCAAGAAAAAATAGTATGTTGGGAAACAAAAAGAAGTCAGCCTGTAACACTGAGGCTCAGAATAAGAATACACATCTCATAAACTAATCTAATAAATTCTGTCTCTATATATGAATATGTAGATTACATACATTTCATATATAATCTATATATTCATACTATATATTCATATATAATATATATTATGTACAGTCTATATATTCATACTATCACTTCTGTTTCTTTAGAGAAACTTGACAAATACACATGGGATCACAGTAAAATTAGTTTCATAACAATATACTGTATAGAGAAGAAAATGTGTAGGAGAAATTATTTGTAGTACATTTATCTGACAAAGCTTTAGATCCATAATACATTAGGTAAAAAAAAAAATCCTTTAAATGAGAGACAGACAACCAAACAGAAAAATAATAAAAAGACATTAAAATTTATTTCATGGAAACAAGATATATATAAAAATAGCTTTTAAAAATATTTTAAAAGTTTTTCTCAATACCTTTGACCATCAAGCAATGCAAATAAACACATGACGAGTTACCACCACACAGCCACTGAATAGGCAGATTTCATAGAAAAATCTCAAATAGTGGCAAAGATTTCATGATGCTGTGGCTTCCAGGCACTGATAGGGACACAGACTGCTACAACTCCGCCGAAACTAGCAATGTCTGAAAGCTGAGTGTGTATTGTATGTCACAGGAATATATCCATAAGTTCAAGAAGGGACATCTAAAAGAATGTTCACAGCAGCTCTGCATGGGATGGCTCAGACCTCAAACTGCCCAAAAGCAATCAGTAGTAAAACGGAAAATGTTGCATAGACACACAATGGACTTCACAATGGAATGAGAGTGTAAAAAAAAAAAACTATAGTTAATAGAAGGACATAACCAATTATAATAAAGCTTACAGTAGAAACTACAGCCTCCAGGAAAGGGTTCACAATGTGTGGTTTCATGTGTATACAAGAGGCACAATCAGCAAACAAAAGTGTCTTATGTAATTAGAAATCAGAGTAGTGGCTAATCCCCAAGGTGGAAGAAATAGAAACTGGAATGAGTGAATGAGTTCTTAAGACACTAGTTATATTTTGTTCCCAATATGGAGTCTACTGTACAGATAGGCTGTGTGTGGAAAGTTTAACATCTACTACTCCCTTATGTTCATTTTTCTGCATGTATGTGCTTAAATAAATTTAACTACTATGTGGTGATATTATTAAAACACTTTTTACTTTGTGGAAAAAGTTTAAAGGAATTGGGTAACTAAATACTAAACTCATCTTTTTAGGTAAATAATTATTCCAGATTCAATTTAATTCAATCATCAGATCCTAAAATAGGAATGTTTCAAGCCAAAAATATCAGTGAAATTCTGACAAAAAATAATTTCCATGGCTGCTTATTAGTTAGTTGACCAAATAGTGAACTGAATTTTTTTTAATTTAAAAATAAAACAGACTTCTCTTGCGGAGAACACAGGTTTAGTTCCCAAAACCCACATGACTAATGACAACTGTCCTTAACTCTAGTTCCAGAAGATTCAATGCTCTCTTCTGGTCTCTGCAGACAGTAGACATGCATGTGGTGCACAGACATGTGTGCAGTTAAAATGCCCCTACACATAAAATGAATGAATAAGTAAATCATTAGAAATGAAAATGAAAGACATAAATGTACTTACTCCAAAGAGTATAGTTTATTTCATTAAAAGAGATTACTGCATGGTGTTTAAGTGATGAGTTTTTTAAAATGAAAGGAAACCAGCTTTGTGCCGTGGCTATATCACCAAGGCATGGTTATTGCTAACCGAAAGAAAGAAAGAAAATAAATAAGAAAACTAATAACTTCCTCTTGACTTTGAGAGCTGTGTGAACTATTCATTGGTTTAGTTTTAAGCATTGTGATGCTAATTTTACCTTAGAGAAGATGCAGTTCTGACCAGTGTAATAATCATTTTCCAATGTAATAAAAAGTTTCTTGAGCATTTGCACCCAGTTGACTATTAAAGCTCATAACCTACTTGTTACACAGTCTTTTTTTTTTCAGTACTGTTTATTGATCCCGATGCCCAGTTTATCCTAGGCAGGAATTCTGTATTGAATTATATCCCCATCCCTCTCTTTAACTTTTTTATTTTGTGATAGGTTCTCACTAACTTACCAAGGTTGCCTTTACTTACTCTGTAGCTTAGGCAAGCCATGAACTTGTGAAATGTTCAGCAGCCTCCTGAATAGCTGAGACTTTTGCGCTATCAAGCCTAACTTGTACAAATATTATAGGATCATTCAGAGGTTGCTTTGTGATACAGTGAATTCATGTTGAACACATGAACTCATTTTTTCATACAGAATGATATAAATAGTCTATACAAAGAGATGGTAACCCTAAGTGTGCGCTAGTGGTACGCATACCTGGGCTCTAACCAACAGCTCTCTAATTGAACATAACGACTGTTCAACAAGAGGGAAATCATCTCTGGTACTGGAAACTTAACCAACTACCCAAAGCTAGTAACGTCATGGAACTTGGAGATCTACAACCACAACTTCACTAAACCAGTATAACCCCTAACTACATTCTAAATATTTGTCCTTATACCTCACCCCTCATCAAGGAAACATCTCTTTGCAACAGAAGGAGACCATTACAGAAAACCACAACCAATCAAAATGAAGAGCTGTTGAGCACAATCCCAATAGCTACATCCACAATACAACTTCCACACTTAAGGCTCAGGAAGCAGTGAGGAAGAAGAGGAACAAACAAAGAGCCTGAGGATCAGTGAGTTTGCTGTGAAATCGTGTATTCTAGTAATGTGAGAAGCTCCACGCAAGAAGTCTCACCAATATGGCTATCTAAAATTTAACTGAACAAGGGCAACACCACTAAACATGCTAATGTTGGTAGGGGGAAGGTCAAGAGTTCAGATGGCTTCAACTCTACCCAGAGAACTACTACCGGCAACTATAAAACACTGAGAACAGAAGGAACAGTCTTCTCCAGGGAAGAGCTCACCAACTGGTTATTCAACACCAAGTGGTCATCCCTGAAATCAAATGCATACAGATAGCATAATATATGATGAGGTCATATTTAAGTACTTAGAAAAGTACACATATATATTAGATATGCATGTGTGTATGTGTGTGTATATGTGTGGGTGCGTGTATCAAAAATTAAAGAAAAAGATGCCATGAATTTAGAGAGAACAGAGCACATAAAAGGACTTGATGAGAGAAAAGGGAAAAGGGAAATAATGTCATTATATTATAATCTCTAAAATTAATATATGTATTATATATATACATACTATTAAAAGAAGTGAAAAAATTGGAAGAGCAAATTCTCTTACAAGAAAATATCTTTTTCTACATAACGCACAATGTTTCTGTTTAATTATTTTTATACCGGAATTTTAGTTACCAAAATGCATTGATGTGTCCTCTAAAATTCAATATTGGAGACCAAACGTTCACAAAAGCAATTTTCCATAGTTTGTGACTTAAAGTTGATGTAGATAAAGTATTTTCTTCTAGACACAGTATTTGATAAGTTGTGTATACTACATTTCAATGTGTTAGAGACAGTGTTTCGCAACCTGCCAGTCTTGAAACATCAAAAGAATTATTACTTCTAAGGTTTATTCTAAATTCTAACCTAAGACAGATATATATGTATTCCATTTAGAAAAAAGAATAATAATTTTATCCTAAGGGCTTGATAAATAAAAACTGTATACTGTACATCATAAATAGGTAGAGCTTGCTGTTTTTATTTTGGTTTTGTTGTTGTTGTTTTGGTTTCTCTTCTTTGGGAAAAAAAAGCAAAGCAGAGAACACAGGAGGCAGCATTAGAGCTCACCCGGTGACATGACTGAATATCTCATGAAGAGGAATAAAACCAGTAGGCTGTAAACGAACACCGGACCAAAAACTAAAACTAAAACAGGAGAGTGTCCCACCAAAGACAAAAGAGCTGCTCTCCCTGCATAGCTTTCATTTCGAAGCTCTGGGTGCAATGGGAGGGGCTACAGCTCTGCTTTAACTGGGACAGTGCCTGGAAATCCATCAGACTATCATGATGACGACTGAATGCTTTAAATATAAGACTAGTAGCTGATCTGCAAGTAGCCAAGAAAATACCTGCGCTCAGGAGAATATGACACCAGGCAAAATCTCGTGTAAGCTACTTCATTCCAGCACCAACCACATTTCCCAAAAGCTGCTACCGCTTGTTTTATAGAAATATGAATTAATTAGAGTTGTGTTCAAGCTGTTAACACATCAAAGGAAAATTTGGGAAGTATCTTTTTCAAAGCCTCAATTTGTTTTCTTGCCTATGAACCGAGAAGACTGAAGTGGATAACTTCTGTATTTACACATCTGTATTGGCCATATTTCTGTTGCTATGATACAATACCATGACCAAAAGCAAGTTATAGAAGAAAGGAACTTGCTGTTCCAGATGAACACAATTCAGAAATGGTGGAGAAGGCATGGTATGGCTGCAAGATCAGGAAGCTAATTGATCACGTGCCCATCCACACGGGAAGCAGAGAAAGGACACAGGAAGTAGAATGAGGCTATGAATTTTCAAAGCCCACCTCCAGTTATGTCCTTCCTCCAGCAAGTCTACACGTTGTAAAGGCTCCGTAAGTAACCTCCCCAAGTAGTACAACCAACTGGGGACCAAGTGCTCAAATACCTGAGCATACGGGGAGGGGGGGGTTATTTCTCAATCGAGCCAACACCACATATAGCATTTTATTTTTCTAATTTTATTACTTAAAATAAAATCTAAAACATGGAAGATTGACAAGGAATGAAAGGTATAGGCTGAAGGAGGAAGTGAATATTGAAAATATTATTAGAAGTTCAAGTAGTTAAATGTTAAGTAGATCTTAAGGAAAAAGTACTTGTTTCTAGATATAATATAATCCAATAGTCAGAACACTTATCTAGAATCTCAGAAGCCTCCCTTTGTTCTTGAGAAAGGACAGAGAAAAATAGATGTGGTCCTTGGCTTGGAGAAATAGCCTCTTCTTAAGGAGGGAAAATAAGGAAGAGTCTCTTTCTTCCATGGCAGCAGAAAAGCTAGACACATGTTTTGGCATCCAAAGGATCTCTGTGAAGCTCAAACTAGTAACATGCAATAAAGAAAAGTGTGTACTGCATAATTAATTTTGAAATATTTTGCTAGAGTTGGAATTTATAAAAAACTGACTTCTTTTGTTCCCTTGTACCACAAACTTGTAGGAAGAATTAGTTAACTATTGGTGATTCTAAAAACTGAAATGGAATAGTAGAAACAGATTCTCTATGCTTACATCTTCTCCCATAAAATGAGACCATGAATAAAATTCATATAAAGATGTGAGCTTTTTACAAAAAAACAATGGTTTGAGAAGGATTTTATGAAGTACACTTCTGTGATACTACATGACACAAGCACCTTCTGAGATGTGCCATTAGATGGCTTAATATGATCAATGTGACAAATTACTCCATCCTTGTGCAGATCTCAGCGAGTGTGTTTACACAGCTTACATGGGCTACACTCTGGCCCATCAGACCAAATGTGTCATTCCAGATTGCCATCCTGGAGTAGAGGGTTTTAAAACGTGACTCAGAACTAGATGCAAAGTAAGCCAGAAGGGCAGGAATGAGCCACTAAGAATGAGAGGAAGCTCAGATAAAGTGAAGAGTTTTAAGCATCTCTCGGATTTCACACGAAGGGGTCAGTGGCGATCATGTCAGAGCCTCTGCTGTGGAATTGAGACAGAATGAATGTGGTGACTATTCAGATGATGCTTTCAAGTGGCTTAGTTATGAAAACAAAGTTGGTCTTGAAGTGACATACGGTTCTCTCTCATAAACTTTTATAAATGAAAGTGTCTTAAGTCTGTTTAAAAAGCTGACAGAACAGAGCCACTCACAAGTGACTGCGGCTGAAGCTTGAAGAAATAAAGGGAACATCCAGGGAAGCATGGACTGGTTGGTCCTGGGAAGAACGAGAAATATCTGGTGGGGCAAGCCATATCCTTTATAGATAGCTGATGGGAATGTGAAACATTGTGACAACCATGAAAACAGTACAGAAATCCTCCTCCAAATTAGGACTGGACACCACCAGATAATCCAACAAACCCATTTGGGAGTATACATTCAAAGGAATGACACACTTAAAATGTTGGTAGTAGGTGAGAGTTGATGTGTAGTGTCTTTACCACACTAAGGAATATAGGAAGAAGCCCCGCTCCAGAAAATAACAGCATATGATTCAAGACACAACTATCAATCAAGATGAGAGGAAGTAGTCTGTAATTTCCGGAGGAAGGGGTGGACAGGTATCAAGCTATTGTGAGGGAAAATGATGTAACTTTGGGGGAACCTCACATTCATTCTCATGATCACGATGATAGTTTCACTGATTTATACATCTGAAAGTTTAGGGAATTATAAACATATCCGAAATATGTACAGCAGATGTCTCTTATCATTCAATGGAATATTTGAAGTTTAGAGATAAAAGGGCAGAGATGTAGCTCAGTGGTTGAGTGTTTGCCTAAGAGGTAAGGGTCAGTCTCCAATATAGAAGAAAAGAAAATCAATAAAATGAAATCATCTTCTAAGATCTCTTAAGATGAAGTCACTTGGTGGAAATTGATATACCAAAGGGTTATGACTTATCCTGCCAGATATTTCTCTTTCGGTAAATACTTCCAAATACTTTTGGAAAAGTGCCAAAAGAGAAATATTTGGCAAGATAAACCATACCCTTTGTGAACTACTGATGGGAATATAAAATATGTGGCAGCCTTGCAAACAGTACAGACATTCCCCCTCCAATTAGAACTGGGAACCACCAGATGATCTAACAATCTCACTTGGGAATATACATTCAAAAGAATGGCATTTTGAAAATGTTGTTAATAGGTGAGAGTTCGTGTTTAGTGTCTTTAGAACAGTAAGGAATATAGGAAGAAACCTATATGATTCAAGCATGATTGCATGTCTTTTATAGGCCTGTAAGACCAACAGGAATACACAAATTCTGGTTTCCAAGACTCCTCAGGTGACAGTAGGATACCAAGATAAACTTCTTGAAGACAGACAACACATGCTGCTGTTGAATCACAAAGCCAAACACATGAAGTACAAAGGAGACTCAATAAATGTTTTATTGAAATCAATGTTGCTAAGCTGATAGTTTCTTTAGTCCATTGTGACTGAAAAATGCTAGATAGTTGTCTTTTTACCACATCAGTGTAAAGAGAAAGTAAATTAGCACTGAAAATCTGCTTGTGAAAAGAAACAACTGTTATTTAAATTTGTCACCTTTTTTTTTTTCAAAAGAATTTTACAAGACCAACAGATACTTGTACGAAGCAGAGATGCTTGCATTTAATTAGCAGGGTGATTTCAGAAATGAACAGAAACACATAGTCCAGAGCTGTCATTGATAGCATCATACAAACCAAGACAAGTGAAGTGTCAGTTCTAAAAATAATTGACATTCAGGGGTGCTTCTTACGTAACAGGGTTGAACACTTAGATGAAATACAACTATCTTCGCCATGGCCCTGCAAGCCTGGTACTACTGGTGGGTCTCAGATGACCCCATGATTTAAGCTCATGATTTAAAAGTAAAATAAGTGATATAAATAACATGGATCCACTTTTCTCTGCGCCACAGTCCCCTCTTAAGCACACTGTTCTCACCCAGTACAGAGTGTTCCTTTGTCAAATGCAGAAATGGGGCCTTAGAGACTAAAACAAGGTCTCTATATTCATGATCCTTACCAGCTCTGAAAGATGGACTGAACTCAGGTCTCTTTGTCCCAGGACAGCAGTTTCTTATCTGTTCTTGAGAAGCCAGAGATCCTGATAAACCAATTCTTAGTATTTTATGCTTTCCACTAAAATTCATCAACTCAGTGAACAGAATTCACCTCAAGTTACCTGACTACATCCTTTTTCCATCTTGGGACATTTTGGATTTGAGGAGGTATAGCGTACTGAAAGTCAGATGGCATCTCCTTCCCTAGCTGGACCTTTCCTAGGCTGGAGAAACCATGTGGCTGACCAGGAGTTAATTCAAAAATGACATGTGAGCCTCCTTTAAAGAGGTTAGAATTGGAGGCAGACCACTGAGTCTAGGTACGTACTCTCAGTCTAGGTATGTCTGTAGCATCTGGAGGTGGTATTTGGCTGTGAATACCAGTAGTTGGTGAGGAGAAAGGTTGTTAGTGGGCATGGTCATTATCCACCCCCCTGAGTTCTGATTTAAACTGGAACAGATAAACATCAATCTAATCAGGCAGATTTAATTCTGAAAGTTACCTGATGAAGGAAGGATATCTAGAAAATAATCTATTTGGGGTCCATATACAGGCCAAGAGTTCAAAATCTGAAGGCTGCCCTGAAAGGTAACATGGAGAGTGTCACTCAAGACAGGAGATGGTGAAGTGTGCAGTCACCATGAAAAAGCCTGCCTCAGAGGAGGAATAGTGTCTGAGCATGTGCCCTATGTATGCCTCAGCAGCCAGAGTCTAAGAGCAGCATCAGGAGCAGCCCTTTGCCTCTGCCAATGTCCAGAATTATTTTCTGATCAACACTCTGAAAGCCATCTGTTTTTTCTCATGCTATATGGAAGTTTCTTAGCTGATGTCCTCAACCACAGTGTAGGAGTTGATCTGACATTCTTCCTGCTGTTAATTTCATATAAAACATCTCTCTTCCTTGCTGGGGGCCCTCTCAACTAAGACTGGACTCTCGATTTTCCTTGGATGGGCTTCAGTATCTCTTTCTGTGTTCACTTTCCAACGTATGTATAATAATAGACCCTGAGTGAAGAGGAAATTGTTAAAGGACCTGTAAGACAATATTTTTATCTTCCAAATTCTGTGACCATGTGTTTTATTTCCCCACGTCTGTCATGGTGTCACAACTCTATCTTATACGAGTCTCTCGATCTTTCATCTTTCCTTACTATCACCTAAATCCAACCAACCTTCAAAGCTAAGCTCAAATATCACCCCTCTTCTTAAGATTACCTGGTTCTCCAGTTGGAATCAGTTAGCCCTTTCATTCCTTTGTTGTATTCTTATGGGTTTGATCTTTTCTCGCTCTGTTTCTTATTAGAGTCATGTAGAAAGGATGTAAGACAAAGCCTAAAATGTGAATCCTCTATATATTTCTAGCTATTGAGAAAAAAGACTGGGAAGGTTCTCATTGCATGCAAACACAAGGAACCTGTTTGAAAGATGTGACTGAAAACGGATCTTGGGAATGATCTGAGTTGTCTGCCTGGAGGGACTAGGGCTCTGCCCTGGAATAGCAGTAGAAGCATGCCAAGGATGGAACCAGAGAGGACACAAGTTGCAAATATAGTTCCCTACAAGGGTTCAAATGGCTCTGGGATAGTTTCCAGAAATCAAGCTTAACAAAAGTTGTAGTACTTGTAGGTCACCATAAGGAATGCTGTCTGGAAGTTAGTTAAGTTACCAACTTAGAAAAATAGCATATGAATGTTACAACTCCAGACTCTTACCAAGCTTTGGTTCCAGTAGTTCCCCATGCTATTCTGCTTGTCCTCAGCTGATGGCACCATTGGAGGTAGCATAACAATTTGGAGGAACAGCCTACTGGTAGGAAGTTAGGTTATTAGGGTACATACCATTGAAGGGGATGTTGGAATCTTGGATCCTCTCTCTCTTTGTTTTCCAACTGCCACGAAGTAAGCAGGTTTTCCTGTCTAATGCTTCCATCATAATATTCCACAGTCCTAAGAGCAGTGGGACTAAGTGACCATGGACTGACCCTCTGAGATCAGGAGTCAATAACAACATTTTCTCTATATAATTTGAGTATCTGAGGTATTTTGTCACAACAAAGGAAACCCAACATAATGTCTATTGAATAAATATTAGAAGCATGATATTTTTCTTTAAAGAATTTCAGTTTTCCAAAAACAGCTCATCTAGCAATTCTAATTCTCCCACTGTAGCCTTAGTTTCTGGGTAGTAGACATATGCATTGTCATTTTCCGAGCATGCCCCTCTCCCCTTCTTCTCATAAATGCATTGCTCTCCTCAGTGAGCAATTCCCCGTCCTGTCTCAGTCTTTTGATAATAGGAAAGCTGCAGAGCCAAGGGCATGAAGCAGCCGAAACAGGTACTGCTGTCATGTTCAGCATCAGCATAGGACTCAAGCACCATTAATCAGATTTGTTCAAATGAGATGTTTATCAGTCAGGAAAGGTTTAATGAAGAGCCATGAAGCCTCAAGCTGCCATGGTTATCACCTTGAAGGTATTGTTCCCAGCCATGCTGTCTATCTGAGGAGGAAAGGTGGTTTGGAGAAGATGGGGCAGGCTAGAGAAAACAAAGTTGATGAAAGGAGGAGCAGATAGACGATAGTAATTTTACTGTTATATTTTTAATTAATATTTCATTGTTACTGAGACAAAAGTTATTTTCTTCCATCATAAGAAATAATAAACTCCCGTTTGAAAGATCCCACCTGCGAGCGTGTCAATCCAGCCTCTGCAGGCTTGCCCAGTTTAAACTGTTTCCTTTCTGTCACCCTGTGAGACACTAATGAAGTTTGGACCAGCACCATCCATGTGCTAAAAGCTGGCTTGCTTTCTCGAACACTCTGAATCCCTCTATAAGTATTTAAAGCATGCCAAGTTTGTTATGGGGGGGGGGGGGAATTCCAGCACTGAGAAGTAGGCAAAACAGATCCTCAAGAGCATCAGAATCAGGCAGAAAAGTATAAAATCAGAAAGCTTGGTTATCTTCAGGCTGGTTTCTCTTTATTCTAAAACCATCCCTCCCCCCCCCCCAAGATATCCTTCTTTCCCTTGTTTCAAACTAGAGAATCCTGCTTAAAAATTTCTGAAACAGATCACCAAGCTGACTCTGAAAATCAAAGAGCTTTGTGCAAAAGGGGGTTTGAGGTGGGGAGGGGGCATTCAGTGTAGAAACAAGAGCAAGAATGAAAATATTGAAGAAAAGTAAATCAAAACTGTCTTCAACCACAAACAGATTCAAAAGTTGAATTATTCAAGGCGGCAAATTTTCTGGATTCCAGCTTTGTGCCGCAGGAATTGGAAACAGATAACAGGGGCATTGTTTGATATTTTTCACTGCCAGCTTCGGTAGCCACTACAGAGCTCCATTCTCTATTGCCAACCAACAGGAACTTTACATGGAAAGTAGCTGATGGATCTCTGGTTTTGTATGGACGCTTTAAGGACACCCATTCAGATTTCTACAACTCCTCATATCCAAAGCTTTTTTGTGTAATAATACACTATTAGATAAAATTGCTTATATTGGTATTTTTCTTCTTCACAGAAGGCCACAATTGGAAATGTGAAAAATAGTTTTAGGGAAACTCATGAAATTCCTATAGTTTTTCTCCAACTTATACAACCTTTAAACTGGGAGTGTGCATATTTATATAGTAAGGTCATGTCAACGGCAGGCTCTCTCCAACTCTGTTGTCTTTCTACTGAGTTGATGCCTTCTAACCCCACACTTTTAAAAGCAATTGGTATTTCAACAACTCTGAATTAAAACCCTTTTCTCTTTCCCTCAAACAATTGTACGTGAGAGAGAAAGAGAGAGAGTGTGTGTGTGTGTGAGAGAGAGTTTGTATGTGAGAGAGAGAGGAAGAGATAAGGTGTGTGTGTGAGAGAGTTTGTGTGTTTATGAGTGTAAGTGTGTGTGTGTGTATGTGTGTGTGTGTGTGAGAAAGAGAGAGAGAGAGAGAGAGAGAGCCGATGCAAGTGTTTCCTACCCTTTACTCAGAAGGATGGTCCACCCAGACCTTTTCTTCCTTGAAATTTTGCTTGTATGGTTGAAGGAGGCCTAAGGAGGAATCCTGCACATGGCTACTTTTCTCCTTACCAGCTCCTTTGCATTAAACTCTGATTTTCTAGAGAGGTGAATCAAACTAACAGGATTGAGAAGAAATGGGAGGCAGGTAACCCTGGAAGGACATGCCTAACAGGCTAAAAGAAGAAAACACTGAAATGCTAGAAGACAAGGTTTTGTTAGCCTCAAGAGAAGCAGGCGTGGCAAAGGACTTCTCTAGCACCTGGCATAGTAACTCTTGTAGTACATAGCCTTACACCTCTCCTCCCTCCTCCTGGGTTCTCCATGGAACAGGGCTAATGAGGGCCTCAACAGACACGTGAATGTCCATATCCCCACCATGGATGCCAACTTTCATCAGCTAGCTGCAATGCTGGCAGCAAGCTTCTAGACAATGTTGTCTGATAAAATAAGTTTGGAGAACTAAAATCTCTCGTATCTCTCAGCTAAAATTACACACAGATGCTGCTCAGCGCCTGTATTAACTTGTAACTGGGAACAAATTATAAGGTTTTAAGATCACAGAAACGTTTTTGAAGTTGAAAATAACCACCATTACAGACAAAATAACCTGTCACTTTCCTTTGGAGTTTAGGGAAATAAAATGTTAGGAAAAGAAAACACCCTGGCTTCATGCCAGGACATATAGCGCTACTTCCTCTTGTGTTTGAAGGGACTTAAGACAGCAAGACACTGTGTGCTTAAATCTGTCTTCTCTCTTAAAACTCTTCAAATTGACATGATGGAATGCCTGGTTTATATAAGATTTGTGTTAACTCTGTTGAAAAAGTCAAAGCCTCTTTCTTTCCTGTAAACTCATATTAATTATAAAAATCATCCAAAAAATTAAGGAAGAGAAATATCTGATTTGTTTTATAAAAGAAGTGCTGAGGCTAAGTGTTTTAAATCTGCATTGTTCTGTCCACCAGCCACATTGCCTTGTTTCCCTCTGTGGAGACAAATGATAGACAGAATTTAGAATCCATGTTTGATAGTACAGCATTCTCATCTACTGAGACAGTATGCAGAGTTCACAAAGCCTGAAGTACATTATTATAACAATAATGAAGTTTGGAAGAGTGAGGTCTAATAAAGTCTAATAATTGTATTCCATAATCTTGAGGTTATTGGTTTAATCATAAAGAATAAGTAACAAATGTGAAGTTTATAGGGAGTCACTGAGGATATACAGAGTGTTTGCTCTCAGAGGGGAGATGGTTCTCTCAAGGTTTTATCTCTGCAGCTGTGTTCTAGAGTCTAAACATCACTGAAATGAATTCCCCCAAGGTGCTGCTCAAGCTTTCCCTTTGAAGGGCACACTGAAGGCATGTCTTCTGAGCCTAATTACTCTGCCACTTCACACACTCCCCCAGCTGAGTGGGTGGAGCAGAGCCATCTGCCGGTAGGTTCAGAATCCCACACATCTTCCCTCCCTGTACTCTTGTTCCCTGAGCCTGAAGGCCATGCCATTCTGGCTTTTACTTGGCCTATCCCATCCTTCCTCACAAAGACTAACACTTCTGCAACAGAAACTAAGCCAGTGTGCCAAGTGTCGGGTGTATAGTTGACCACACCCATAGCACAGAGAGTCTAAACTTGGGTATGTCTGCTTTAAGCAATGAAAATGAGAAAGAGATTTTTAAATGTAAGTTACAATATGGGTACTAATACATTGGAGAAATGCTGGAAATGTCTAAGTCAGGAACACTTTTGACAAGTAGAATTGACACATCTCACTATTTTTTAATGTATAAGTTTATTTATTCATCTCACATCCCAAGCACAGCCCCTCCCACCCCTTCTCCTCCCCCTCCCCCTCCCCTTCTCCTCAGAAAACGGGAGCCCCCCCCCCATGTCATCCCACCACCCCATCACATTGAGTTGCACCAGGACCTAGGACATCCTCCTCCACTGAGGCCTGGCACTGCAGCCCCACCAGGGTGAATGATCAGAGTCCATGTCAGAGACAGCCCCTGCTCCACTTGCTAGGGACCCACATGACGACCAAGCTGTCCACCAGCCACATACATATAGGGGGCCAAGTTCACACAGCTCCATGGTTGGTGCTTCAGTCCCTGTGAGCACCCCCACCACAGGCCCAAACCAGCTGCCTCCGTTGGTTTTCCCATGGAGTTCTTGTCCCCTCTGGGTCCTTCTCTCCTTCCTCCTTCTCCCCCACGAGATACCCCACACTTCACCTAAGTTCGCCAGTGAGTCTCAGCATCTTTTTGGGTCCTCAGCTGCATGTGGCTTCTCAGAGGACAGTTATGCTATGCTCCTGTCTGTAAACACAGCAGAGTGTTGTCACTCTGTGTGTGGGGATTTGTTCTCTCCCTTGGGGTAGGTCACAGGTTGGGCCATTCAGTGGTTGGACATTCCCTCAATCTCTGCTCTATCTTTATCCCTGCATACCTTGTATACAGGGTAAATTTTGGGTTGAAGGTTTGACATACCTCACTATTTAGCATTATAGTTTCATTTAGTTTTGACTCCATGCTCATAGTTTGACTTATTTTGGAGGATTTGGGATAACACTACTCGATCTAAAGTCTCCACTGGGCTCTTAAAACTCTTCACGCCTTGAGGAATTCACATAAAAGAACTATTCCACTTGTAACCCCAGCACTCGGTCACTGCCGATCTTAGTTATGTGTGGATCTGTTTCAGTCTGCTATGAGTTGCTATAAGCAAATACCTGGAACTGGGTAATTTATATTGAAAGTTTTGTCTTGGCACACAGTTATGGAAATCCAAGAGCATGGTGCTAGTATCTCTTTGGCTTCCAGTGAGGATCTTCTGTTGGCAAGTGGGAAAAAAACAAAAAAAACAGATCTGTGTGGAGAGGGAAAGGAGACAAGGGAAACAGCCAGACAGGTTTAACAGTGATTCTCAACCTTCCTAATTATACAGCCCTTTAATACAGTTCTTCATGTTGTGGTGACCTCCAACCATAAAATTATTTTGTTGCTACTTCATAATTGTAGTATTCCTATTGTTTTAAATCATAATGTAAATATCTGACATGCATGATACCTAATATGTGACCCTCAAAGGGGTCTTGACCCACAGCTTGAGAACCATTGGTTTATAAGAAGCTGTGCCACTCTCGCAGGAACTGTATTGGTCTTTTAATGAGAACAAAGCTACTATAAATGTGCCAACACTGTTACATTGAGGATGAATCCTCATGTGCATTTATGCAAAGTATGGAGTATGGATTCCAGCAGAATACCTCAGGGTCTAATTTCAACTAGAGACACCAAAGATCAGGAGATACGTATCATCTTTCTCACAGCTTTATGATGAAAATAGCCAAGCCTGGGGCTGGAGAGATGGCTCAGTGGTTAAGAGCACTTTCTGCTCTTGTAGAGAACCCTGGTTTGGTTTTCAGCACCCACATGGTGGTTCACAACCATCTGTAACTCCAGTTCCAAGGGATCCTATAGCCTCTTCTGACCTTCAAAGACACATAAACAGACACACAAACAGACGAAGCACTCATACACTTAAAAAAATAGATCTTCAAAAGAAGGAAGGAAGGAAGTAAGGCAGGCAGGCAGGAAGTCAGACAGATAGACAGGCAGGCAGATAGGCAAACAGGCAGACAGGTGGGTGAGAGGGAGGGAAGGAGGGGGGAATGGAGGGAAGGAAGGAAGAAAGAAAAGAAAAAAGGAAGGAAGGAAGAAAGGAAAACAGGAAGGGAGAACGGAAGACAATCAAACCAACAACTTCTGTGGTTTTCTTTTAACATAAAATCTAAGTCATGATGTTAAATGCAAGCAAATAGTTTGATCTTAATATAAGAACATGGCTAATTTAGGTAAAAAAAATAAATAGTATTGGAGAAATATTACACTCCTATGAATTTGTCACAGAGAAACAGGAAAAATAAAATCTTATGCTTAAAACATGGACTTAAAATTAAAAGTTAATTACATTCTTTACTGAGGACACCGGGTGATCAGTTATGAAGATAATTACAACTACATACCAACTTGGGTAGAGATCAATAGATCCATAGAATAGAGCAAGTAAACAAATGATCTTTAACAGAGAACAGGACAGTCCAGTCCAGTCATCTATTCCTTTAACCGGCACTTCCTTAGTCACCATCATATGATAGATGCTACACTAAATACTGAGAACATAGACATGAATGTACTACATTCCCTGTCTGGTCAAAGATAACTAATTAAGTAAACAAATTCTAATGGATATGGTGCACAACCTACAGTTAGCAGTTCTTGACATTTTTGCGGCATCATCACCTCCATACATGCCATCCCCCCTTCTGTCTCATGTCAGTGTAAAAGGATAACAAGGCCTCAGGGCTCTATCCCTTCATGCTGGTGGGGAAGCTCAAGCTATTCAAATCCAATTCCTGAGGGAATCTTCACCACAATAAAACCCAGGGGCACTGGCTTTTCTTCTCACTCGGGACATCCCAGGCTTTTGTGTCTGCTCTGTTTTTTCCAGAAGGCCCCATTATGTGAGCAATAAACCTCCTTATGCCATTTTGATGCATGTGTGTGGTATCATCAGGCCTGATGTCTGACTAATTACAGACAGGTGCCTCCTAACTTCCACAGGTAACCACAGAACACACCTAGTGAGCTTGGATGCCTGGTATTCATGTCCTTATATGAGCCCTTCCACTTGAATGTGGGCTGAGCTGGGAACTCACCTTGACCAAATAGAATGCAGAAAAGGTGAGGGTATATCCCTGAAATTAGATTGCCTTAAGATGCTGGCTTCTCTCTCGCATATCTCCTATTATCCTCTTTCTTCTGATGATGGAAATCAGTTACCATGTTGGAGAGACCTGGTAAAGAGACCCACATAAGAAGGAACTGAGAAAGACCTGTGGTTAACAGCCAGAGAAACAGACGTCCATATCAGTCTGCCTGTGCAAAGCTGAATCCAGCCAACATCTATGGGATTTCCAGTAAATCTGCCCTGTGAATCCTTCATGTGACCATTGTTCTAACTAATGCCAAGGCCCTGCAAGAATGGACCATGGCTTCAAGGGCCCAGGTAACTTGTGAGTGGAATCTGGACCTATACAGACATAATTTCTTATTTTGATCCTCTAAGTGCTATAGATAATGTACTGAACTTCAGTAGGTAACCAATATGATGCAGTGTGGTAGGGGTGGAGATACAGAAAGATGGCCTGGTCCTTTAGAGTGATAAGGGAAAATTACCCAGCAGTAATGGGGTGAGTGAGGCACAGATCTGGATTAATAGAAGTGTAGATACTTAAGGCAATTAAGTGTAGCTGGACTAGGGAGCCTAAAAATGGTTTGTAGACAGAGAGCGTGAAGAGGTACTCTGACATGGGATATGACAGCACCTACTGAGGCCATGATATGGAGGATTCAGGGAAGTCATAAACAGAACAACAGCACTGTTATCCTTGTGAAACCTGAGTCAGTCTGCATCTTCAAATTCAGACATGTCTGCAGGACCTGGATGTCAAGAAACGTCTTGGTAAATGGTAACCTCTAAAAAGCAGACTCTTAGAGACAGTGGCAGCGAGAATGGCTCTAAGCTTTGCAATCTGGTGTCTTCCCATCTGTCCTTATGTTTGTCAGTCATTACAGATGGATGCCTCTACACAGACACAAGCAAACCCTTGTAACAACAAGTTAAGAAAGTGATGGATGGGTCCTCAATATTCCCATGGGAATCTCAGAGTCTGAGACAATATCTCCAAGTCAGCAGCAGTGTCCAAGCTGGCAGGACTCAAGGTACTGGCTGTTTGCAAGGACATTGGCACCTCTCGCCTTGGACACCAGCTGACACCACTGGTGTCAGTGCCCTGGTATGGACTCCAGGTCTGTCAGTAGCAGTCACTGTTCTTCTCTTTGAGAGAATAAGAAAGAAAAAAAGGAGAATTTCAGGTCATAAGTGAGACATCATCATCCAATCACAATCCATGGAGGCTCCTGTGTTTGGAGAATAATTTACAAAATCTAGGAGTTCCTCCAGCAACGGATAAGAAGAATAAAAGAAAGAAATGGAGAAAAGCAGAAGCAGAGAGAGAGACAGAGGGAGGAAGAAGAAGAAGACAGAAGAAGAGGGAAAGAAGAAGGGAAGAAGGAAGAAAGACTATTGTAATTAATATACTTTCAGAACTCTTTAGATTTACAAAAATATTGAGTAGACTGTGCAATTTCTGCAAGCTTACACCCCCACACAATTTTTCTTACTATTGTCTAATAGTACTATTGTACTATTAGACTGCTATGTTCATTCGTTTATTGAATTAGCTAATATTGATGCGTGATTATGACACAAAGCCCATAGGCTCTTTCCATTTCCTCAATACTTGTATAATATGTATCCCAAACACAACACTGCCATTGCCATCACTCCTTTGGTGATTCTGGATTGTGACTTTGACTCAGAATTTGATGTTGATGAGTGACAGTTTTGAGGCATTATGAACAAGTATAATGCAAGATTTTATTTTATTTGAAATAGTCTGATCTTATTCTCATAATGAGATAGGCTTATGAGTTTTTGAAAAGAATAAAAATAAACTGAACATTGGGAAGGTATACTGGGCCAATTTACTCTCATAAATGTGGCATATTTATATCTATTGTTTTGTATAATACTTACTGTTATAAGAGAAGGAACCAGCTGTTGGACTGAAAGGGGAAACTTCTGGAGGGAAGAGGGTGCAAGGGCGGGATAGGGAGGGGGAATAGGGAGGGGTTTGTTACTGAGTTGTAACTTCAAGAAAAAAAAATAAAGTATTTAATTAAAAAAAAAAAGAAAAGAATAAATAGTATTCTGATGTAAATACTATATCCCGTATTTGCCTCCATATTACTCTGGCCTGGCCAATATGAAATGGGTTATATTTCCTCTTTGGAAGAAGTTACTACTGTAGAGGAAACAGGAGTTGAGAGAAAGAAGCCACACTCTCTGATCAACCTAAAGACTCAGACAAGGCAAAATAGAGATGTCAGCTGAGGCCAATGTGGTGTGAAGACAATGGAAAGGAAAAACAAAAGGATGTGTTAACAACTTGAACACAGCCTTAACTCTGTAACCGGTTGGTTGTACCTGACTTTGAGAAATCTGCACACATAACTAAGAAGAAATGATTGAAAGTATAAAAGAAGACGTAGAGTGAGCAAGGTGACAAAACCAAGGAAAGAAACAATTGAAATATGCTGTAGCCATCAGATGATTGGGGCCGGGGGAGGATAGAAATGAACCCAGTCTTCACAGACTGGTAGGACTGCTCCACCGGGTAGGAGCATTACTTAGGGAGGTAGAAGAGACCCCTGTGAGAACAGGAAAATAGTGGGAATCTAGAAACCTGAATGCCTCCAGTAAGAGGAAGGAGAATCGTCAGAGAACAAAGCAGTACAGAACTGAAGATCTGTAGTAACATGTGAGACATGGACATAGTTGTTGTCTGTGTGAACTGGAAGGAACCAGTGAAGGAAGAATGAAAGCAGTCTCATGGCAGCTGAAAAGATGAGAAAATTAGCTATTCTACAGAGGGAAAGGGCTGCGATGCATTGTGTTCCTTAAGTTTAGTACTCCTGAAGCATAGGTGGTGAGTTATTCTCCCATTTTCTGGATCAAAATCTAAGCCACTGGAACATAAGAAGTCAAGATTTGAACCCAGGCTGCTGAGTCTCATGTGCTTATTTGCCACCTTCTACTCCCTGTGAAAGCCTGGGTGGCTGACTGCAGCAGCAGAAGAGACTAGGAGAAAGTAACGACTGTGGGTGGCACATGAAGGGTTGCATAACAAATATTTGTAGGATGAAGGAAAACTCAGCGCAGCGATACGGATATGTAGCCATAGGGCAGGAAGTTGCTGCAGGTCATGCTCCACAGTGCTGGTTACGTCACCAGCAATGAATAAGCTCAGTGTTCTTCAGGAACAGTGGGTAACTTGTTTTATTCTCTTACAGCTCAGCTTTTCACCACTTTCTTCTCACTTATCTGAATCCTAGTCCCTCAGTGAGGAATCCCTTGGATGCCTGAAGCTACTAGAACTGGAAAATACTTCGGGGAGTTTCCAAGGCAAGGAGAAAGCAAAGCTCAATGAAAACATGAAATCCAATAGCTGCAACGTAGAGATCCCCAAATAGGTCTAACAGAAGCAGGCTTGGAATCTGTGTGGAGTGCGGAGCCAGGGATTTGAAACCCTAGGAACCAAGAGTCACAACAGAGGGCCAGAAAGATGATCTTAACAGATGTTCCCCTCCGAGTCTCAGTTTTAGCTTGTCAGTCATGGTGATAAATGGCTAGGCTGGCCAGCCGAAAGGGTTGTGAGAGGTCAGATACCTCCAGGTAGTAAATATTCTGTGGGCAGAAGCTATGGGATTTTTTTCCCAACAATTATATCCACAGCATCTGACATGGAGACTGTGTTTTTAAAAGATTGACTATAATGGAACAATTGCAATTTCCAAATTTTAAACTAAAATCATTTTGGAGTGTTTTAATTGTCACATTATAACACATTTGGGCATGAACTTGATCATTTAAATGTAATAATTCAAACATAAACTACAGGACTCTTGGAGTCACACCTTATAGAATATGTTTGGCATGCCGTTGCATGTTATCAACACATATACAATCCCAACTAGGATGATTAATGATTATACTCACAAGGGAGTTCTGTGACTCAGACATTGGTTAATCATTCTTACTAATTACAGACAGTCATGCCACTAGAAAATTCTTTTGCTATTCCAAGTTTTCTAAGATATCGCCAGACTGATTTCCATAATGGTTGTACTAGTTTGCACTCCCACCAGCAATGGAGGATTGTTCCCCTTCACAACCTCACCAGCGTGTGTTGTCATTTGTGGGGTTTTTTTATGTTTATTTATTACTTCAGGTTACATCTCCATCACAGTGTCCTCTTTCCACCCCTCCCAGTCCTGCCCTCCCACCCTCTACTCCCTATCCCTTCCATCCCAATCCTCTGGAGTACGGTGTCCCTACATATCAGTTCCCCACCCCAGTTCAGCAGTCATATGAGGGCCAAGAGCGTCCTCATACACTGGAGGGGCTACAAGGCATCACCACTAGGGCAATGTGTCTCATTGACAAGTAACAAAGTCTATGTTCATGTTCCCTTTGGTGCATTGGCTATAGTATAGTTATCCCGTACTATATGGATAAAATCTGATTATAAATGAATAGGTGCCATGCACATCCTTCTGAGTCTGGGTTAGCTCACTCAGGATGAGCTTCTCTAGTTCCATCCATTTGGCTGCAAATTGCATGATTTAGTTATTTCTGATGGCAGAGTAGTATTCCATTGTGTAGATGTACCACAGTTTTTTCATCCATTCCTCTGTTGAGGGACATCTTCATTGTTTCCAGTTTCTAGCTATTACAAATAAGGCTGCTATGAACATAGATGAAGAAATGTCCTTGTGATTTGGTGAGGAATCATTTGGATATATACCCAGAAGTGGTATCTCTGGGTCTTGAGGTAAAGCTATTCCAAGTTTTCTAAGATATCGCCAGACTGATTTCCATAGTGGTTGTACAAGCCTACACTCCTACCAGCAATGGAGGAGTGTTTCCCTTTCTCCACAACCTTGCCAGCATGTGCTGTCATTTCAGTTTTTGATCTTAGCCATTCTGACAGGTATGAGATGGAATGTCAGAGTCATCTTGAGTTGCATTTCTCTGATGATTAAGGATGCTGAGCATTTCTTCAAGTGTCTCTCAGCCATTAGGGATTCCTCCTTTGTGAATTCTCTGTTTAGCTCTGTTCCCCATTTTTTATTGGATTATTTGGTTTCTTGGAATTTAATTTCTTGAGTTCTTTGTAAATTTTGGATATTAGCCCTCTGTCGGATGTGGGGTTGATGAAGATCTTTTCCTAATCTGTAGGCTGCTGTTTTGTTCGAATGACAGTGTCTTTTGCCTTACAGAAGCTTTTCAGTTTCATGAGGTCCCATTTATTGATTGTTGGTCTCAGGTCCTGCGCTGTTGATGTTCTGTTCAGGAAGTTGTCACCTGTGCCAATGAGTTCAAGGGTTTTCCCCACTTTCTCTTCTAATAGATTTAGTGTGTCAGGCTTTACGTGAAGTTCTTTGATCCACTTGGACTGAAGTTTTGTGCAAGGTGATAAGTATGGGTCTAATTTCATTCTTTTACCTGTCAACACCCAGTTAGACCAGCACCATTTCATAATAGCCATAAACAATATAAAATACCTGGGGGTAACTCTAACCAAGCAAGTGAAAGAGCTATATGACAAGAACTTCAAGTCCTTAAAGAAAGAAATTGAAGAGAACATCAGAAGATCGAAAGATCTCCCATGCCCATGGATAGGTAGGATCAACATAATAAAAATGGCTATCCTGCCAAAAGCAATATACAGATACAATGCAATTCCTATCAAAATACTAACACAATGCTTTATAGACCTGGAAAAAGCAATTCTCAATTTCATTCAGAATAACAAAAAAAAAAACAAAAAACAAAAAACAGAGTAGCTAAATCAATCCTGAACAATAAAAAAACATCTGGAGGCATCGCCATCCCAGATTTCAAGTTGTAAAAGAGCAATAGTAATAAAAACAGCATGGTTCTGGTATAGAAGCAGACCAGTGGATCAATGGAATTGAACTGAAGACCCAGAAATGAACCCACACACCTATGGTCACTTAATTTTTGACAAAGAAGTCATTTGAGTTTTTGATCTTAACCATTCTGACAGGTGTGAGATGGAATCTCAGAGTTGTCCTGAGTTGCATTTCTCTGATGATTAATGATGCTGAGCATATTTTCAAGTGTCTCTCGGCTATTAGAAATTCCTGTTTTGTGAATTCTCAGTCTAACTCTGTTTCCCATTTTTTGTTTGAATTATTGGTTTCTTGATGTTTAATTTCTGCCCTAGGGGTGTTAACATGTAGGCCCCCAGTGCAAGAAGAAGCTCTTAGACCTCATATGACTGTTGAACTGAGAGGGGCTGATATGTAGGACACTCCACATCGGAGGAGTGGGAAGAGTGGGAGAGGGAGGAGAGGGTGGGAGGGTGGAACTGAGAGAGGTGAAAAGAGGGCACTATGATGGAGATGTAACTTCATGTAATAAATAAACAGTATAATAAAAAATTAAAATAAAATAAAACCTAAAAAATGAAAGAAAGAAAAGAAAATTCTTTTGCTGTATGCATAGGCGACTCAGGTTTTTAAGTTTCCCCCAAGTATCCAGATTTGATCATAGAAATAGTATAACTTGCTACAGGAGAAAGACACAATCAGGAGGACAAGATTTTATGAAATTGTGGAGATAATGAAGTGACTTCTGGAAGGTCATTGACTCTCCCTCTGGGACGGGACTGAAGTTCCTGAGGTGAGCAGGGTTGCCAGTCTAGTGTAAATTAGGATTGGATGAGGATACTCTAGAATCCAGACAGACAGCATAGGAGTCCCAAGTATAAACTAAACACCACGCCCATCTCTCATGCTCTGCAATCTTGAGGTGCAAGGCGCCTTCAGAAAGGACCCGCCCCTCTGTGTAGCTGAGCATCTGTCTGTGCAGGACTCCATTCAGCTCACGGTAGGAGAACACAGAGAGATCTGCAAGCCAACATTTTTGACCCACACTGAAAACCTGGACCAGTAGATGAAGAACAAGTGCCCACAGTTCAGCAGAGCTAGTCAGTGCTTAGCTTCTGCCTTAGGTTATCCCTTCAAACAGCACACCGGGGACTGAAGAGATAGCTTGGCATTTAAGATCACTAACTGTTCTTACTTACAGGTCATGGTTCGGATCCCACATTGTGGCTCACAACCAACCAGTAATGCCAATTGCAGGGAATTGAATGGCTTCAACTGACCTCAGCAGGCATCACACACATATGTGCATGCATACATATAAGCAGGCAAAACGTGCATAAAATGAAAATAATCTTTAAAAAATACCCTCATACTAGATTTTCCTATGACAAGTTATAATATGGAATCATAAAGAAAATACTCAGGGAAATATCAGTACAGATTAGCTGAACTGATACACTATAACATTACCATATTAAGGAACACTTCGTGTTGTATGGATGTGTTTGTCACTCATTCACACTCACCCTTGTGGAGAGAATCTCTTATGTCTGTACAGAAACTTCACCTCTCAATAATAAAGCTGATTGGTCTATAGCTCAGGCAGGAAATAAGAGGGAGGAGTTCTGATAGAAAGAGTAAATTCTGGGACTGAGCAAGGCACAGGAGGATTCGCCTGGGAACTCTGGAGGACAAACACATGAAAGCTGAACAGAGGTAACCAGCCATGTGGCATATAAACATTAGAAAAACGGAGTAGTTAAGTTTTGAGTTAGTCGAGGAACAAGCCAAAGTTATGGTCCAGGTGTTTATCAATATAATAAGGTCTCAAAATTATTTCTGGGAACAGGGGCACAGTTACAGAAACACCCCTCAACACACTCTAGCTCTCCATGCTTTGCAGATCACCTCCTTTCCTTTCCACACACTTCCCTGGATTATTGGAAAACACACCATCCTCTGCACTTGAGAGCAGGCTCCAATATGCCTCTGTCCAGATAGTTAGCATCCTGCAATATGGCAGTAGGGCACTGTGCTACAGGAAGCCAAGGCTGACAGATCTCCTTTTACTTCCAACCAATGAAAAGAACTCTGGAATCAGTGTCACAGGTCTTTTATCAACCATCTATAGTACCAAAGAAGCCAGGCAAACTGCAAAATCCTCTCTCTACAGCCCAGCCTCCACTGTCTGTTTCTGCCTTCTCTCACTAAACCCCTGTTCTCTGCAGGGCCATGCCAATGGAGCATACACTCTTTCAGGAAGAAAACCCCCCTGTGCACCTGCCATCTGTGGTTTGTTCTGTACAGACCAAACAAGGAAAAGTACTGATCATCAACCTAAATGAACCATAAATAGCATCCTCTTAGAATACCAAAATTAAGTCAAATTCCTGCATGAAATATAATCTGGTTCCTTTGTCACCTTTTCCCTAAGAAAGATATGAATCCACATCATCACTTCATTCCTGCTGTGGTCTCGATCAAGACCACCTAGAAGCAGTATATGAGCAAAGGTAATTCTCTCACATGTAAACAAACAATCAGTGCTTCTAGGAACTTGTCTGCTCTATACCAATTCAGGGGGAAGAGGAGAGAATTCTCCTCCAGAATGTAAAGGATCATCTAAAACTTATTACCAAATAGGAGCTTTTGTTTGTATGTTTTGAGACTGGATATGTTCCAGTCCATATATAGCCAAGGATGATCATGAATTCCTGATCCTCCTGCCTCTACCTCCTAAATTATGAGATTATAACTATGTGGCACTGAACATAGGTAAATAAAATCTTAAACATCATACCTAGAAGCATTGGCTTTCAAGTTTATTGCTGCTCTATGGTTTTCCCCAAGCACAATAAGTGAGTATTTATATTACACGTGTTTAACAGAAACACTCCTGCGGATGGCTCCAGTAGCCTTCACCACTAACTCACATATGTCCCATCTGGGAAATGACAGATTCACCTCTGGAGATAGAAAGCTATGAGCAACTTGCAAAGAAACCTGAGTTAACAGAGCTGAAGTTTCAACCAGCCATTAAATGTCTAGCTAGTGTACCTCTTCACAGAGGATATTCCACATTGCTGAATATAACAAGTGAAATGACAACAATGGCCTCCTTGAGGGGCCAGTATACAAAGTAAGATCTGGTATGATTTTCTCTGTACTCACAATAAGTTTTTGTCATCACTTTGGATACTACCGAAAATGACACGGGTTAGGTACCTTCTAAACAACAAACTTTTTTTCACTCACAGTTCTAGAGGCTGAGAAGTCCAAATGACAGTCCTGGTGAACTCAGCATCTGGTGAGGAACTTCTTTCTTCTTCATAAGTGCTATCTTTAATTGTGTCTTCACATAGACAAGGGAAGACAGTTCTTAGGGGCCTTTTTCAGAAGATAACTAATCTCACTCATGAATACTCCATCGTCATGGATTGACCATTTCCCATTTTCACCTACTAATGCCATCATTGGTAACATCTAACATGGTGTTAGAGTTCCAAATATGAATCTGAAGGGGGCACAAACAGGCCACAGCAGCACTTACCAGATAGAAATTAGAATTATTTATCACACAAGAGCCTTCTCAGTTATATATATATATATATATATATATATATATATATATGAGCAAATGTATACATGCATGTATATCTAAACACAAATTCTTGACCCTCATCTGTCATATCTACCTCCCCCAAATCATTCTGCTTCCATTTTGTGTCCTCACTATACTATCTAGGTAGGATATGAAATGAAGGACTATGGTAGAGTGAGGAAAAATACAATGAAATAACAAATTCTGCTACATTAACTGTAGCCAAATGTGTCTTTTATTCCAGTCTGGTTCTTCTAACAAATAAGCTTGAAGTTACTTCTTCCTTAATCAACTGCTCTTAGTCTTTATTCTTATTGTAAACACAATGCCAAAATGTGTAAGGGCAGTAAGTTATGACAAATTTCCAGTTTCTCATGAGAACAGATGGAATGTATTGCCTATTTTCACCTTACTTTAAGCTGCTAAATCATAGCATGTGTGTGTTATACTGAAATATATAAAGTTGGAACAATGTTAATTTTTTTCCTGCAATTTCATATTCCCCAGATGTACTTTTTATTGTTTTCCTAAATAAAGAGATTTAAATCCCAGGGGAGGAGTCTCTACACTTCCCATGCTCTTCTCATTTAGCAGAATAATACAAATTATAAATCATATGATTCATTTTGCTGGTGCCTTCTCTCAACTGCCCTATACTCACTGAAAAATTACTGAACTCCTACTGTGCACCCAATATTGTTCTAGACTCTGTAGAAACAGAAGTGAGCCTTAGCGTCTTAGTCTAATAGACTTGTTAAGTTGACTACCAAGATATTTTATCAATGACTATGCTATATGTCCAGAAATAAACACAAAGTACTATGCTGTAAGACAAGAAAGAAAAAACATTTTACATAGGACAATAGGAAATGGAGCACTATGACTTGATTTCCACTGAATATTAATAGATACAGATAATTGAGAAATAGAGAGAAAGGATTTTATGCAGAGGAAAAAAATGTGAGCAGTGCCAGAGAGAGACTGAGATTCTTATAGCCCTGAGTAAGGCAAGAGGTGCTCTGAGATGGGCATAACCAGGCACAGAAAGAGACAAGCAGAGTAAGAATGTGGGCAAATGATCTGGAATGCATGCAGAGGATTATTTTTACTGTTTTCAACCAGTTTGTAATATATTGGTAATGTCTAATGATGGGCTATTAGCAATGCTTCAAAATAAAGAAATGGAGCTCATGCAAGACTAGGAATAAACTGAGTTTTCATAGTAAGGTCATCGGTCATTACATCATAGGAAGGCAATGGGGCACCTAAGACATGAGATATTTCCTTTGTAGCTTATATGCCATAAATAGCTGTAAACTATTTGTAAGACACTTTTTACTGCTCCATCTAATACACAAGAACATGCATTTTACAAGGAGGGGCATCTGCATAGGTGAGATGTCGATAAGACATGCATGATTTTAAAGAGGCAGAGAAAGAATTGTCAGGAGACGGGGAGTAGACTTGTATGTGGTGGCTTATATTGTGGGGGAAATATTTGAAAAATGCAAACAACTATTCCAACCAATATTTAGAATAATCTCATAAGCTTATACACTTGCCTCCTCACTCTCCTAAGAACTATTATATTGATAGGAAGAATGAAGAATTGAAATGATTCCCTTTTTTTTTTTTTTTTAGAATACCAAAAAAATCAAAGAGATAAGGGAGGCAGAAAGATGCTGAACATTTCAAAGTTTCCTGTTAGAATTTGCAAATGATAAAATATGAACTGTCTTTGAATAGAAGACAAAGCAAATACATTTCTGGTTAGAACTGCTCATATCCCATGGCTGCAATCTACTACCGTGTAGACTAACTGTTACCTAATCTCTATCTGGCCCAACATTGTGTAAGTGAAAAAGAAATGTCTGCACTCTCCAAACTCCCCTTCTGTTCCAGCAGCTCAGGCATTAAGAAGAGGCCATGCTTTAGTCCAGGCTATGACCTTATCATCCAGGTAGCTTCCCATGTCCGCAATTTCAAATAGAAGTGGCATGAGGAAGAACTAGGTCTTCTAGCCTTCAGATGCTTAAATCCTGGGAAGTAGCATTTTATCATGTATTGACCCTTTCTAATGATATTTACTTAGTTTCCCCATGACAAGGCCTGGGGATTCCCTTGAGTGTACACTAGCAGAAGAAACCATCAAAGTCCTTGCTTTTCTGGAAGTTCTAGATTCATGAGGGAAACAAGAAACCAAGAGGTAAATGAAAAAGGCTTTTGCTGTAACATGGCATCTATGCATTATCAAATGCTGCTAATCTATGGAGATGATGAGGAGCCCAGGTTTGCATTTGGTGTTCTGTGTGTAGACTGATGAATAATGCAGAATGTACTTTGCAAATAGTGCCTAGTTGGGTAGTGGTTTTACAATTCACTGCCTATAGATATTTAATATACTGTTCTTGATAGACTACCTACAGAAACTAGGCAGAGTATCTTCCTAATGTAATTAAAGTCTGGAAATCATAGAAAGAATATTAACATGAGAAGATACTGGTTCTTTGGTTCTTTCTTAGGGTGCCATGAGGGAAAAGAAATCAGGTTATATTTTCCATGTCCTGCCAGAAGGCAGGCTGAGGAAGACTAGGAATCCAAGAATGTATGCTTACATCAAGACCAGCAGTTCTCAACCTTCCTAATGCTATGGCCTTTTGATAAAGTTCCACATGTTGTGGTGACCCCAACGATACAATTATTTTCATTGCTACTACATAACTGCAATTTTACTACTGCTATGAATCATTATGTAAATATCTGTGTTTTCTGATAGTCTTAGGCAACCGTTGTGAAAAGGTCATGACCCCCAGGTTGAGAACCACTGATCTAGACTATCTATGCACATATCAGTGTCCACGATTCTCCTTCATGAACTTGCAAAAGTACCTGTCCATTTCTACTTCATATAGAGAATATAAAGGCTCATTTACAGTCTCCTAAATATGAGCTGCCATACAGCTTAGGACTGTTGAGTTTATTCATGTATAACCTAAAAAAGAAAAACAATGCCATAACATGCCACCAACAGTGATTGTACTTTTGGGTTTTGGGGGGGTTGTTTTTGTTTTTTATATTTATTTATTACTTCAGGTTACATCTCCATCACAGTGTCTTCCTTCTGCCCCTCCCAGTCCCGTCCTCCCACCCTCAACTCCCAATCCCTTCCATCACACTCCTCTGGAGTGGAATGTCCCTACATAACAGTCCCCCACCCCATTTCAGCAGTCATATGAGGGCCAAGAACCTCCTATTACACTGGGGGCCTACAAGGCAGCAGCACTAGGGCAAAGTGTCTGATTGACAGGTAACAAAGTCTATGTTCATGTTCCCTTTGGTGCATTTGTTGTAGTATAGATACCCTGTACTATATGGCTAAAATCCAACTATAAGTGAATAGATGCTGTGTGCATCCTTCTGGGTCTGGGTTAGCTCACTCAGGATAAGCTTCTCTAGTTCCATCCATTTGTTGCAAATTTCATGATTTCATTGTTTCTGATGGCTAAGTAGTATTCCATTGTGTAGATGTACCATAGTTTTTTAATCCATTCTTTGGTTGAGGGACATCTGGGTTGTTTCCAGTTTCTAGCTATTACAAATAAGGCTGCTATGAACATAGATGAGGAAACTTCCTTGTGATTCAGTGAGGAATCATTTGGATGTATACCCAGAAGTGGTATGGCTGGCTCTTGAGGCAGAACTATTCCAAGTTTTCTAAGATATGGCCAGACTGACCTCCATAGTGGTTGCACAAGCCTGCATTCCCACCAGCAATGGAGAAGAGTTCCCCATTCTCCACACCCTCACCAGCATGTGCTGTCATATGAGCTTTTTAATCTTTGCCATTCTGACAGGAGTGAGATGGAATCTCAGAGTTGTCTTGAGTTGCATTTCTCTGATGGTTAAGGATGCTGAGCATTTCTTCAAGTGTCTCTCACCCATTAGGAATTCCTCCTTTGTGAATTCTCTGTTTAGCTCTGTTCCCCATTTTTTTATTGGATTATTTGATTTCTTGGCATTTAATTTCTTGAGTTGTTTGCAAATTATGGATATTAGCCCTCTGTCAGATGTGGGGTTGGTGAAGATTTTTTTCCCAATCTGTAGGCTGCCTTTTTGTTCGAATGACAGTGTCTTTTGCCTTACAGAAGCTTTTCAGTTTCATGAGGTCCCATTTATTGATTGTTTGTTTTAGGTCCTGAGCTGTTGACGTTCTGTTGGCGTTCTGTTCAGGAAGTTGTCACCTGTGCAGATGAGTTCGAGGGTTTTCCCCACTTTCTCTTCTAGTAGATTTAGTGTGACCGGCCTTGTGTTAAGGTCTTTGATCCACTTGGACTTAAGTTTTGTATAAGGTGATAAGTATGGGTCTAATTTCATTCTTTTACATGTGGACATCCAGTTGGACCAACACCATTTGTTGAAGATGCTGTCCTTTTTCCATTGTACGGTTTTGGCTTCTTTGTCAAAAATTAGTGACCATATGTGTATGGGTTCATTTCTGGGTCTTCAATTAGATTCCATTGATCTGCTGGTCTGTTTCTATACCAGTACCATGCTGTTTTTATTACTATTGCTCTGTAATGCAGCTTGAAATCTGGGATGGTGATACCTCCAGATGTTTTTTGTTTATTTTTTTTTTTTATTGTTCAGGATTGATTTAACTTCTGGGTCTTCTGTTGTTCCATATGAAGTTGAGAATAGCTCTTTCCAGGTCTATAAAGAACTGTGGTGGTATTTTGATAGGAATTGCATTGAATCTGTATATTGCTTTTGGAAGGACGGCCATTTTTAGAAGGCAGGTATATGACTTAGACCACCAAGTCAAAATAAACCCCTGAGGTCATTAATTTTTTAATCAAATTTGATAGACAAGTTGCTGCTTCCAAACATGCATAATGTACTTAAATAGTCCTGAAAGATAAGAATTAGAAATATAAAATAGGGGAGAAACAGTTCAAGCTGTGGACGTTTACCTGCTTCATATATGTCCTCACCTAGGAGCTGTGGGGAAGGATGTGCCCTACCACAACTCTTCAGGAAGGTCACCTAGGAGCTGTGGGGAAGGATGTGCCCTACC
>CAJQZJ010033498.1:2178828-2199387 GCA_907164525.1 Lophiomys imhausi | reverse complement strand
ACCACAATTCTTCAGGAAGGAGATGTTCTTTATGTTGATTTCACTTCAATTGAAAAAAATTAATATGTCAAATTGTGCTTCCACGAGAACAGGGGTGGCTTGGTCCCCACAATCCTAAAGCATAACAGCTTCTGGCAGGACAGAGGCTGCTTAATAAAGACACTCTGTGCAGGGAGAGAAAAGAGTAGGGGAGGGTGTGGGGACAAAAGTAGGTGGAGGACATCGGGGCTGAGAGCAGGTGAGTGAGGGGAACTAGAGGAGGCAGAGCAGGGCAGACTCTTTTCAATTTCCTCTTTACTTTCTTTTCTATAATAAAATTACACTTCTCCTTCCTCTTCCTCCCTCCATGCTCTCCTTCAAATTCATGGCCTCTTCTTTTCACAGGATGTTATTTCAGGATATACTCTTAATTTCTGAGCTGTCTCTCCACATACACAGATAACCTTAACCCTCAAGGTATAGCCATGTATTCATTGATATCTGCCATAGTTCTCTATATACCCCTTTCTCTTTTAACTTGATCCCAGTATCTTTCTCATTTTCCACTATCTTCTTTTAAGTTATTTTATGCAAAATGCTCACAGGAATCTACCACCTCAGTTTATATCAATCATGCGTAGTTTCTCAAAACTAGCATAATAGCTTTTAGCTTATAGATATTCTTGAATTGTTCTTAATATTAATTATTATCATTGGTCAAACATATGGGTGATAACATCTCCCAGATACTATAGACACTTAAAATATTTGTGTGATATTTTTGAGACATAAAAACACTGACAGAATGAAAGAAGAAAGAATGCATCCATGTGCTTAAGTAAAGACTGAAAGTCAGTGGGGGTCATTGTGCAGCTTGTCTGATTTCTACTCAGACACCTGCTGCAAAGTGGTTGTGAAGGCTAATGAAATAGTAACACAATACACACAGGACCAACCTGCTGTTAGAAGCCACCCAGGCTCACCCTGCCCACCTGCATAACTTAGGGTTATTATTTCTTATGACATTACTGCTTATATTCTAAGGGGCCATGTCCTGCTAAGTTAGTAGATAAATTTTGAAAGAATCAAGGTATGAGGAAGAAGAGAATATGAGCTTTCAACCCAGGTACTATTTTGTAATTTGACAGGTAAAATGTTCACCACAGATTCAAATGTGCTTTTTTTGTATGTAAGTATGTCTTCAGTCCTCACTGACTCTTGCCCTCCCATTCCCTGGGAGCAGTTCTTGATGATGTCATCTATGTCGATTGATTTATGAGCCTTAAACCTACAACTTCAACCTGGTCATCTCACACGCTCCATATTCATGACTGAGACTGCCCACCACACCTCCCACACCTGTCATTCCTCTCATGTCAAATCTAGAGGGATCACTTCCTGTCTCAGTATGTCCTGCCTTCAGCATACTGTGACCAGCGAATGCCACCACCGTTTATTTATCTGATTCTCAAGAGCAAAACAGGGTGGGGGGACAAACATCAACAAGAGAACAAAACTGGAGATCCTGCTTTATCAGTCTTGGTACTATCAATGTGAAGTTCTTTACTCTTTTCCCTTCTAGACTTCACAACTGCCTCACCAGACAAATCACTGATGATGTGCAGTACTGCAGCCCGAGACCCACATATTAAACGTCAAAGAGAACATGTAATACATGCAACATTGTTTTTGCTTCTTACACTTTGGCTTGGCAAATTTCCTCTTGTTCCCTAAGTGATGAGTTTTGATAAGACGTTTGTCCTGCCTTAAAATATCATTTATTGCCCATCACAGTCATTTGGGATCTATATACAGCAATCCAGAAATGTGAGAGTCTTGCTTTGCATTTGTCTTGTTTATTTGTTTAAAAGTAAATATTACTTAAAAACTGTAGGAATAAGAAAGGAGAGACTGCATAAGGGTTTGGGATTCATTATTCTATTTTCCTTGGCCTTGAGAGTCAGACTTATCTACATTCCATATGTTTTCTAAACCACCATTTGGCATAAATCTTGACCAAAAAAAAAAAAAAAGAAGAAACGGTAATATCATATTCTTTCTCTTCTGCTCTGTACCTTGTTGAAATGGATTCTAGCCTTGATTTCACACTTTACCAAACCTTCACTGCCCACAATAGAAATGACCAAATCCACTCCATCTTAAAGAGAGGAATCTCATCTTAGAGAGAAAGACTTTGCTGTGCACTCTTGTTAACCCTTATCTTTACTGGTGATGACAAGTGTCCTGGGAGAGTTATGGGGGAGGGGAGTAAATTGGATTCATGTTCTTTGTGTCTAGTTCTGAAAGAAAGATTTCCATATCTAAAGGAGACTGTCTGGCTCCCAGGCCTATGAGAAGGGAGGATAACCTGGTTCGATGTAGAAGCTTGTAGGGACCCTGTGCTGGTCTGTGGGCCAGCTGGACTGACAGGACTGCAGCTTGCTGAGAGTGCAGAATCTGGCTCCATTCCAGACATGCTTCTCACAATCTTCCTGTGTTTTTATTATGAGACTCCCTAGGTCACTTAAATGAGCAGTAAAGCTTGAAGTGAAGTCAAACATGTTGGTGTACCTTTAAACTATGTATTAATAATTCTAAACACCTTCTAGCCAACCATTAGAAAGGATACCAATTAGAAAGGATACCAAAATGAAGACGTTCTCAGGTGCAAGTCCTTGGGACAATTAATCAGCTGCCCATCCAAATCAGCATCCACCACGGGGAAGACAGCAGTGATCAGCAGCCCTGGGGTCATCCAGCTATCATGATGACAGTTGCTGCACTCCTCCTCCCCCACTTGAATTAGCTGTCCATTTGAATTAGCTGAACTCCCTCCTGGCACATTGTCTGCCTGTCCAAGCTTGCCACCTTGGGACAAGTGCTGTACTCATGGTGGCTAGGAGCCAGCTGTCACCGAACCCTCATGTGAAGCCGCAGTCTCTTCCGTCCATTGGCCTAGGCACAAGCCATTTGCACATCCACGCTTGGGGTCATGGCCTCTTCCATCTATCCATCCTGGCTAAATCTACAAGGCAAGTGCTGCCCTCCATGGGGCCTTGGTCTCGGGCTGTGGCTTTTCACTTGGGCTCTGACCAACCTCAGCCTAAAGTCTCAGCAGCAACTTGGTCTAGAGTCTTTCAAAGTGAAGTAGCAATGAGCAGCGTTGAGAAGCAATGCCAAGCAAAAAGTCGTCTTGAGTTTCCAAGCCTTTCCTTTTATATACTTTCTCTAATTATGCACTAGGATGTTTTCTCATTGGCCAACCTTATGCCCTCCTCCTGAGGTTCACCTGTTGACCAAGACCAAGTGCTCTCCCATGTGTTCCCCACAGGGGCCAGCTATTAGGCCTATTTTGTATGTCCCCTTTATGAGTCTGCTTTTCAGAAGCATTCCTACAGCCTTTACATATTCCATCAACATAATTGTGTTTACAAGAAATCCAAACATCCACTACTCTAACGTGTATGACTGAAGGTATACAGATAAATCATGAAAATTGTTTTTAAGATTTTGTTTTTATTGGAGAGTATCTGTGTGAGTGTATCCCAAGTAAGTGCCAATACCAACAGAGGCCAGAAAAGGACATTGGTTCTCCTACAGCTGCCCAATGTGGGTGCTCGGAACTGAACTCGGGTTCTCTCAGAGATGGAAATGCCATCTCTCCAGTCCCAAGAAAAGTATTTTTAAATGATAGTTCTAAATGAAAATAATCAAGGCCTTAAACATGTGAAAAGGGAAAAGCAAAATCCTGAGCTCAATCTACCCAAACATTTCTTCAAGAAGAAATCTGTTTACCATTATACTTGCATAAAAGGATAGAGCAACAAGCTCTCGTGAATCATCCAGAATAGGGACCAAATACGTCCCCTATAGCAATGACTGAGGCTTAAGCACTTCCTATACACTGTGTAGTTATTTGTTTAAGCAAGACCCAAATTCTAGTTCCATAATACTTTTTATAGACTCAGAAATGAATATTACTTAGTGATCTAATGAAGCTCTGTTCTAATTCCAAGCTCCTTACTGGTTTGGACAAACCTCGTGTGACTGCATCTACCCCTAAACCTTGTTATTGTGGTCATATTCAGATTAAACTAAGAAAAGTAGGGGTATGAAACTTAACATAATTAGACGTTCAGCAGCTTGGCTCCACGTGCCCCTCCTTCCTCCATGTACACACAGCCTTCCTTACTTTTGACCTTTGCATCCTTGTTGCCCTTCCTCCCTTCCTTCCCTTCCTTCTTCCATCTTCCCTGTTCCTCATCCCTTCTCTCCTTCCCTCCCTCCACGTCTTCCTTATCTGCTCTTTTCTTTTCCTCTAGTTACTTCCAGGCCATCATTAGCATGCCTCACAAACATCTCTTTGTTTTAGCCATTGTGCAATGTGCATACTTAGGAAGTATAACGTAAGAAATTCCCATGTGTCTTCTTCCAGATTGACAAGTATCCTCAGAGAACATGATTATAGTTTTCCTCAAATATAATGAGAGGAGGGACTAAGGAATGCCAAAGGGCTAGGATCAAGGGATGGAATATCCTTTTTCCAAAATCCCTGTAGGAGTTTTAAATAGAGCCAATCTTTGTGTCTGACCCAGCGTCCATTCATAAGCAACAGTGGACCTTCTCTTTTTATAATCTACTGGTGGAAATTCCCTGTGTCCTAGCCAGCAGTGAGGAATGTTGCTTAAAGCAGGATTACTGGTGCCTTGAAATCATACTGTGTAAAGCTGCCTATATAAAAAAGCAAAACAAAACGAAATTAAAACAAAAAAAAACCTAGCTCATTTTTCTTCAAGTAGAGAGCATTCCTCTTGAGAACAAGTGGGATCTGATAGCAAATGTATTAAATTGCAAATTAGTGAGTCAAAGAGCTAACCCTGGGTTCTGCCACTACAATACCATGTAAGGCTGGGGATGTGGCTCAGTGGTGAAGCACTTTCCTAGCATGCAGGGCACTGGAGAGAAAAAAAAAAAAAAACAGGTGGCTTCCTTCATGTCCCAGATTCCTCATTACTTCAGCTGTACTATGACAAGTTTTATCTTACCAGTCCTTTCAACTCTAGGCTCCCTTGTTATGTGGGAAAGATTTCCAAGAGAAGACCTAAAGTGAAATAAATAAAAAGGGAAGGAAAAGGGTGAAGTCTGGGATGAAATAGCTGCAAATTGCCTGGTTGAATGAATACCCAGCTCTTACCCAAGAACAAATGAGATCAGTTGAGCAGAGGAATTCCTGCCATGATTGTGGTCTCCGGTTTGGTGTGAGGCTGTCTTTCCTCCCCAACAGGTTAGAAAGCCTAGTAACTCTGCTGCAGCTCAGCGGTAGGCTTGGGGTACCTGGGGATGAAAAGGTTGTGTCTAGGTGATATGGTGTCAATTGCTAGGAGCCAGCACTCTCTGGACCAGTGTCCTCTGATGTCTGATGCGTGCATGACAGCAGCCGTCCAACGTGAGCTCCCTGCTTGCTTTTCTGTATCTCCTATGCAAATACTCATGGCTCAGCTAAGGTTCCAGTTACCCTCCGCACAGCCTAGCAGTTTGGTAGAAATGTTCTCATGGTTTGACTCTCGGAAGACTGAGAGCTTAAGAGGAACGACGCTCATCTTCCTGTGTTGTCTTTCAGTAAAGTTATGTGAGGGATATTAATGCAACATCGAGTCTAAAAACCTTTCCCACTTGCTGTTCTTTCTTTTCTTTGGAGCCTGAGCAATTCCTGAAGTTCAAAGGTCACACTTCTTCACAAGGCTGCTCAGTGGAAAGGGCTTGGGTCCACACAGAGCAATGCCCTGTAACATTTCATGCTCTTTAGTGTGCTCGTTGTTGGCAGGGTAAAACCACCGTAATTCTTTCCACAGCTGCAAAAGCCTGCGTGCGTGTGTGTGTGTGTGTGTGTGTGTGTGTGTGTGTGTGTGTGTGTGTTGCAACTAGGACTAGTGGCAGTCACAAGGCCACAGTACCAAATACATCTATGTTCAGTTACGTTAAGACTCAGAAATTCAAGAGGACCAAATTTCACATGCTCACATCAAACTTTATTTATAGAAAATACAAATTAAATGTTTGTAGCACTGTGTGAAATATGCATTACATTTACTAATTTCATCTGACAGTGGTTTATTTGGCTAGAATACACAGTACTGTCCATGTGCCAGGAGACTGCTATTTAATAAGCAGAAAAAATGGAGCTCATAAATGTTTGTGGAGGACTGGAATGTTCTACACTAAGATGAAATTTCAGTGATGTATTATTTAAAAATTATAACAACACTTTGGAATTTGAAATGTCTGATTACTGTGGACAATGAAGCTGTATACAAACAGCCTCTGTTCTAGCGGGTTCAGCAGTCTCTCCACTGCACAGAGAGTTCAAACTCAACATAGACAGGCAAACTCTTCCACAGTCCACTCCGTCAGGCAGCCACAGGGTTTCCCAGGGAGCTTGTGTTTCTGAAGCTTGGAGTAACAAACAAAGATAGCGAAGAAAACAATAGGGAAAAGTTGAAGGGGCTCGGAGACTCTCAGCCAGAAGTTGTTGTCAGCAAGATGCTGGGGTAGAGTGTCAGCAGCAGCAACGCGTGTTCTGTCAGTGTAGGCAGGAAATGGCATCTCTAAGCACGTCTCATTTCTCAAATTCATGAAAGTACTGACTGGAACAGCTGGGCTTTTTCAAAGGTTTTACCCCTCAGTCAGTCTGGATAAAGTAACGTGTTCTAAAGTTAATTGTAGGTTGCTTTTAAATACAGTGTAAGGGCTCTCCAGTTTATGAGCATTTTTTTCTTTCCTGAAAGGAAAAAGGAGCCGTAGTTTGTGTGCATGTGTATGTGTGTGTCTGTCTGTGTATTTGTGTGTGTGTGTGTACATGTGTATGAGTGTGGTGCAGATGAATGTGTGTGAGTGTGTATGTGTACGCATGTGTATAAGTTTGGGGTAGATGAATGTGTGTGTGTGTGTGTGTGTGTGTGTGCATGTGTATGAATATGGGGTAAGTGAATGTGTGTGTGTGTTTGTGCATGAGTGTGGGGTAAGTGACTGTGTGTGTATATGTGTGGAGTGTGGAGTAGGGGAATGTGTGTGTGCATGTGTGTGTATGAGTGTTGGGTAAGGGGATGTCTGTATGTGTGTGTGTGTGACACTGCATATGAGAATGTGTGTAAAACTGTGAGCATGCATATCTATCCATATTAGTGTGAAGGTGAGTGAGTGTGTCTGTATAAGTGTACATGTATGTGTATGAGTGTGAAGTGGCTGAATACAAGTGTGTCTGATTGTGTGTATTTGTGACTGTTTGTGAATGTGTGTATGACTCTGTATGTATATATGTACATACATATATATACATACAAGTGCATGTGTGCACACACATGCGCACAAGCATGAGTGTGGAGTAGGTAAATGTGTGTGAGTGTGTATGTGTATGACTGTATGTGAATATATGTGTGGCTATTTATGTATGTGCACATGTGTGTATAAAAGTATAGGGTGAGTGAATGTGTATGTGAATGTGTGTAATTGCCTGAATGTATGTGTATATTAGTTACTGTGTGGGTATGTCTGTGTGAGTGTGTACCAGTGTTCAAGTGTGTGTGTGTGCATATGTATGTGGATAAGTTTGGGGTAAATGAATATGTATGAGTGCATGTGTGTGTGTGTGTTTGTGTGTGCTTGTGTGTATGAGTGTGGGTAGATGTGTGTGTGTGTGTGTTTAGGTGCAGATGTGTGGTGGCTGTGTATATGAATGTGTATGGATGTTGTTATAGATGCATTGGTGTGTGGACATATATTTATACATAGTATACATACACATGTATATTTATCTCCTATGGTTCTCAAAAAGCTAAAATAGAACTACCATATGACCCAGCTATACCTCTCCCAGGAATGTACTCCAAGGACTCTATGTCCTGTTACAAACACACTTGTTTATCTGTGTTTGTTGCTGCTATTAACAAAAGCAGAGAAATGGAGTCATTTTGAGATACCCATCAACACATGAGTGGATAGTGAAAGTGTACTGCAATGATATAATGAAACTTTATTCCACCATAAAATGTGTAATTTGAAGATGAATGGATGAGTTTAAACAATATCATATTAAGTGAGGCAACCTAGACTCTGAAAGACAAACACATCATGTATCTCTGCTACGTGGGTTCTAGCCTCTAGTCATATATATTTGTATTTATGTGCAAGCAAGCATAGACCCAAGAAACGTAAAATTATGAGAAGGGAAGAGGACAGAAGAGAGAAGTGTGGGCAATGTAGTAAATAGATGTGACTCTAAAGTGCACAGGAGAATATTGGGGATAGAAATATTTAAGTAGGGATGAGGAGGAGGGAGAAAAAAAGTGGTCTGGGGGGATTCAGACCTTTAATAAGCATGAGAGAAAATGCATAAAGGAAACATGCTACTTTGTAAGGTAAATTTTTAAATGAATATATATCAAGAAGAGGGATTTCTGGGTTGGGTGGTATATCTATTTTTCTTTGAATTTGTTTGCTTTTAAAGGCTTGTTTGTTTTTATTTTATGTATGTGAGTGTTTGCCTACGTATATGTATGTGTACCACCTCCTTGGTGTCCATGGAGGCCAGAAGAGGGCATCAGATCCCCTAAACTGTTGTAAGTGGCCATGTCAGTGCTGAGAATTGAATGAACCCAGGTCCTCTGCAAGAGCAACTAGTGTTTTTAAATGCTGAGCCATCTCTCCAACCACTTATTTTAGTTTTATATTTTTAAGGAGCTTCCACACTAGCACTCATAATGGTTATACTAATTTACACTCCCACCACAGATCGACGAGTGTCCCCTTTGCTCCAATTTCATTTGTAAGCTTTTATAATCTTTTTGGTAATATCCCTTCTAACAGCTATGAAATAATACTTCACTGTGGTTTTAGTTTTTGATTCCTTGATGATTGGGGATATTGACGGCTTTTGATGTACCCATTGACCATGTGTGTGTCTTGCAACCATTTTTAATGGTTTATTAGCTTCCATACTATTGAGCTGAATTCCTTATGTGTGTGGGACACCACACCCTTGCTAACAGTATTTCTCATACTCTACAGTTTGTCTCTTCATTCTCTTGATTTTTTTTTCAGCTAAACAAAAATTTTCCATGTGATATAATCTCATTTGTCAATGCTGGAGATTGTCCCTATGTTTACTTCTAATAGGTTTCACAGCGTCAGGCCACTGTTTAGGTCATTAGTCCATTTGAGTTGGTGTCTTAATATGATATGATATAAGTGTATGTGTTCATCTTTCTGCATCTGAATATTTAGTTTTCACAGCACCATATGTTGAACGCATTTCCTTCCCATGTTGTGTGTTCTTGGTAACTGTGTAAATAATCAACTAGCTATAAGTGCATGCATGGATTTATTTATAGATTTTCTAATCTGTTCCATTGTTTTGCATGTCTTTTTAAAATGTCAGTATGCTGTAATTTTGATTATTACAGCTTTGCAATATATCTAGGGTAAGGTAGTATAATGCCACCAGTGTTGCTAATGATTTCTTTGGGGGTTCTAAACTTTTGTAGAGCTCTCAGGGTTGTTGCGTCCACTCTAGTTTTAAGGAACACATTTTTTTCTGAATTTTGCTAGAGAGTGCATCAAATATTTAGATAACTGAATAGTGACAATATTTTAGCAATATAAATTCTTCTAATTTATGAACATTGTATATCTTTGATTATTTATATCTTCTTTAGTTGTTAACTTCTATTACATAGTCTTCAGTATATATATCATCTACCTTATCAGCCACATTTATTGCTCAGCATTTTACCATTGTCTATACTTATTATAATGAAATTGGTTTCTTCATTACATTATGGCTTGTTTATTATCAATGTGTAGAGATGTTTCTTATTTTGTCTACTAACTTTATAACATGAAGGTTTAAGGTTTTTGTTATTAGTTAATAGTTGTTTTGTTTTGTTTTTTTGGTAGATGTAACAGGAATTATTTGATATTTACTATTAATATATATGATTACTAACTTGTCAGAGTTATTTTTAAGCTGTTATTTACTAAATAAGTACACAGAAACTTGTTAGATTTTAATAACCCTTATGCACTGGGGCTGGGGAGATATTAACCCTCTAAGCTAGGTTTCTGCTTCCCAGGTAAAAGCCCATAAATACTTTCACAGGTTCAAAGTGGGCTGGTTCTCCATTCCATTATGCCAATCCTCAGAGTAAGCCCTTCTCGGACACATACTCTTTTCCTCCATGTTCTAACCCATGTAATCTTCTCTTTCTTCCTCCTCCCTCTCTCTCCTCCTCCTGGTGTTTCTCTGACCCTCAAGCATGTGAACCTTAGCTCTGCCTACCTCTCTCTTCTGCCCAGTCCAAGCTGCGGGCATTTTATTCAGCCAATCGGGGATGAGTTACAAGGCAAGGTTGCACAACATCACTTGGTGTAGTGCTAATGTGCTCATCTGAGGTGTAACCAGATCTTGGGGGGCAAGCAATTGACATTTGAATGCAAACAGCTTCCAGATCACCCCAACAGGTAGAATCTTCATGATTTCCTACATATAAAAGCCATGATGCTTGCAAACAAGGATGAGTTAAGTTCTTCATCTACACTGTCTTTCCCTTTAACTACTTGCTCTGGTTGTTAGTAAAGTCCCATGTTTCTTAGATGGGGTGAGTATAGTCAACCTTACCTTTCTCCGGGTATTGGAGGAACATCTTTCAACTTTTTACACTGAGCACAGTATGAGAGGCAGGCTTCCCATATGTGGTCATATTTCACTTTTATTAAGGTATATATGTCCTATATGTGGTATGTAGGGTTATTTTTAAACACTGTTGGATTTTGACAGATTATTTTCTGCACTTTCTGAATGACCTTTACCCATTTTTGTCAGTGAGAAACTCCTCATCTAGGTTTGTGTACATTGAAGAATCCATGCTCTGTTGTGACGGATCATGTTTAATCCTACAACACATCACTGGCTTCAGTTTTCTAATATACTCATGAGATCCTTTTCATCTGATTTCATTAGGGCTGTTGTAACAGTTTTCTTTTATTGTAAGTTTTTATTGTCTGATTTTCTTACCAAGATATTTATGGCCTCATCAAACATGTTTGGGGAGGGGGGGTTCCTTAATCTTTGAGGGTTTGGGTAAGAATTTAAGAAGGATTGGTATTATATGTTTAGTAGAATTCAACATAAAAATCTGGGCAGAAGCTAATGAAATAATGATTAGAATAACTATAAAGGATTCACTCTTTAAAATATAAACAAAATTAAGGATCTCTAAGAGAAAAGCTATCAAACACTAGGCTTTTCATTGATAAGAGGTTTTTGGCCAATGATTGAATCTCTGTTCAGTTGTTCCATTTCATAGTCAACAACAATGTTAATGTGTTAGTGAAATCACCATTATACTCCTGCTTTGTAAAGAACAATAGTGGACACACATCTGTGTCCTCTTTGATATAACAATATCAAGATATAAAAGTGCAAATAAAATTTGCAAATGTTACAGTTTGCCCCATGTAGCATAATCACATGTCTGTGAAGGGGTTAATACATCACGAAAAATAATAGCAGCATTACAAAATTACCTGCAAAAGCTTCCATGTATCCCTCTGTCATGTGTCTCTTCCTTCATTCCACCTATAGGCAACTGTTGGTCTGTTTCAGACCTTGTATCCTTTGCATTTTCTAGAATTTTCATAAGTGGAATACAAAGCAAGTATTCTCTTATTTCCAGTTTTTTCCCATACAGCATAACTCTGACACCTATATGTGAATGTTTGAATTAATATAACCTCTTTTCACTACCCAGCAGTCCCCTTTGTGTAACTATGTGGCAATCTGTTGATCCTTTCTACTTTTGATGGGAATTTGAGTTGTTATATGCCATTTTACAACCAGTTCAGATGAAAAAGAATCTCCAAGATCCATCTCTTTCCCAACTTACCATGGCTAATTTGAAAGCCCTTACATGTCCCAGGATGTAAATTGTGATATCTCATTGAGAATTTAACCTGCTGCTGGGGTTCTGTACTAACTCTTGATCTCAGGAAAGGCCCAGTTGTCTTTGACATAGTCCCCAAGAATGGTGCTAGGAAAGTGTGTTTATCTTACTTGAGATACTTCTGACTACTTAATGGACAACAATATCTTAGTGAATAAAGAATTACATATAGACATTCATGAAAGTATATGTAGCCATATGTACTTTCCTATTTTCAATTTTATTTATCACAGGTGTGCTGTGCTTTGTAAATGAGAAATGCCACTCATTCATTTCTGATAGGGTGTTGATTTGGGACATGGAAGCTACATCATAGCCTGATAGTCTATGTGAATAACAGGATTCTTGACTCAATAGCTGTCTGTAATCACATTCCCCACCCTCAAAAATATTTCCCAGAATACCCTAGGGCAACCACTGCCAATCAATCAACCCTGGAACAGGAGGGGGATTGTATTTGCCTTCTTTGCTTTAGGTTCATGGTAACAATGGTCAATACCACTTTAGCCAAATATACTACTAATTTTGTATCATTATACAAAGGTATAAGGGCATATTCAATAATCTGCCCCTTCTTCTTGGACTTTCCTGTGCTATGTCTATGTCTCATTTTTCTCAAGCCTATGCACTCCTACATAGGAGAGGAAGAAGGATACAGAAAAGAAAAAGTAGGAAGTCCCTGGGGCTAACCTCCAAAACCCATTAAACAGGACCATTTATCAGCTTGTAATCTCTTCCCCTAAATATCAGAGTTTTCAGTTGTCCTTCAAATAACCAAAAAGAAGGGCGGAGAAACACCCTCCCCACCCTCTGGGCATGGGACATCGCTCTCTTAAAGTGACTTCCTGCTGATTTGGGTCGTAGTAAACCTGTTTGGGGCCTGAACCAAAATGAAAAAAATGGTTAAAAATGTTAGTACACTCCTTTTATGTTCAGTCCTTCTGTTCTCAGCTGTTTAGATGACCTAAGGAGTTTGTAGGCAGAAGCTGATCTTGCAGGCTTCACTGAGGTTCCGGCCGGGGCATTGAGTAGGGCTGAACGGTCCCAGCAACATTGGATTGCCATGGTTGCAGGCCCCCGATGGAGACAGCTATTGAGGAAGTCTACCAGGCTGAATCAACTGGGTCACTCGTCCTCCTTGGTGCCTGATTCTGCTCTCTGCTGAGGTTTCCGCTGTCCAGCCGTCCCCGGGCTCCCCTAATGGACGCTTCCATTCTCCTGGAAAGATAAGAACAGAGCCCTGCCCCAATCCCAACCCTGGGACAATTACCCTCTTTTTTTGCGGGGAGGGGCTAGGTAATACTTCTCCTGAAGCAAATTTGGCCTTCCGACAACATACAAAGCGTTATCTTTCAATCCGGGTTAAAGAAGAAATCATTCTGTCACCTTGGAGCTAAACCAGCTCTAGTGTATATATTTTGAGATCCCAAAGGACAATCTGCCTGCATCGAGAAGGCCTTTTGTAAGTAGCCTCCAAACTTAGGTCCCTCCAAATCCCATGTGTGTGTCTCTGAACTCTAATTATTGGGATCAGGGACCTGTGTTTCCCATCTGAAGGGATCAAAGATGTGTTCCACCACTCCTGGATCGAAGTCTTTCTGTAATTAGAGTTTGCCCTGCATCAGGCTGACCCTGAGCTCCGAGATCTGCCCGTTTCTGTCTCCAGTGTGTTGGGAGCTGGGATCAAGGGTGTACTCTTCTTGAATGGTGGGACCAAGAGTATGCACCCTCACCACCTCGCTCCGTATGACTCCAGAATACATAAGACCACCAACTCTACGGTGCCCCCCCCTCTCCGCTGAAGTCAAAGGCATGGTAAATATTTCCCAGAAAATTGTATTTGCCCAATTTCTAAAAAATAAATTGACATTCCTATAATAGCTGGAGAAAGTAATGAAACACTTAAGCACTGTGTCCAGCAATGCCCATTCTAGATATTTCCACGTTTTCTAGACACTGTCTCCTGATTTAGAGAAAACTAACTGAGCATATAGCTGAGCAGAGTGTACATTTGGAGAAAACCTTTTTGAGGAAAAATGTTTCTTTCTTGTCTGCTCCTTGCTTTTTAAAGTACAGATCTGGAAGCAATTTAGCAAATCTATTGCATGTAAATTATAATTAACTTTGGGTAGAAATTGTTTTTTAAAGAGGCAGATAAAGTCAAGGACAGGGAGATTGTGTTCAAGTCTTAAATGCTGAGTTAAGTGAGGCAGAAATAGAACAGCTGCGCTGCCAACTCTAAATCCATGCTGGACTGTTCAAATTCCTGTTACTGTCCAAAAATATTGCCTTGATATTTTACAGTAACAAAATCTTACACATTTATAACTTTGATTACTCAGAGGTTTTCTGCATATAATTATTCAGATTCGTTCTCCAGCCACATAAAATTGAGTGGAATTAAACTCATACACTACAAACACCAAACACAAAAAAGCACTGTCCATCTCAATTAGCTTGTTAATAACATCGTGAATAACATCATTCATAGGATTAAATTAATGGCTTGAAGAAGCAATAGAAACATTGCTGCAGAAAACAGTGGTATTTTGCAGTGCCTACTCTCCTGGCATTGAATCCTTGGTGGGTCACCTGTGGCTCACAGATTTTGGTTAATGAACAATGGACCAATATGTCCATCTCTCCAGTCTATAGATGGTTAGAGGAAAATCAACCCAGTGAAAGAGAATTTTGAACTGAAACCTGAAATAAAAACAGAAGTTCACTCTTCTTGCATGTCAAGTAGTCTGTGACTATCAACTGTTCGTTGGGGATGAAGATTTATATTTTGGTTGTGACCCTAGCCTTTAACAGCTGAGCCACCTCTCCAGCCTGGGGATGAAGATTTAGAAAGCATGCTTATGAAGAAAAACAAATCTGTTGACCAGTCGGTGAGTCAGGTGACAAGCATTTACCTCCATGGGAATTGTGATGACTGTGGAAACTGTTAGAAAGTCAGCACAGTATTCTAGGGACATGATCCTGGCCAAGCCTTCAATTGCATCCTCTTCTCTGCCACATTCTCCTAAGGTCATATGCCTAGAACCTAGTCAGGAGGATGATTGTAGGTCAGGAGGAACACTTTCCTCCATTTCTGGATCTCAAGTCATTCATTTCTCTTCGGCCTTGCGCCACCAGGTTGTGTCTGCTTAGTCATTCCTCTCACTCAGCCTAAGCATCCCACCTTCATTACCTCATTTGAACTCCTGGTACTAATTTCCAGTAGCTGAGACCTTATTTTTCTTCTCTCCCTTCCCAGTGCAAGATTTTCGTAAGTACTCGATGCACCAATAGCCCTATGGCCCCTCAGCCACTGCAAGCTGCTTTCTACACTTTCCATAATCCTTTTCCTATATGTCCCATCACCACATCACCAAGTATGACAATGTTAAAGCTTCAAGAGAATATTCCCCATTGCCCCACCATGTCTGCTCTTCACTCTGCCCCCAGAGAATTCAGAGAAGCTGCCCTTTGTGAGCTGCATCAACAGTCCCTGTCCCTCCAACCTCCAGCTGGCTTATTAACGGGAAGTATCATAGGTAGCCAGAGGAAGGGAGAGATTTATTCAGTTCTTCATCTCACAACCACTAACCCATGTAGGATGTCAGGAAATCCCCTTCTGCAAGTATCTCTGCCTGTCTTCCTATCCCATCATTAGTTATACTACTGAAGAGGCCAGGGGATTCCCTGAAGCAACTTCACTGGTTCCAATCCTTAGCATCATTGTCTTCCAATAGAATTCGATAGTGTGATGTGTGTGTCCTCTCCCTCATGGTATCCTCTCCTCTCTTGGATTACAACTCTTTGTTTATTTGTTTGTTTGTCATGACAGGGTTTTTCTGTGTATCCATGGCTGTCCTGGAACTCACACTGTAGACCAGGCCAGTCTCAAAATCAGAGATCCTCTTGCTCCTGCCTCCTGAGTGCTGGGATTAAAGGCATGTGCTACCATCATGCTCAGCTGGACTATAACTCTTGACTGACAGTTCTCATTTGGCTTTGACAGTTTCTTTTTCAGTTGTTGTTGTTTTTGTTTTAATATTGGTCATATTTTTTTCATGTTACCCACCTAACATCTTTTAATTTTAATTTTATTTTATTTTATTGTGTGTGTCTGTGTGTCTGTATGTATGTGCGTGTCTGTGTGTTTGGGTCTGTATGGATTTGTGTGTCTGTGTGTTTGTGTGTGTATCTGTGTGTGTGTGTGTGTGTGTGTGTGTGTGTGTGTGTGTGTGCTTCTGCAGTTAGTTCTCCCTACCTACCCCATGCTTTTCAAGGACTGTGTCAGCTCACATCCACCTTGGTGATGCTTCCTGCTGAACCTTCCTTCAGGGCCATCAATTCCTGCTACTCTCACTCCATTGTGACTGTCACTAGTGATGCTCATATACTTGTTATATTTCTTAATATTCTAAAATATTATCCTATTTGGAAATTTAGTGTGAAATTTAGTTCACAGAAATAGCCAAATTAAAATGGGGTCATTAAAGCAGGTCCCAAAAGCCATGAGCAACATCTTCACATGTGGGGAGATTTAGACAGGTGATATGCATGGAGAGAAGTTAGTATGAACAGAGATCTGTGGAATCCATCTTCGAAGATGGAATTGAAACAACCCTTTCCCCTCACAAGCCTCAGAAGGAACCAACCTTGCCAACATATTAATTTTGGACCTACACTGCCTGGTATGGTATCATCATGGTAGCCCTCACATACTAATAGGCATTATGACTCAACAATCATTTTCAGATGTTTCCCCCCTGATTTTCCATTCCATAGAAGATTTACTTGACTCACCCACATTCTGGTAAACTTGCAATGGTTCTGACATCGATGATCTTTTATCATTAAGTTCAATCCTCTTAATGTCATTTATGTTTGTGATTCAAGCTACAGATGAATGACTCATGTTACGTTTCCCCTTCATTACTCTCAGCCTTGAAAATAACTCATCACATTTAATTTTGAATTGTGGTACCTGAAGTTTAGTGGACTTCTTTCCTCTTAGAAATTCCTCTCCACTTAAGTGTCTCAATCAAGGGGTCTTGGGCTGGAGAGATGGTTCAGAGGTTAAGAGCACGTACTACTCTTCAGAGGTCCTGAGTTCAATTCCCAGCAACCACATGGTGGCTCACAACCATCTATAATGCAATTTGGTGCCCTCTTCTGGCCTGCAGGCATACCTGCAGACAGAACACTATACATTAAAAAAAAAAATCAAGGTGTCTTATATACTTTTCTCTGGACTTTTAAAACTTGTCAATCACTGACTTCTCAGACACTGATTGAGAATCTACAAAATACAGTATGTTGTTCCAGATATTAGAGATAGTAAAGAGATGGGTCATCAAGTGTAGTTCTGATTACAAAAGGTAAGCAACCCAGAATAAAGAACAATTAGTACAGTAGATTTTGAAATTATGACAGTGTCTCTCCAAAGATGTGTGTTATCTCCAAATTCTATCACTGCTCTCACACTGATATTATAATACAGCACGGTGGGATATTTTGATAATTAATTTTAATAATAAATAATTTTGCCAGAGAGTAAGTAGCCCTGAAAGGCAGAGGTTTCGTGTGCTCGTCTTTGTGTCTTCTGCTCTAGGGCACACTAGTCTCGAGGCACTCACAATTCAACACAATATGCAGAAAACTGTGACATGCCTCGATGGACTTCCTAATCTCCTTCCAAATCCTTAGAATAAACTCAGAGGAAAAGGAAATCCCATCTCATTGGGTCAGATGTTTACATCAGAGTTTAGGAATGTTTTACAGGCTAATATAAGCTGTGAGCCCACAGCAATTTTCTAATTTATATGATGAAGACCATTTTCATGGAGGACAAATGGTGGGGATGCCACAGCTCACAGACCTCAGCCTGGGAATCTGCAGGATGAACTGAAGCTCTGAGCCAAGAGCCTTTGGGACACTGCTCAGTTCTGTCCAGATTTCACAGAAGGAACATTATTCATTGGTGCCTACCTTCCTCACTCGATGTAACCTTCGAAGAGGGAAGAGTTGGCTCCTGTGTCAGTAACTAGAATTCAACACAGCAAGTGGCAAGCATATGATCTTTATGATATGACCAAGGCCAAACAGCACAAATAAATAGACTCAGTGTCTGATTTTTACTGCCTAGGACTGACATCTGAGAACGGGGCCTGAGCGAAAAAACCTGATGATCTTGTGGACAAGAGTTTCTGAGGAGCTGTAAGTATCTCACCAGCCTTGGAAAACAGGCCAAGATGGGGAGCTAAGGAGAAGATGAATTAAGAAAATCCAGGGAAGTTAAAGATTTAGTTGATAAATGCATATTCAAAACAGTTTCAGTGGGCTCCAAAATTATAAAAATAAGACACTTTGGATCAGAAACGGTATTTGGGGGAATTTAAGATTTATAACTAATGAATGAAATACAATAGTCCTTTGTAAAGATTTGGAGATCAAATTCCAGATCAAACCAAACTAGAATAATCCAGGCTCTCTGAAGTCTTTTTCTGCCTTTGAAATAAGCTGGAGAGGGAGAAGGATTCCACTTGGGAACTTTCTCAGCAAGGGCAGGACCCTTAGCAGCCAAAGCCTGGCTAAGGAAGTAAGTTCTGCTGCAGGGGGATCAGAGCAGGGATAAAGTTAAGATATTAGCAGGATTGCATATGTGGCAGCTGATAGAGAGTGTGTCATTTCTTTATCAGACAAAAGAAACCAGTTAAAGTTTTTTCACACAAGACTGGCTTGCAAAGTGTCAGGAAGAAAATCTTTGCTGGTTAATAATTTTTATTCTAATTGCTTAGATGTTTTAAAACCCAAATCCTTGGATCTCTTGAAATGTGTGAGTTCATATAAAAAGTTGTGAAAAACAATTCTTCATCAACTAAGGAGTGATGACAGCAATGACAGCAATGAAGCAGTAGGTGGGACTAGAATAGTGAGGGGCCAGGAATCCATGTTATCTGAGAACTAGCAGTGTGGGATGGGTACCCCATGCAGAGGAGCCTCACGAAGAGGGATAATAGGTTCCATCACACATTGTTTAATTGAAAATAGATGTTCTTACACAACACATTCTGATCACAATTCCCCTCCCCCAGATGCTCCCAGATCTTCTCATCTCCCTACCCACCCAAATCCACACCCTTTATTTCTCTCTCTCATTAGAAAACAGGCAACTGAACAAGCAAAACAAAGAGGATAAACACAAACAGAAAAAAAAAGAGAGGGACAGACTAAAGGCACAAGAAACACCGACTTGGAGACATACACTCTCAGGCACACAGAAATCCCATGAAAAACACAAAACTGGAAACTATATATATAAGCAAAAGACTTGTAATGTTAAAAAAAATAACAATATGAGACATAAACCCTTCAAAAACACCCTTGAGCTCATCCTATGTTGGCCATCTACTGCTGGCCATGGAGTCTACCCTTAAATGTGTTTTGTATCTCCAGTGAGACTCTCTTGAAGAAAATTGATTTTGCCTTTCTGAGCAGTTGTAAATTAGAGATAGTTTTTGGGCTAGAGTTGGCAGTTTGTGTCCCCTTCTCCTCTCAGCACTTGGACCCCATCAGGGTTAGACCTACGCATGATGTCATTGTTTCTGTGAGTTCATATATGTGCCGTCACACATTTAAAGGAATTTTCTGTGAGAAAAATAGGACTTCTGTCACTTCTCAGAAGGATTGATCTGTAGACAGATGTTGGTACAGAGACAGGCTTTTGACAAGTAGCATGCACTCAGCAATTGACTGTCTTATAAGGCAGATGGCTTACTACAGGGGAATTTTAAACAAATAAGTCACACACGGTTCTCCAATTGCAAGATGCTTAGTTTGGGGGACTGCTGAGACTTTTCAGTCTGGAGTTCTGGACTTAATAATATTGAACTTCAAGAAATCTGTTTTATATTTTAGGCAAAATTAGCAAATAAGGTTAAGGACATTAAGGAATAAAGTGTATGTTTTATAAGCTCCATTTTATTTTACTCATATCTTGAAACAAGTTGAAGCGTAAGTAAATTTGTAAAGATAACTGGTTTCTAAAAGAATACTTTAAGTTTTTTTCCTGACTTTAAGAAGAAAAAAATTAATGACAGCAGTTTATTAAATCAGCTCATGATTCATTTAAGTGAGTTCGGGAGGCAGTTGACTAATGGTTTCATAAGTTCTGTCTAGACAGGAAGCTCAGAAGACACACCTGTCACTTCCCAAGGTCCTGATAAATCATGTCTACGAGACGATCTTGCTTGGAGAATAAAAGCCGGTCAAGTAGAAACATCCACAACTATGAATCTGGAGAGCAGGGATGCTGAGAGTGGTCATTGTGCTGGGATCACAAGAGTACTGACTCCAGCAGATCTTCTTAAGAGCTCCATGCCTTTGAGTTAGCTCGAGTGTGTGCTCCAGAGTGGCCTGAGGAGGACAGTGACTGTGGGAGTGAAAAAAGTGTGGACCATCTGTTAAGTTTCCACTCCATAAAGCCCCACTGACCTCTTCCTTAAATCAATTCCAGGGGCCCTGATTCTTTTTTTCTTTTCTTTTCTATGCCATCAATGCTACTGACATTTAAGGTTCTCTCTTTCTCTCT
>CAJQZJ010033498.1:2154397-2178818 GCA_907164525.1 Lophiomys imhausi | reverse complement strand
TCTCTCTCTCTCTCTCTCTCTCTCTCTCTCTCTCTCTCTCTAAGTTTAACCCTTAAGAATAACTGGTGTTAGAGCAGGACTACAGGCTAATACACTGTCCGAGGCAGAAGTGCAGCATAACTCTTGAGTTATCTTGGTGAAAAGTGTCAAGTTTGTCACGGCAAAGATACTAATTAAAATATCCTTCAAGGAATTAGAAATCTTGGAGTTATATTCAACTTTGGGTTTCAGCAATTAAAAGCTTTATTAATGGAATTCTATTGGATCCCTAATACATATTGAAGAGCTAGGTGTTCTGACTGCCACATTTACACATCCCCAGAAGCCCTGCCTTTGTTTGAGCCACCCATACTCCAGAAGCAGTTCCATAACTCAGTCGCTAAGCACATGTGCAAATAACCAATATGGTGCCACACAGAAACTGGGAAAGATTAAGACATATTTGGATAGCACCATTACAATGTCATTTGCATTATATATTAAAAATAGCCAAGTTTTGATGGATGTAAATGAAAAGAGAAGGAAAGAATGTAGAAGGAGAAATAGAGTAAAATTCTGAACAAAGAATCACCAAAGGAAGACTTTCTCTGTTCTGGAAACTTTGTCTCTTCTCCTTAGAGCAGTTGTTTAGATAGGAAGACTGCACAGAACTCAGGAGGGTCACAAGATATCTACTCAAAATAAGCTTCCAGAGAGGAAAGCGAGGTGAGCACACCAGGCTTCCATAGTGCTAATGCATGTATGTGTATACACACTTGGTCACCGGACTGCAAGCTGCTCCCATTACATAGGCCTCCCAGTTCATTTCTGAGCGTATCTTTTCAGTCACTGAACTTCTCCAGAATTGACAGATTCAGGAGAGACAATGAAGATCACACACCATCTAGTTTGTTTTGCGTTTACTATAATGAAAGTGTAGGATAGGGCATGAATGTCTTCTCAGGTTATAATATTGCTTGATTTGTGAATATATAACTATATAGCGAGCACATAATTCTCTTTCTCTCTTTCTACCTCTCTCCTTGCCTTTTTCTCTCTCTTTTTCCTCTTTCGTACATATTTAATAAAAATTAAATATACATTTTATCAGCAAAATTACTTGAGACTAGTAATTTGCTAGATTGATTTGTTTTATTACATTTACTTATTAATGCTGTATATGTGTGCACATACTAATGCGCGTGCGCGTGCACACACACACACACACACACACACACAGATGATGCATGTGGAGATCAGAGGAAAACTTGAGGGAACGGGTTCTCTTCTACCATTTAGGACTTAGCGATCAAACTCAGGTTGCCTTGGCAACCAGTGCCTTTACTCACTAAACCATCTCAGCAAACTAATTTGATGCTTTTATCAATAGCAATATTGCTTCTAAATGATAACTTGTATATGTGCTTACATATTCAATCCACTAATGAGTATTAAACATGTCACATGTATATACATATATCACCACATACATATAATGTGATCATGAAGCATGGATAATATTAAATTAATACTATCAAATGAATCAACATCGCTGCTCTTTCGAAAAGTAGAACCAGTGGGTGGAGTCTGTTGATGACTTGTTAATTCACTGGGTGGAGTCTGTTGATGTCTTATTAATTCGCTTTGCTTCCCCAGGCTCATCAGACCTCTGGGTGTTGTGCAGCTGGGAGTTGAGTCCAGAGAATGCATACCACGAGCACTGACCACCCAGTACCACTTCCTTAGTTCTCAATGAAAAAGAAAAAGATACATCCTTACATTCCTTGAAGATAATCCCGGACCCAGAGTCCATGAAGACCCCATGGGATTTTCAGGACTTTCTTCCTGATGTCTACTCTCCTGGTAGTCTCTAGTCCATGAGCTCACACAAAGTTCTACCACATGTTATTTCCTAATGTGTAACATTTGAACAGAAGATAAGAGCTGAACTATGCAGAAGTATGTGGAAATGCTGATCCAGTCCATTAATCAGCCCATTAAAAAAAAATCCAGAAGATTAGCAAAACACAGGTAATAATCAGCTGAACAACCCACATAGACTGAAACCCAATTTCATATTTCACAAAATAGATTGTTTACCTTCTCTTGGTGTTCAATGTTAGTAATTTATTAAAAACATTTGGATAATAGAGCTGGAGAGGTGGATCATCAGTTAAGAGCCCTTATTGCTCTTGCAGAGGACCTGAGTTGGATTCCCAGAACCATATAGCAGCTCATCACTGTATGAGACCCCAGTTCCAAGCATTTTCTTTTGACCTTTACAGGCACCAGATCACGTTATGTGGTTAGCAAACACACAAACAGAAATAAATAAATCTAAAACAACCCTCCCAAAAGAAAATATTTGGATAATGTATTTTTGAACAATAAATAAATAGCTTTGTCTAAATTAACAGCAACTGACCAGACAATCATACAAGAAATTCTTACAAAATGATGAATAATGTCTTCATAGGAAAAAAAATCCAAGTCCTAGAAGAAAGAGAAGAAAAACTCTTTCTCTTCCTCTGTAGTACTTCAGAAAAGAACTCATCCTTAATGAATCTCAGTGGTCAAAATACTTGGAGATACCTTCAAAGTTGTTTCCCCTTTCTGACTGCCATATTCCCTAACACTCAGAACTCTGCTAATGCAACACAAGCTTATAGATACTTAGATTACAATGCAGCAAAGCAAAGAAGTCCTTTAAAACTAAAGTAACCAGAGCATAAATTTATCCCTTAAATTAAGCTAAATCACTTGTATAAAGTTGATATATTAAACCTGCCCTTACTTATTCTAGAACTGCTAATTCTGTGTGCTTACTTCATGAGTTGCTAACATTCGCTTTTCATTCTTTATGTTTAGAAATTAATAACCTGGGCTGGAGAGATGACTCAGCAGTTAAGAGCACTGGCTGCTCTTCCAAAGGACCCAGGTTCAAATCCCAGCACCTACATGCCACTTCAGAACTGTTTGTAATGGCCAGGCGTGGTGGCACACACCTTTAATCCCAGCATGTGGGAGACATGGGCAGTCAGATCTCTGTGAGTTCAAAGCCAGTCTGGTATACAGAGAGATTTCCAGCAAAGCCAGAGATACACAGGGAAACCTTGTCTCAAAAAAAAAAAAAGTAAAAACAAAAAAGAAAAGAGAAAGGAAGGAAGGAAGGAAGGAAAGAATAACATGAACAGGAAGTTTTACTTTCAGTTAAAGCTTCATATAAAATATCTGATAATTAATGAAGGAAATCATAAATATCAAACTCAACTAAGACACAAACAACCAAATAGAATTTTCAAGCAATTCAGTTTTTTATACTTTGTTTTTAATGCGAGTCCCGACGTGAGCTGGTCAACTCTCAATTGTTAACCCTAATGTCAGTGAGCTCGCGCCAGTCTTACAAATGTTTGAAGTCATTTCACCAAAGGCTTTTTGTAAGTTTCCTGTAGCAGTTGGTACAGAGGGGACTCCTGGAGAAAAACATTCCATGCACAGTGATCAGAGGAAACACCAAAAAAAAAAAAAAAAACTTTATGACTTGCTGTGTCCAAGTCATAAAGGGCGAACCTTTTATCTGATGGAGAAATTGGCTTTGAAGATTTTGCTTTTTTAAAAAGTGCCACTAATGTCTTAACAGAGTGAACGTGATGTTTGGAGCGCATTACTATGATTTTTAAAGTAGAACCAGTTTTAAACTCTCAACTACAGGATTCATTTCAACTTTTGCAGGTTTCTAAGAAAGATGTATTTTTAAATTGCTTGTGCATTTAGAATAAATTACATATTCTCCAAGGAAACAGAGTGAGGTATTAACTATATGTTTTAATAGAGATTTAGATTAAATATTGACTGTCAGAAAAATGAAACTATTGCCCAAAGGAAGGCATGAATAATTATTTTTTAACTTCCTCCCTTTACTGCTACCAAGATAATATCTTACAGCAGTAGTAAGTTCTGCCTTACAGAAATAACATCTTACAGTGATTTTTCGCCCTGTCCTACAGCATTCTGAAAGTCAAAACTTAATGATTTAACCTTTTAAGTGAAGCAACTCAATTTAAAATATAGGTGCCCTAAGCTCTAAAATTATAGAGCTAATTCAGACAACAGAGCTAACTACCACAGTTCATTCATTAAATGTTTCCCATTATGGCAATGAGATGGGGAAAGAATTTGTGTCCGCCTCTCAAGGTTTCTCCAATGTTTCTTGATCTTACAGTTCATTTGCTAAGCAATTTAGGGGATTAATTAAAGATGGTAAAAAGAAAGCCCCAAGATGACGTTGTAAAATACCCCATACTAAAAAGATTATGTGGGTTAGCCTTGACAAATGTGAAGTGACATCTGGAGGGTTCTTTTGTGGAAATGGGTAAAGGATCTGGTTCACCAAGGAGAAAAGAGTCCTCACCAGGAAGCAATGGAGGGACAATCATGATCTAAAAAGGAGTAAGGCCAAGCAAGTGATCCACGTGACAAGGCTCACAGAGATGAAAGGGAGAGTTTTCATTCATCTTGTGTAGGACCACAGATAAGGAATCTCATAGATGAAAGCCTTATAGCATAATGGGTGTTAGTTGAACACAATGCAATTTAAAAACTTCTGCCAAGAGTTTAATGTGCAAAAATGAAGCATGCTGTCTGTGTTAGATGGCCTTCAGTTCTGTTATGTAATATTTTGTTATGGAATAAGAAGTAATAGAAACTATGTACCTTCTTGACATGGTATTTCTATTGTAGCTGTCAGGGGGAGTTTACATTGTTTCACAAGGTCAGGGAAACACCAGACCAGGAAGGTGCCTAGAGTGCAGGTAGTCTAAGCTTTATGAGCATTTTTAATGCTGTTATCATTCTAAGATAGGATTCCAGAAATTTCAATGTTTATAGATGATGATTATTGCGGGAAATATTCAATAGTCAATTGAGATATTCCAGTTTCCAGACTCAGTTTCAAACGGTAGGCTAATATCTTCATATTTTCTCAAACTGTTACAAGTCCATTTTCCCATGGATAACAAGGATGTGGTAGTGTTTTCCGGGAGAAAATAGGTTTGTAATTTTTTTTTTTTTTTTTTTTGTGGAGATACATGTGAAAGTCTCTCTTAGTGATGAAAACATAAGACCCACAGGCCTGATCATTCTGGGTGAAGGATAAATATCCTTATTCTAGGGGCAGTGCCCAGCATTACCTGCCTGAGGTATCAGCTAGAAATGCCATTTCCCTTTAGTGGGATATAATAAAAGCCTTTTTCTGTCTTAGTGAACTTTTTGAACAGTTGTCTTTCTCGGGTGAAGATAAGCTGACTACCTAAGGAACTCTGACCAACAAGGAGGGCCTCCTCAGCTGTAGAACTGGAAAAACACAGGATGGTCCCAGGGAAGTAGTCTTAGTACCTTGGAGAGAGACTGAGCTGACTTTGTACTTCCTCTATGAAAGGACTGAAAACACTGCCGCCTGGGGACCTAATGCAGAATGCCAGTGGCAGCTGCTGAGGACCAGAGCATGTGCAGGAGCATGCAGGAGTTGGGCAGATGTACTCCCTGACTGACAGTGCAATGGAGTTTTCCTCAAAGGGGCTGTTTCATGGGTCCTTCTTATGAGACTATGTTTTTGCCATTAAAAAAAAAAAAAAAAAGTGTTGCTCAGAACAGACAGACTTCGTGACACTTTAAGAGAACCCAGGGCCCCAAATTTTCATGAAAAAAATTTTTAAATGAACCAAGTGAATTTAAAATCTTATTAGAACACTGTGAAGATCACAAATAATGCATCATTGAGGTTAATTCAACTCAGAGCAAGTCATGTGTCAAGTCTGGGGTAAAGGACATCAGCTGCATGTGACTCTCCACCACTAGCCAGTGAGATCCAAGAAGGAAAAGCTGGGTCTCCAATGCCCAGAAAACATAGCAGGTACTTGGCACAAAATCTTAGCTCATACAAAGTCCTTTCAAAAATAGTGCACGCCCCAAACTGCCCACTGGTAAAGAATTGCAGAGGACTGTTTATCAGTGAAATCTATACACGGTTTCCTTCCCACCATCCCACTCTCCTTTACTGACTGTCCTTTACTGACGGAGGCGTCCTGCTCCCCTGCAGGGATGGTAGGGTTGATAAATAACAAATTGGGAAGTTGGAAAGGAGGAAAGTCCTCAACATAGATTGAATCCCTTCCTTAGATTCCATTCTATTGTAAACTTACAGCAGAAATTGTTCCCCAATGCATTTCTTACTATCTTTGTAATCTATATGTAGGGGTTAGATAAATTAGATTTAGAAAATATATAGGAGTTTCTGATACTGTCTCTTAATTCGGGGCCTGAAGAGCATTATCAGCATGAAGTCAGGAAAAACAGGAAAGACTTAATAGACTGAAAAACAAGGTTGAAGTCAGGAAAAACAGGAAAGACTCAATAGACTTGAAGAAACAAAGTATCTGGCCTGACATTGTTTCAGCTAATAGACAAAACAGGAATTTATAGGATTAATAGTTAAGAAATTGTTGGTGTTTGTTATAAGTGAATTTAGTAATAAATAAATAAGATTTAAATAAAGTTTAAAAGTTCGGTAACAGGTGGCGCTCAACGTGGTAAGGCATTATGGGTAATTTTATTTTCAAAACTATAGAGAAAACTGCAGATTTTGAAACTATGATGCCAGTTGTTGACAATATGGCAATGTTTACTGCTGACCTCTACATTGTTTTTCAATCAGACCGAATGTTTTATGCTGTTTACTTTTTTTTATTTTATTGGTTTGTCATAAGGAAGACGTCTGTTACACAATTAAAAATTATGTAAATGCAGATTGAGCAGCTTAAGAAAATTCTGGCAGGGCAGGTGACTGGAACTGAGAAAATGGCAAGTCCTTTTCTAGCTAGGTCTCCACAGTCGCCACATGTACCAGTAGAAAAGCCACCGCGTGTGCCAGTAGGAAACCAGGTAGGTAATGGTGCTAATGTGGAACCAAGTGAGCCCCCAGAGGAGCTGCATGGTACTGCACAATCACCATCAGCTTTTCCAGTTATGTTTCAAATTAGGCCTGATAATAACGGTCAACTCAATCAGGAATTAACATGGCATCCAATAGACATTTTGGATTTAAAAAGATTTAAGGAGTCTATTATCTCTTATGGAATGCACTCATCATTCGTTAAACAGATGCTAAATAATTGGGCTATACAAAATAGAATCATTCCCCAAGATTGGAAGGGACTAATATCAGCTGTGCTAGAAGGTAGCCAGCAATTACAATGGTTGTCATGGTGGAGACATGAAGCCACAAAATTAGAGCAGCAAAATATGGCAAGGGGAATAAATGTCACAACCCACCAAATGCTTGGTGAGGGACCTTATGCTGACATACGGTTACAGACTCAATTTGAAGATGTTGTCATCGAACAATGTCGTGTTGCAGCTCTGAGGGCCTGGGATATGGTGGCTGAGGCTGGGAAAAGGTTTACTTCATTTACCAAGATAATACAAGGTCCTCAGGAAACCTTCTCAGACTTTTTAGGGAGATTGACTTCAGCTGTGGAGAGAGATGTAGATAACCCAGATGCCAGACAGGACTTGATAAATGCCTTGGCATATGAAAATGCAAATGCTGAATGTCAAAGGGCAATTAGGCCATTAAAAGCTCGAGGAGCCCCAGTAGATGAATGGATAATAGAAACAGCTGATATTGGTTTGCAAGAGCATCAGACTAATGTCATAGCACAAGCAGTTGCTAGGGGTCTTAATGAGTGCTTTAAAAATGGTGAACTTGGTCATTTCCAAAGATATCGTAAGGCTGAATCCTCCACAACTCGAAATGATAGGTGCCTGGACTCTGCAGAACATGGTCATAGAAGGGAACGAACGGCTTTTAATGGCAAACATGGTCGTAGAAGGGAACGAACAGCTTCTAATGGCAATAGATGGTTAAGGTCTCCAGGATTTTGTACTCGTTGTGGAAGAGGTAAACACTGGTCCCAGGATTGTAGAGCTAAAACGGATGTCAGAGGTAACCCCTTGCCGGGAAATGAGGGGAGGGGCCTACCGGTTCAGGCCCCCCAAAACAATGTGAACCGTCGTCCATCATCCAACCAGAGGGAAACAGACAGGCAGGAAGAACAAAATTAACTATTGCTGATCTTTTACAGGCTACTGAAGGTACTACAGTTTTAGATTTGACCACAGATCAATTTAAAACATTATCCAAAACAGATGAATGTTATATGTTAACCACTGGTATCTATGGTCCTTTACATCAGGGACAATCGGATTAATATTTGGAAAAAATGGATTAACTTGTCAAGGATTCTTTATTCATCCAGGTATTATAGATGGAGACTTCAAGGAAGAAATTAAAATTATGACATCCATATGGAAAGAGATGACAATTAATGCAGGGGACAAAATTGCCCAACTGCTGCTGTTTCCTTACACCAAGGGCAAGGTTGTTCCAATAGATGGAACAGGAGCAGTCGAAAATAGTGGAAAACGTGTGTATTGGCAAACAATGGTGAGTGATACGAGACCAAAATTAAAAATACAAGTGAATGGTATTGAAATAGAAGGATTGCTTGACACAGGAGCAGATGTCACTGTCCTCTCACATGAGTCTTGGAATTCAAACTGGCCACTTCAAAGGGTTCCTACACATTTTATAGGAATTGGTAAATTATCACATGTAAAACAAAGTGTACGATGGCTTAACTGTGTGGGACCAGAAGGGCAAACAGGGAAGTTGAGACCTTATGTGGCTGATGTACCCATAAATTTATGGGGAAGGGATCTCTTACAACAATGGGGTACTCAAATTAATATTCCTACAATGCCAGAAATAACAAATGATGAAATGATGGATGCTTTTGAGGAAGGTATTGATATGCATACTCAACAACAATTGCAAGCAATGTCTAGTGTCCAAACACAGGACACCCCAGACATTGAGATTATAGATACTTTTGAGGAAGGTATTGATGTGAGTACTCAACAACTGCAAGCTATATCTAGTGTCCAAACACAGGACACCCCAGGTATCGAGTTTCCAAATTTATACTAGGGGCCACTGCTGAAATTCCAACAGCCCTACCCTTGAAATGGCTATCAAATAAACCAGTGTGGCAAGAGCAGTGGCCCATAACAAAGGAAAAATTGGAGGCTCTTGAGCAATTGGTAAAAGAACAGCTGGAGGCTTGTCATATAGAAGAGTCTACCAGCCCATGGAATTCTCCTGTGTTTGTGGTAAAAAAGAAATCGGGTAAATGGAGAATAGTAACAGATTTAAGAGCAGTGAATAGAGTAATTCAACCTATGGGTCCTTTGCAGCCTGGTATGCCTTTACCTTCTCTGTTACCCAAGTCATGGCCTTTAATAGTAATTGATTTAAAAGACTGCTTTTTCTCAATTCCATTGCATAAGAATGATAGGGAAAGGTTTGCCTTCTCTGTACCTACTCTTAATAACAGTAGGCCAATCAAAAGGGATCGTTGGAATGTACTTCCACAGGGAATGTTGAATAGTCCAACTCTGTGTCAATATTTTGTACAAAAACCGTTAGAAATAATGCGTAAGCAGTTTCCTCGATCTATTATCTATCATTATATGGATGATATTTTGTTGGCTGATTCTGATGTAGTTGTTTTAGAGAACTTATTTAAGGAAATGCAAAGAATTCTACCACTATGGGGGTTAAAAATTGCTCCTGAAAAAATACAAAGAGGAGATTCAATCAACTGTTTGGGTTATAAAATAAGTCAACAGAGAATAAGATCGCAAAAGGTACAAATCCGTAGAGACCAATTGAAAACTCTTAATGATTTTCAAAAATTAATGGGAGATATAAATTGGCTAAGGCCCACCCTTGGTTTAAGTACTCATGAGTTAAGTAACTTGTTTCAAACATTACAAGGGGATTCAAATATAAACAGTCCAAGATGTTTAACTGCTAAGGCAGAAAAGGAATTAATGTTGATAGAACAAAGATTGCAAGATGCATACATAGATCAAATTGATCCCCAACTTGATTGTATTTTGGTCATTTTACCATAAACTCATTCTCCTACAGGGCTTATTATGCAACATGAAGATAGTATTATGGAATGGATTTTCTTACCACATAAACAAAGTAAAAAATTAAAGACATACATAGAAAAGATATCTGAATTAATTTAAAAGGTAGAATAAGACTACGTCAATTATCAGGAATGGACCCGGCTGAAATAGTAGTGCCTCTTACTAATGCTGAGATTATGTCATTGTGGGTAATCAATGAAGATTGGCAAAGAGCTTGCAGTAATTATTTGGGAGAAATTAATAACAAATTTCCAAAAAGCAAACATATACAATTTATAAAAAGAACTAATTGGATTCTTCCTCGTATTGTAAAGGGAACACCAATTCCTGATTCACCAACCTTCTATACTGATGCTAACAAGATGGGAATGGCAGGTTATAAGACAGACAAAATCAGCAAGGTAATCAAAAGTCCATATACCTCAGTTCAAAAAGCAGAATTGTATGCAATCCTTATGGTGTTATTAGATTTTCCAGAGTCTCTTAACATAATTACAGATTCTCTATATGCAGAAAGAGTTGTGTTGCACATAGAAACTGCTGAATTTATTCCCGATAACACAGAATTAACTTCTTTATTTATACAATTGCTACAGGTCATCAGAGGTAGAAATAATCCATTATATATAACTCATATTCGATCCCATACAGGTTTGCCAGGTTCACTGGCACAAGGAAATGAGGAAATTGACCAGTTACTCATAGGAAATGTGTTGGAAGCCTCAAAATTTCATCAGAAACATCATGTTAACAGTTCAGGTTTAAAGAAAAAATTCTCTATTACCTGGCAACAAGCCAGGGAAATAATTAAAAAATGTCCTACGTGTTCTCTGTATAACCAAATTCCATTACCTGCTGGTAGTAACCCTAGAGGTACTAAAAAGAATGAAATTTGGCAAATGGATGTTTTTCACTTTGCAGAATTTGGAAAACAAAGGTACGTACATCATACCATTGATACATACTCCGGGTTTCAATGGGCAACTGCTTTAAGTTCTGAAAAAGCTGATTGTGTTATTGCACATTTGTTAGAAATGATGGCATTTATGGGTGTACCTGCACAAATTAAGACTGATAATGCTCCTGCATATGTATCTAATAAGATGAAGCAATTCTTTGCATATTATAATATAAAACATGTTACTGGTATACCACACAATCCTACAGGACAAGCAATTGTAGAAAGAGCTAATCGTACCTTAAAAGAGATGCTTTTTAAACAAAAGGGGGAATTAAAGAATCCCAGGGATAGATTACACAATGCATTGCTAACTTTGAATTTCCTAAATGTTGGTGAAAAGGGTACCACTGCAGCTGAGAGAAATTGGGTTATACAAAAAACTGAGGAATTAAATCAACCAATATATTATAAGGATATGTTAACTTTAGAGTGGAAACCTGCAATGGTTTTAAGATGGGGACGTGGTTATGCCTATGTGTCTACAGGGAATGAAAAATGTGGTTACCAACAAAACTTATAAAGATTAGATCTGACCAGGGAGAACCTCCCATTAGCTGAAATATGAATGTCTTCGCATGGTAAGAACATTTTATTAACTTTATGGTGTTCATGATATTCCAATCTTTTATCCAGGATGGACAGAGTTTATGCCTTAAAATGGACTTACAAAGTTGTTCTATGCCTTCCATTTGCTCAAATTTAGAGCAAAAATTTATTTTCAGAGCCAAGGACTGAATGACAGTAACAACAAGACAAATGGGCCAGAAGATTCAACCTAACATATTGCTTCAATCACTATTTTCTTAAAAACTTTTCATGCAAATCATTTTTAAAAGTGCTAGTCCAAAAAATGATCGATCTTACAGAGACTGGACAATAGAAGCTATAGGTAACTTTCCCGAGAATTGGCCAATATCTCAGTTTTTGAAGGGTACCCGAAAATATTTACACTCCATTCCCAAAAGATGGGTTGGAAGTTTTTTGTTATGTTGTGTGTTGTGATTGTTTGTTGTCATCTGGAATGAATGGATATATGTTATATGTTGTGAATTGGATTTGAGGATTTTCTTTTTTCCCTCATTCTATTTTTTTGTCTCTTTTATTATTAAAAGCTTAAGATTATTTTGTTATATTGGTAGAAATTTAAGATTCTGTTTATTGATGCAAGTTTAAAAAATGTTTTGTATGTAATAGAAAGTAAGTTTATTGATAAGAATTTAAAATGTTTTGTTTGCTTTAATGCCTTTTGTCAAAAGATGTAAATACAACTATGTATTGTGAGAAGTTTAAGGTTATTTTAACACTTGCTTTAATGTATATTGATAAAAATTTAAAGTTAGTTTATGTATTGTACATAGACAATTTATTTACATTGTATATGTAGATATTATGTAGATTATTTTTTATTTTACTAGAAGGGGGATATGTAGGGGTTAGATAAATTAGATTTAGAAAATATATAGGAGTTTCTGATACTGTCTCTTAATTCGAGGCCTGAAGAGCATTATCAGCATGAAGTCAGGAAAAAACAGGAAAGACTTAATAGACTGAAAAACAAGGTTGAAGTCAGGAAAAACAGGAAAGACTCAATAGATTTGAAGAAACAAAGTATCTGGCCTGACATTGTTTTCAGCTGCTAAGTGGGCGGAGCCCAAATTAAGCTGAAACAGAGTTCCTCCTATTTAAGGACAGTGTATGGAGCCGAGAAGAAGAAGAGGCCCCTGATGCTAGAGAGCTCCAAGAGTCCTGCTGAAAAAAGGGCTGGCCATTGATGACCAGCTCTCTCCCTGAAGCAGAAAGAAGCCGGTGAGCAAAGAAAGCCTGAGCAAGACACCAAAAGGCCAAGGACTGGACCCTGTGGCTCAGCTTTTGCCTGGAGGGGTTTGATCTGTCCGATCAGTGGCCTAGGGGAAACTGTGCCTGGCTTTAAGGACTGAGGCAGAGCAGCTGAGTTCCTGATTCAAAAGAAGTAAGTTGGCCTGCAGACGGCTGGGGTCTCCCACAGAGAAGAAAGCATGAAGCCTTATTTAAGGTGAGACTGCAATAACCAACTTACCCTGACGAACCTGCATCTGAGAGATCCAGAAAAGGGACTGCTAAGTGCGTTAAAGAATCTACAACAAAGACTGTGTTCCTGACGACTGAGGACTTGCCCCAGAGACTGTATCATTCTAAAAGGTTATGAAAGTAGTTGTTATAATTATCAATAGGTTTAGTGGATAGGTTAAAGGGGTTGTAGGAATTTATAGGATTAATAGTTAAGAAATTGTTGGTGTTTGTTATAAGTGAATTTAGTAATAAATAAATATTAAATAATAATTTAAAAGTTCGGTTACATCTATACTTATAATTCTGGATATTAAATGTTATTTTTCCAGGACCCACTAGGAAAAAAACAGGAGAGAAATGCCTTGTTAATGTTCTGCAAGTGGTCTTTCAAATTTTATAAAGGAGGCAAGCCTCAGCAAGCTATAATAAATATTACATCCTGACACTCCTGAAATGTGGACTGCCTTTTAACATGTAAGACTGGTGACCAAATTCTTGAACACATTTTTATATTGAATAAGAAAACAAGAATGCCTGTAAATATCATTAGTCATTTAAAAATTCGCTGCATTGAGAGTTTCCTGGTAGAATGTTGTATATTAAAATGAAAGGAAGTCCCCATCTCAGAATTATGGCCTTGGCCCTCTTTACATCTGCCACACTATGTATTCTGCACCCTCCCTAAGCAGTGTTGCTACTACAATGCATTCATTTATTAACTCTGTGATCACAGCAACCATGCATCCCACCCACCAAGCAACTTACAGAATCACTTGATGCACACGTAATAGGTTCCCCTAGCTTACTTTTGTTCACTCTTCAGGTCTCCTGGCTTTCTAAGACCAGTTGTCACCTTATTCGCTATGTGTTTCTGGTTTCCTTTGCTGGGGTAGAACCTATCCTGCCCCATGTTCATCCTACCAATCTGTAACTCTTAAGTGCGCGATGCTTTGAATACAAAGGCAAATGAACAAACAGCACACAGGCAAACTGTGTGCTGAGAAGCAATCTAGTGTGGGGAAAAGACAAATGGGTGCGAACCCTCCCAAATAACAAACAAAATTGGTCCAAGAAGAACATACTGCACTGAGAGAACAATGAGGTGCATGAACTTGTGAGAAGGTTGGGGCAGGAATCATGATGCATATCGATAAGCTAGGTAACATTGGAACAAAAAGAGATTTCTGAAGGCACAACTGTCCTATGTGCTGTTTGCTTATCTGTCACTCTATTGCATTGGAAATATTATCATATTTACAATTATATGCTTATAATACTTATCAAAGTAGCTATCATGCAGTACATGCTCAATAAACATTTGATAATTTTAGAGCATCGTCAGTATTCAAGTGGATGCTGCAGGATGAATGGATTCCATCATCAGAATGCTGAAACCCTTCTCTGTGCTGGCACCCATAACAGCGTGATCTATACGCCACATCCTGCGGCTCTACCCCAGACACATTGAAACTTAATTTCTGTAGGTAAAGTATGAAGAAATGTTCTTTTAGAAGCCCCTCCAAACAGGGCTAAAGTATTCTGATTTTTGAGAATCACTGATCTAAAGCAAGAAAATGACAATGTCAAACATTTGGTTAGAATCAGGACCTGAGCCAATGGTTGGGAGTCTAGACAGGAGATTCAGTTACCTAGAAAAGGCTGGAAAGGGTGTCAATAGTCTCAACTTTGTGGGCTACACATTCATGACATAGTATAATACAAAATGATTAAGTGGCAGCTGTGACTGAACTCATGAATAGGGCACAACAATGTCCTCTATTGGAAGGAAACAATACCCCAGGTTCCAGGCTGATTTGTAAGAATAATCTTCAGCTCCACTCCACAAAATGATATAACATTTTATTATCCTTAAATAACAGATGGGGAAATTGGGGCACATCAAGACAAAGCCTCCCAACTTGCATAATTAGCAAGTTGAAGGCTTGTCCAAAGCCCAGCAATCTACCTGCCACTGCTGTCATGAACAGTTTCTAGCCTTATACACAGAGGCCAGAAGAGAGTGGGGTTAGATGTGCTGGAACTAAAGTTGGAGCTGCCATATGGGTGCTGGGAATTGAACCCAGGTCCTCTGGAAGAGCAGTCAGGGCTGGTAAATGATGAGCCATCTCTCCAGCCCTAGAGCACACCTTCTTGAACTAAGGAATGCAAACAGCCCCCAACCTGCCATTCAGGTTCACAAGTACCGATCCGTGGCACCAATCCCCAAAGTTCCCTTTTATGCCTCTTTTTATGCCGACTTGAGGAATGAAAACAAAGACGATATTGGATATGGGCTTGTTGTGTAACTGGGATTCGTACCAGGGGTTATCCTGAACTCTGGAAGCTCCTTCAATGCAGAATATAAAATTTTTGAGAATATTCTTCTCAGTTGCTGGTCATAGCAAAATATAAGACAAAAGGGGAAACTACAAAATTGATACTGTTATAAAAGTTTACCCTGTAAAAAGTACCTCTTATTCTATTCTTTGTCAATCAAGGAGTGTTGTGATGAACTGTAACAAGGAATCAAGTCATGATAAATGAGATTAAAAAAAAAAAAAGGTGGTTGTGGATGTTCAGAGCTATCCTCAAGGATGAGCACAAAATCAAAACCTGTGCAAGCCCAAACCAGACCAAATTCCAGCTTGGATTTGAGAGTTGGGAATAAAACCCCACCCCTAACTGCTGGGAGAGGAACAGGAAGCTTTCTCTATTGCATCTCCTGGTAAATTGACAATTCTCAGTGGAAGACTACACATACAAGACTATCTGGCAGCACAAATTGATCTTGAAAGGTTAAAGAAAAAAACAAACAAGAAAACAAGTACATAAAGCTGGTGATGGAGTGGGATCTAGGAAGGTAGAAGGAGTGAATATGATCAAAACATACAAAACTCTCAAAGAACTAATGAATTTTTTTTAGAAAAAGAAAAGAAAATTTCACAGACTTTATGGGCTATTCTGTTTAAATTATGGAGAAAATTTGCTTAGGGAAATCTTTTGGAATTTAAGTTAAAAATAACAATTTAGAAGTTAGGTTTAAGATCTGAAGGCAATGTGGGGCTTAGATTAAAACAATCTTATTTATTCTGGAATTATGGAAAATGGAGCCATTAGATTATGTTTAATGAATAGGATTCTAGCTGGTCCCTGTAATCTGCTGTCTTTATAATATCTGAGCAACTTTCAAAGAAGAGGTGCTGTGTGAGTTTATTATGCCCTACAAATCAAAAGATTGTTCACTAAACAAAAATTTCAGAAGAAGTACATGAAGAGCATGTATGTGTGTAAGGAGATTCAGAGGAGCAAATAATGGTCAGGAGAGAAGACAGACATGGTGATGAGAGGCACAACAGTTCGCAGAGGCCACGCACATCCGCCACTCGGTGCATGCGAGTTTGCTCGGTAGCCAGCCCAGTGGCATGTAGGAACCTTCACACACCCTCCGGGTTCTTTCAGATGCTCTCCCCTGTGAAACGGTTCTCCTCTCTTGACAGATCTTAGACTTCTGTTCTACATGTAGAGCCTGAAAGTCGACCTCAGTCTTGCTGTCCTTTGAGCAACTTAGTGTACCCTGCCTTCATGAGCATTCAGAATATATCTGGGAGGAAATCTTTTTAGTTCTTCCTAATACGTTGCTTTATGATCAAGTGCACAGAAAACTGTGAGGATGTGTTGGAATTCACCCCCTCAGCCTACAGCATAGTGCAGAATAACACATAAGGAGTGAGACACGTTCCATTAACACATATATCCATTTGGTTACTAGAAGCTTCACTAACTCTTGACAAGTGGACCAAGCTATTATAGTGTCAAAATGAATTTCTGAATGGAAATGTTTGTATGACAACATATAGCCACACAATCAAAGCACTCATCACAAATTTGACCTAAACCATAGAAGAATTCTGCCCCCAGTATCCCAAAGGAAATGTATTTATCTTACCTATTTATTTCAAATCTCTTATAATTTTGCATACAGGCTTATAATTATAAAAATCTTAAAACTGCATATATTTCTTGGATTTATACTTAATTGAAATTATAGGAAAAAATGAAAATTAGGCAACAAAGCCTAATGTTCTAAAAGAGTTGAGGCTTGTTTTCATATCCTGGGAGTATGAATGGGCTTTGTTCAGATGACATCTTCCTCTGGCACTACCTGGAACTCTTTCTTTGAAAGCAATTGAAATTAACAATCTACTAATTGCATCATTTAAACTTATTCCTTCATTTGAGAGTCAAATTTTCAAATTTTTTATATAGTTCTCAAGTCTATGACTCTCAGTATCACAGAAATTGCATTATATAAATGTTATTTAAGTATTGATATCAATATTTAAATATTGAAATTCTGTTATATATAAATGAAAAGATGTAGCCTTAAATTTCATGACATTATTGATATATTAACTTTAATTCCATTTCTCTCTGTGCATTCACTCCTTCATTTAAATTAAATTAATTAAATATTTTATGATCTTTTTAAAAAGTTGTATGTGGGCGGCCGCACATGACATGTTGTGTATGTGAATGTGAGAAAACAACTTTGTGTTCAGTCCTCTCCACCTCTATATAGGTTCTGATGATCAAACTTGGGCCACCAGACTCAGGCAGCAGGCAGGCACTCTCATCCACTGAGCCAACTTGCCACTGTAAATATGATCTTATACATTGATGTAACAGCAGTGAAACCATGGACTTTTTAGATGTAGTAGACTGAAATCTGCCTACCTAGTTGTCTTCTTGTGATATTTATAAACGATTATGTCTAAATGAGATGAAAGACGATTACTTATTAAAGACAGACAATGCTAAGACATAAGGGGGTAGAATTCATATTCGTTTCCCGAGTTCTTTTACTTCTTCTATTGACACCGTTCAGAATACTTCCCCTTAAAAGAGACAAACTGCACTGCAGACAATGTGGCTTTCAGCTCTTAGTAGACCTCTAAATACAGACTACTAACCTAAATTCCAAACCTCAGTCTGGTTACATAAGGATAGTGACTCCGATGTGACTGTGAGAAAAGCTGATATTATACAGGCAAAATACTTCACACATATAAAATCCCTGGTCTAAGGGGTGGGGGTTCAAAATATAAAAATGATAGTTAATATCCATGGCTGAAGCATGTGGGTTTCTTTCTGTCATTAGCTATGAGTTCTGGGCAAGCCATCAAGATTCTCTGACTTGTATTTCCCTTTGAGTGATGGAGGGCATGGGCAATGCCCAAATCCTCATCTGCAGAATGTAGTGTTGAGGAATTAATTATTTTGTATATATGAATACGAAATATGGTCACTCATGGACTATGTCATGATCCTAATTTTTTTTTTAGGCGAAGAAACTAACAACTGTTAGCTGAAAGGAAACTGCCATGTGTCCTCAGGAAACTGCCATGTGTCCTCCCACTGCTAGCAAATGAAAGAGCTGGCGTTTTAAACGAAAACTCCAGCTCCTGAACCTGGGACCCAGTTCAGTTCATCACAGAGCTGTGTCTCATAAAGCTCTTGAGGACTTTCTCTGCGTATGCCTGGATTAGTCCCAGAGCTTGGGATCAGATTAAACCAAAACAAGAACGAAGGAAACCTCACCTGCTGATGTGAAAGTTTATGGGAGAGAAGACGAGGAACAGCGACGATACACCAGCCTGTTTCCAGTAATACGCCCATCTACTACTGAATTTGACAGCCGGAAGTCAGTAGATTTTTCCTTCATCATTCAAAGATGTCTGATTCCACCAGATCTTCCTTCTAAGTCTTTCCGTTGTGCACAATTCCCTCCCATTTGCAGTGCTGCCACTACAGCATGGCTGTTTACCACTATTTCATAGACCAAACTACCTCAGCCTGGTACCCCCCTCCTCTGCCAGATTGCCCTCAGAGGTATTCCTCCAGGACTTGTCCAACTGTATCACTTCTAAGATTTATGAGGGCAAGGATTATCCAGTGGTACTCTGGGCCCAGCTCCTTCCAGCTGGAGAAGTGAGCTACATGCCTCTCTTCTCAAATTACATGTCCACGAATTTTATGTGCATAGCTCGAAACTGTCCATTCTGAGTGTCTTTACACCACTGAAGTCAGCAAATGCTATAAACAAAGACCATAAACAAAGTTATTTCGTATTCTTTCATGCCTGTTTATTTTATTTCTGTGCCTTATCAAAGACTCCTTGGAAATGATGTCTACATAATTTTCTTATTTCTATTTTGGACACCAAGCAATATACATTAGGACTATGGGTTCCCAAACACTCCCCCAGAGTCTGGCAAAATCTTTCTTCTCATGATAAGTCTCTGTTGATGAGGTTGACACTCGGCCCTTCCCCAAATCCATATGCATCAATCATATCATGATCATTTAGGGTTTAAAGACCCCTAAGCTCCACTCCTACAGCCCTCATGGGCAATCCATCAAACTGTAGCCAAAGCTACCAGGATGGAGTTTCTCCGGCTCTTAGTTCCCCCAGAATACAATTCTTCTAAGTGAGATCGTATTTTCTATATTAAACTATGAAAACGCAACATATGTCAGTTTGGATAGATAAGCTCCATTATGTGATATATACCAAACACAGATTTTCAAACTAATAATTTATAAAGCAAAACTGACATGTAAAGGGGCCATAAAATAAACTTGTGTATTTTTTAATTTATTTATCTTTTTTATTTCTTCAAGTTACAACTCAATAACAATCCCATCCCTACTCCCCTCTCTGGTCCCACCCTCCCACCCTCTTCCCCCTTAACTTCCCGCCATCCACTTTTTTTTTTTTTTAAGTTTAAGGTATATCTTTTCCCCTCAACAGCTCCCCTTTTCAGTCCAACATATGGCTCTTTCTCTTATAACAACAAATACAAAACAACAGAATAATTAGGCCACAATTATGAGAATTATAAAGCTTAGCATACATTCCCAATGTCCAGTCCATATGTATTTGGCACCTGACTTTAACATTCTACTATCCAACCATCTCCATGAGTTTAAAGTTCTATATCTAACTCAGCTTCCATCCTAACTTGCATCACAATTTTAAAAACATCTTCTTAGATCCAGAACACCCTCTTGATTCCTAAACAACTCAAAATTTAACTAAGCTTGTGTATTTTAAATGTACAAATTCGATACTGTTTTTGCTCAGAATATGTATTTGCATGTGCATATGTGAATGTCTCTTCCTTAGACTTCCACTGAGTCTTTCTACATCAGTGGCTCCCAACCAATGGGTCATGACCCCTTTGGGGTCTAATGACCCTTTCACAAGGGTCACATATCAGATATCCTGCATATCAGATATTTATATTATGATTCATGACAGCAAAATTACAGTTATGAAGTAGTAAAGAAAATAATTTTGTGGTTGGGGGTCACCATAACATGAAGAACTATATTAAATGATCTCAGCACTAGGAAGGTTGAGAACCACTCCCTTCATACTTTTTGATAAAATGACCTTTATTTATGAAATATTAGCATACTTTAATAACAATTGTAATGAGGTAATTTATATAAAAATTAATATTGCTTATTTAATAATTTTTTTTCTACATTCTTCCTCACAGAACCTTAAGTATATGTACACAAACATCTTAGGGCATCTGTGCTGTTCTGCTGGACTGCTGTAACAAAATTACCACTGATTATTTTATAAAAGTATCAAAATGTAACTTCATATAGCTCTAGAGACTGAGAACTCCAAAGTCAAAGAAACCAGATCGTCAGCCTCTGGTGAGGCTGCTGCTCTCAGAGTCTAGGAAGAGTCTAAATGGTGTGCTCACCTGGAAGAAGGGGAAAATGATGTCTCAAAGAGGGTGGAGGTGCCCTTCACCAAGATTTATAAGGACAAAACTCCCTTCAAAGGAAGTGGCTTCCTCACAACTTAATCACTTCCCCCAAGTACTGCCACATCTTGATGTGATTACAGTGAGGAGTAAGTTTCAGCATGAGTTTTGTATATATATATATATATATATATATATATATATATATATATATATATACATATACAGTAAGGGCTGACTCAAGCCTGGGATATCCAAACATTGAACGATCCAAAGGGTTTGGGGACAGACAGACTCAACACAGGTCCCAGAGAGGTCACCTGCAAGCCCAAGGAATGTCCTGTCTGATTGAAGTGTGCTTCTACTCCGTGCTGGAGTAGCACCAGCTATTTTCTGCAGCAGCATGGTTTATGGTAAGTGCCTGGTTTAGTTCACCTAGAACGTAAGACACATTTTATCTATTGGACTGGCAAAAAACTGGAGGCTGAGTGTATAAGGTAGTGGGAGATACTCCATGCTTATCCATGGACTCAAAAGTCCAAGTGAGTCTTTCCAGATGACCACACATCACACGGTGTGGTGAGAATCAGCACTGTTGTCTATATCTGCAGAGGAGAGGGTACCTGGACGCTTGAGCCTAGTCTCGCCTAGGTTCTATCCTGTGGACCTTTATCGTTTAGTCCTTTTTAGCTTGCATCTTTTGCTAAAATAGACTGAGACCATGGGCATAACTGGGAATAGAGAGTATTGGCTTACACAGCAGGACAAACCATGCAGCCACACAGGCTGTCCAGCTGGCTAGCTGGGATGTTCCAGTGGCACATCAAGAGAAATACAGCACAGTAGACTTACTCTAAATCTAAATGCAGATGAAAATTTGGTCATCTGAGGAATTAAGGGCCTACCTCAGGTGCAATGTATGGTTTGTAACTGGAATCATTCCTCCCTCTGAAAAGAGGATCCAATTGGAAATGCCAATGGTTTTGAGTGCTTATATTCAGCTTGGTAAGAAACCCAGAAGATAAGAAAATGGACGGAGCGGAAGATGGCGGCGAACTGTACGGACGCATTTTGAATGTGGGAGAGAAGAGCCATAGAAAACACAGAGTTGTGGGACACTGTGCAAAAACCGGAGGGTCTGGCCCCTCCGGGAACACGCACAGCTCCCAAGGGACTGTTAAAAGTCCCAGGGCAAGGCTCTCCCCCGTCTCTCGCAGACACGGAAGCCACTAAATCCGGGATTCGGGAACTCCCATTTGGAGAGGCGACTGGTAAGATCGATCCCAACACACAGCAGGCAGAATCAAAGGCCACATGGCGATTGCCCACTAGCCAACTGGGCTTCCCATACCTCAGAAAGACCTTATAACTATTTAGGAAATTTTGCAGAATAGTTGAAGTCTTGTGGTTTTTTTTTTGTTTGTTTGTTTGTTTTTTCGAGACGTAGAAAAAGGGCGCTCAGCGGGAGATCTGCAGCCGCTGGAGCCAGAGCAGAAGGTGGGTAGGCAGAGCAGTTGGGGAGGGAAGCTGATGCTGGCGGGAGGGGCCGAAGCTCCGCCCAACCACGGCAAAGCAGCTAGGGCGGGAGGCCGGCTCTGGCGGGAGGAGCCAAAGCTCCGCCCAACCACGGCAAAGCAGCTAGGGCGGGAGGCCGGCTCTGGCGGGAGGAGCCGAAGCTCCGCCCAACCACGGCAAAGCAGCTAGGGCGGGAGGCCTGTTCAGAAGGCGGGAGGGACAGAAGCTCTGCCCATCCAAGGCGGAGCAGATAGGGAGGGAAGCGGCCAGGCCTGTGGCAGAGAAGCCTAGTGGGTAACCAGAAGCCAGGGGACCATAGCTATATTCGGGTAAACCCAGACACATTAGGTGTGGAGACGGGCCCTGTCAGCCTCCGTGACGACAAGCAAAGCCAACAAAATCTGTGCCTGGGCAAACGGGTCCATACCATTAGAACCATTGAAGGCTGATCACTCAGTGTGCAAAATAGAGAAGTCTGAACTGGGAGCAGTGTAACAATCCCGGACCATTACTCACTACCTGGGAATAGGCTGCACCAGCTCACAACGATTCAGGCTATTAAAATCACAGTGACCCTGAGATCACCCTGTAAGCAAGGACAGATAGCCAAGCAATTCGACTCCTTCACCAAAGCATCCCCTGTGGATCCAAACACAGAAAACGACAAGAAAAGACAGATAAACACACACACATGGCCAAAGGTCCAAGAAAAAATAGAAATCAAGGAAATATGACTCAAACAAAGCAGAATTACCCTAGCTCATCCAATTCGGATGACCTCACACCAACAGAAACACATAAAAACGTTGACAATTCTGCATTATGGAAAGTGATAGAGTCCCTGCAAGAAGAACTTAAATCTGTGAAGGAATTCAAAGAAGCCACAATTTTACAAGCCAAAACAATGAACAATACCATTAAAGAGCTCCAAGCCTAGGTGACAGAGCTTGAACAGGAAAAAGACAAAGCAATGAAAGATTTTCAGACAAAAACAAGTAAGCTGGAGAAGGAAATGTACAAAACGAACAATACCATACAAGACATGAAAATAGAAATAGAAACAATAAAGAAAACACAGTCAGAGTTAAAAGAGGAAGTGGAGAACCAAGGGAAGAGAACAGGAACTACGGATGCGAGTATCAACAATAGGATGCAAGAGATGGAAGACAGGATCTCAGGCATGGAAGATTTGATGGAAGAAATCAGTACAACATCCAAAGAAAACGAGAAGGCTAAAAAATCTCTCACCCACAACATCCAAGAAATCAAGGACTCAATGAAAAGACGGAACCTAAGAATCATAGGCATAGAGGAAAGGGAAGACTCCCGACTCCAAGGTCCAGGAAATATCTTCAACAAAGTCATAGAAGAAAACTTCCCAAACCTGAAAAAAGAGATGCCAATAAAAATCCAAGAGGCTTACAGAACACCAAACAGATTAGACCAGAAAAGAAACTCCTCTCGCCACATAATAATTGAAACTCCAAATGTACAGAAAAAGAAAGGATATTAAAAGCTGTAAGAGAAAAAGGTCAAGTCACATACAATGGCAGACCCATCAGAATTACACCTGACTTCTCCCCAGAAACGTTAAAAGCTAGAAGGGCCTGGTCAGATATACTACAAGTCCTGAGAGAACATAGGTGCCCAGCCAGACTACTTTACCCAGCAAAACTCTCTATCAACATAGATGGAGAAAACAAGATATTCCATGACAAAATCAAATTTAAACAATACCTACCCACAAACCCAGCCCTACAGAAAATCCTAGAGGGAAAATTCCATCCCAGAGAAGAAAACTTCACCCAAGAAAACAAAGGGAATAGAAAAGCCCTCAGCAACTAAACCAAAAGAGACACAGGACCATCACCTATACCAAACTAATGGGAAACAACAACCCAGGTCACTAATATCCATCAACATCAATGGTCTCAACTCCCCAATAAAAAGACACAGATTTACAGAGTGGATCCGCAAGCAAGACCCGTCCCTTTGTGTAGAGAGCTGCGACGTGCCGCGCCTTAAAGATGGCGCTGGTCTCCGCCTTCCACCAGCCCGACGGTGAGCGCTCTCG
>CAJQZJ010033498.1:2089266-2109456 GCA_907164525.1 Lophiomys imhausi | reverse complement strand
CTCATTCACACCAGCTTGCCTGAGGCTGGGCTCATTCACACCAGCTTTCTATTACTTAAATGGTGAAATAGAAAGCTTGCTGTGTCTTTAAGAGCAAAAGCAAATACAATGTGCAGCCTTAAAGATGTCCAATTTCAGGGTTTTGGAATACTGACCATTTTGTGACTTTTACATGCTGAGTTCAGGTGTCTAAGCATCTTGAATAAGGAAGGACAATTTCAACGGGAAGACAAATAATGGCACTACTTTTAGCCTGGACACTAGACGGAAGCACTTCCTGTCACCTCTGGGCAGGAATCTCCATTTAGATTTCCAGTCTGACAGAATGGCCTATCATGTCTTTGATCAGGCTTACAGCTCCTCAGCCAAAGTAATAATATTATCAAAACAGACACAGCAACACAGACATGACGAAAGAGAGGGCTTGTCATGACACAGTGCAGGTGCCCGACAGCTCACCATGAAAGGACACTCACCACTTCCTTAACACGATTTCAAAGTGAAGTTTTCAAAACTCCCTAACATTCATTGCAGGAAGAGCCTTCAGGCGTAGGCTAGCAGGAACAGTCTATCATTCGATTGACTGTATACTAGATTATAAAGTTTTTTTAAACACCTCTTTGTTCTTATACACAGCAGCCCACACATACCTTCTTTGATGATATTGAGTCTTTTATTCTGACATGTGACATCTAAGAAATTTATATTCAAAATCAAATTGTGTGAGTTGTGTCCTTTATCAGTTTTTAGACACAGTTACAATTATGCCTTCAGCTCTTGCATTCTACAGCCATGGCAAAAGCTATGCTAAAGGTCCCTTCCATTCTCACAGAACATAGCTGACTCTACAGATGCTGGGTCAGGAGCTTGAGGTAGGAGTGACAGGGGCATTGGAATGAGGTGACTTTGAATATTTTTCTGCATGTTTTGAATCTGCCATGTAAAGGCAGTCCTTGTGGCTGTCTTACCCTTAACTGTTTCTTCTTGCCAAGGATCTTATGGCCTAACTTGATTAAAATGTGTAAAACTGAGAAAACTGAGATGAATTGTATTAAGCTATTGTTTAAATAAGTGTTGTTTTCCTCTAAATAAGATAAGTATTGGGTAATTCTGAGATTTGAAAGAAATTTACTTATTTAAGACAAAAGCCCTTCTTTTTTGTTCAAAAGTTGGAATTTTTCCTTGTGTGTGTTTGTGTTTACATGGGGTCCTCTAGACAGTGTTCAACACTCAGTGAGAATGTTCTTGGGTAATGCATTGGCTCTCGGCACATCATTATTTTCAGGATGATTGGTTATTAACAAATGCATGATATCATCCACTTGCATGTATTAACTGCCCAAATGAACATAGTATTGTGCTGCATGCTGTAAGAGGCAAGTTAAGTAAACACAGTCCTAACCCTCTTATTGTATTTTTCAGATCACAGCATGATGTCATCCTTGCAGTGCTGAGTGACAGTATTAAGAGTCTGTGGTTGTGCTCTAGAAAAGCGCGTTTTGGAGTTGAGGAACCACAATGCCTTTTACATAGATTTTCTGATAGTGACCCTATTCTCTGATGCATGTCTGCAAGGAATAAACTGGCTATTACACAATCAGTTTAAAGAAATCTTCCACTATTTATTTTCATTAATTAGGATGGTTATAGAAGAATTTCCCAATGATTATCTTAAAGTTATCTGAGGTATATCTGAATGCTTTAGATGAATTTAGAGTTGAGAAAGTGTTTGGATTAAGCTCATTAAATGGCAGGTAACTACGGAGATACAGGGAAGTAAAATGAACTTCATAGATGTTTGGTTAAAGGATTAATTTGGCATGGAAGTAAAAACTAGAGAGAAGGGCCAAACTAGACTGGTTGACTTTTCAAGGACAACTGTCTCTTTTGAAGTTGTAATGGCTCTTTCTTCACAGAGCAGCTGAGATATGAGGTAAGAGACTGAATAAACCAACAAAGCCTAATCAATTAAATAAAACTCAAATTTTAACCTAAAAAGAAAACAAAAACCATTCTGATCATAAAATTGCAATATAAAATATATAGCAATATAAAAAAGAATGAAATACGGAGGGGTGTGTTTTGATGAATTCTAAATTTTAAGAACATATCATTGTGACAAACTGAGGACCGAACTCACAGATTTTCCTTCCTCATAGAATGGATGATGCAACGGGTGCTAAGATGCAACTGACATACAAATTCAGTAGAATTCTCAATGAAGTTACACATGGTTCTTTTGAAGAAACAGATGAGTTGATTCCAATACTCACATGGAAGAGCAGGGGACCTGCAACAGCCAAAGCAATCCTTATAAAGAACAATGGTGGGTAACTCTCAATTTATTTATTTACTTATATTTTTGCCTTTATATGTATATGTACACAAGTGTGTACAGCTGTCCATGAAGGCCAGAAGAGAATGTTGTATTCCCTGGAGCTGGAGTTGCAGGCTGTTACATGCTGCACACTATGGATGGATGCTGGGAACCAAACACAAGTCCTCTGAAAGAGCAGCAAGCACTCTTAGCCGAGTCATCTCTCCATACCCCTTGTTTCTCTATTTTAAAACCTACTACTACAAAGCTGCTATAATTAAGACAATGTGGCACTGGCATAAAGATAGATGTATATAGCTCAAGGAAATAGAAAGAGTCCAGCAATAAAACCACATCACACTGTGCTGCAGCAAGGGCATAAGGACAACATAAGGGAAAGAATTACTTTTCCCAAAAAGCCAGGCTGACACAACTGGGTATCAGCATGCAAAAGAGTTCACCAGCCTCCACACTGCTTAACTCCAAGTGCCTCAGAGAAGTATACGTAAACACTGTACACATACAACTCCTAGAGGAAATGTAACTGCCAAATCCTACCTTGGATAAAAGCATTGGTTTTCAGATCTGACAGAGAAAGTACACTAACAAAATAAAAGGTGTGCAGAGTATGCTTAGTCAAAACTGAACTTATATCAGATATCTTTCTATCGTAATGCCAAAAAATCCAGTAACAACAGAAACATTGGAAACTACACAAATTTGTAGAAACTAAGCAGAGTACTTTTGAGAAACCCAAAGATCAAGGAAAAAGATGAAGGAATGCTGTTCTGTGGCTTCTGAGGAGATCAGGCCTTGTGCATGCTTCTGGAAGTTCCAAACTCAGTTGGTTTACAGGCAGAAAAGGGTGAAACGTTGGTCGGGATATGTGCCACCGAATATCCCAGCCAGGCTGCAGTGGTAGGAGAATTCTACTGCCTAGTGTTACAGCTCTTATGATAAACATGAAGGAGAGAGAAACCCTCTCTGCGGCTTAGTGGAAGGTCAACGCTCTTTTAGGTAAACTGCTGGCACTAGCTAGGCAGCTTCAAGGAGCTTGGAGCTCCTGGACCAACCCAAGTGGCTTTAGGGGTCTGGTTTGGTTCACAGAGTTGGAGGCTGTCACCACAGATGAACAGCAAGCCACATGTGCACAGAAGAAATGGTGGAAGCTCAGCACCTCTTGGTAGGCTTTGGAGGAGGCAACTGGGGTGACTGTCAGCAGTGACTGAGACACGGGCCTGGCTAGGCAGCCAGCTGCAGCAAAGTGGGAGCCTGTGCCCCCTGCAAGCCTGACCTGGGAGGCTTCCTTCCCAAACCCAAAATAAACAGCTGAGTCTCAGGCAGTCATGTGGACAGAAAAAGAATTTATTTCATGAACCAGGGACTTTATAAACCTTTGGGCAGTAGGGAGAGGTTTTGGAAGTGAATGTGTTTGATTTGCTGGGTATGGTCCTGTCAGAAGAAATGAAATATAGTACTGCTGGTCAGTGGTGGCACACACCTTTAATCCCAGAACTTGGGAGGCAGAGGCAGTTGAATCTCTGTGAGTTTGAGGCCAGACTGGTCTACAAAGCGAATCTAGGACACTCAGGGCTATTATACAGAGAAACCCTGTCTCAAAAAACAAACAAAAAAGAAATATAGTACCTAATTATCCCATGGGCAAGGAGGTTGGGGAAGAACTCCAGGTATGGTTAGAGGCGTACATGGTTAGAGGTCATTGGCTGAAAGCCAGTGCCCCCACAGACCTCATTACCATGGGGAAGTACCTCCACAAATATCCAGGTGTTCACTAGGTGGGTTTCTTATCAGGAATGGGTTGAACCTGTAACTTCCTTGAGGGCTACATGACACTCCTTAGAGGTTCTGGAATTTCCCCAGATCAGACAGAGGAGGGGATTCCACTTTAAAAAAAAAATTAAAGGGGAGTCCATCAGTTAGCACCAAGCTCAGGGACTTTTTGATGATGCCAGACTTCAACCTTACCAGCATAAATTCCCCACAAACAAGGTAATAGTAAAATTTCTTGAACAAATGAAAATGGAATACTTACATACCGAAAGCCATCGAATATATACAAAGGACACCCAGGAAAGCAGAGGGCCATCAACACATACATCAACAAAGCTGGACAAGCTCGGGCAGCCAGCCATCTCAAGGACTGAGGAAACAAGATCAAACAACTCTCAAATCAGTAGAGGGATAGAAATAGTAAAGATCAGAGAAAAAATTAGTATAAATCTTTTAACAAACTTAGAAGATTTATTTATTGGAGTCACTGTTGTTATTTAAAAGAAATCCTGGGCCAGTGAGATGGCTCAGTGGGTGAAGGTACTTGTTGCTAAGCCTCTTAAGCTAAGTCTGATCCCTAGAACCCACAAGGTGGAAGAAGAGAACTGACTCCTGCCAGTTAGCTTCTGGCCCCCATGTGCTCCTTGGCATACGTGTGCCCACACACATACACCCACGAAATAAACAGCAGCTGTATTTAATTTTTAAAAATGCTCATCCCCTGGTGATTTTATTCATTGTAAGCACATAGCTCTTACTCAGAATGTTTTGGGGACTCTCCTTAAGGAAAAATCTTCAAAATATCTTCATAAATCACCAAGAAAATCAATGTTGTTGCATAATTGTACACATTGCAACATTAACCACCTCATCAATTAGATATCCCCACATAACTTCCAGCTTTTGAAAAACTAAATCCATCTCACAATGTAGAATTCCTGTTGAGTGCCTATGTTTACTTTAGGAAATACATAAACAAAAAGGAATATTATGCATTACACTCATATGGCAACTTTTTTGAAATAATGTGTTATATCTTTTCCCAGACAAATTTCCATGTAGATGTGTCTCAATAAACTACTTTTATGCTATGCATTATATGAGTGTGATTGTTATTGATACTATTAGTAAATAATTTCTCATTTAAAAGTTTTTTTTGGGCAATGACTCAATGGGGGAAATCTTTGCTGCACAATCACGAGCATCTGACTTCAGATCCCCAGGGCCACATAAAAGCTAGATGTGGCAGCTATGCACCTGCAGTCCCAGCACTGGGATAGATCACAGAGAGAACACAGAGCACAGATCCCAGGGACCCACTGGCTAGCCAGGCTACCTGTAAGGATGTGGTTCAATTAGAGACACTGTCTCAAGAAGATGCATACATAAGCAACTGAGGAAGACAGCTGGATGTCAATCTCTGAGCTACACACACACTGCACAAGTGTGTTTGCCTGATCACATGTGTGTACACAAGTATACACCCCCCTACACACACACACACTGAATTTTTAATACATTCTGTCAAATGCACATCCATATTATTCCCCAAATATGTAGTGTACCAGTCTTAAAAGGAAGCAAAGTTGGTGAGCAATGTGAACTCTCTTTCTATTAGGATATGTTATTAGCTTCTGTTGGGATGAATACATTTGGGGCCACTAAGTGTGGGCTTGTTAGTAGCAGGGAAGCAGGGGATGTTTTGGTTGTCTAGAGGAAGATAACTTCAGCCTAAGAATTTAGTGAATATTTTAATTTTAGATGTCAAAACTGAGATCCTGAAGAGAAATGTGTGTCAGGAAGAAGAAAGTATGACGGATGAGCTAAAACTGAGATGAAACATGCAATATAGGGGGCAATCTATAGAGGCCAGTTAGGCTTGAACCATATAGCTTATAGATAAAGAGTTCATTTCCTTTCTATGTGGATAGGAAGTCTTACAAAGGAATAGATAAAGTTTGAACACACCAATGGGTGAAATTTGCTATATTCAAAATATAACTATGTAATATTTAATAGTACAACATCAATAATAAAATTTTAAGAACAAAAAACTTTAAATCACATAATTGTGATGTTTCAAAAATAATTGTTATTCAAAATCAACAAGAAGCATCATGAAAAGTAATACATGGTTTAAAGCACTTGGGTTGGGAGTCTGCCTACATAGGTTCAAAACCCACCTCTTCTACTTCACACGTTTGTCATTTTACCTTTCCAAATTTATAAGCAAATGAGTACAATACCATCAACTATACTAATTACTTGTTTATTTTCTACAATTGAATTCTACACAAGCAATTTAAGGAAGATAGTTTTATTTGGGTTTGTAGTTTGATGGTGCAATCCATCGTGGCAGATAGGTTATGATGGAAGGAGCCTGAGACAGCTTGTCAGCTCGATCTGCATCTGGGAAGTAGAGAGAATGTTGTGTTTCCGCTTGCTTTCTCCTTATTCAGACTGGCAATTAGACTGTTTCCTCTCACCTAAATTAACTGAATCTAGAAAATTCCTCAAAAGCATGGAGCTTCTCTCCTGAGTGATCCCAGATCCCATGAAGTTGACCATCAATATTAACCATTAGAGCAATTTACCCATAAGGATTAAATAAGATGTTGAGTATTCACAGCAGCACTTGGTACAAAGGGAATTCCAGTATGTATGGTTATGATGTGACCATCCTGTGAAATGTACAGTCCAGGAACACATAACGGATACTTGGATATATTTTCCACTGTACCACCAGCCTGACACCAATACAACACTAACTTCATTATTCAGTACATGCTAATATAATATATGCTAATTGCTAATACATAATAAATTATGAATTAATGATTAGAGTTAATAATAAATGTCCTGGTTGTTACTCTTCTTTTTGAAAAGCTACCTGCCTATTTTCACATGACTATTTTTCCTAAATGCACTATTGAATCTCTTTTTATTTCAAAATTGTAAACAAATTGTTTCAAAAACTAAGGTTTGGTATTATACTTAATTGTACATTAATATTTAGAGAAAATCATATTTTAAAAACTGAGTGTTCAATATCATTCTATGCTATTTTATTTATCCTCACACACATACAAATACAACTATATTGTTAGCTTTTATGTTTTCCACATTTAGGTCAAGCATGGAAAGTGTAGACTTTTGAACATGACTATACACATATAATCACTTACCCTTATTCACACAGGCCATGCTAGGACAAATTGAGCATGATACACACATACATTTGTGTAGGTAATATGTACATAAATACTGTGTACATTGGTCATATGAGTGGATATATATACATATATAATAAATTTTGCATAAAACTCCAAAATATGTATTTCAAAAATGTTGACATAGGTAATATGTCTATCACTTTCCAAAAAAAAAAACAACTAAAAATAGATCACTTCAAAATATAATTCTGAGTCTATTCAGCTACAGATGAATCTCATTTCTTTATAATTAAAATCTATATATTAATAACATAAACATTAACAAATACACAAACTATAACTTGAATCTTGAATGTCCCCAAAATATCCATGTGTTGAAGGTTTGGTATGCAGCCTGTGACACAACCCGGAAGGGGTAGAACCTTCAAGGTGCATGGCCTGGTAAAAGAAAGCCATTGGAGGTCTGCCATGGGAGGGAAAATTGGGATCCCAGCCCATATCTTCCTGTCTTTGTAAGAGGTACTTTCTTCATTGATCATTCTCCTTTTAAAAAAGAGGCTACATGATCTCTTGTTACCAAGGAAACAAATGGTGGCCTCCATGCTCCTGCTGTGGACAGGCTGAAAACAGACTGGAATAATGAGAAGCCTGAGCCATGACATCTGTCATTTAGCAAAGACAATCTTAGCTCAAAAAAGTCCATGTCATTATTAGCTTCAGTCATCAGCTTGACACACCTGGGAAGAGAGATCCTTACCTGAGGAACTTCCTCCATAAGATTGGCATGTGGACAGGTCTGTGGGGCATTTTCTTCATTGATGTAAAAGGACCCAGCCTACTATGGGCTATGGCATCCATGATCAGGGGGTCCTGGTGGTATAAGGAAGGTAGCTGAATGTGGCAGTTTCAATGAGAATGGCTCCCATAGGCTCATATGTTTGAATGTTTATTCCCCAGTTGATGGAACTATTTGGGAAGGATTAGGAGGTGTGGCCTTGTTGGAGAAGGTGTGTCACTGGGATGGGCTTTAAGGTTTCAAAAGCCAATACCATTCCCAGTTAGCTATCCCTCTCCCTCTAGTAGATATGGATGCTAGCTCTGAGGTACTGCTTCAGCACCATGTCTGCCTGCATGCTTCCTACCATGATGGTCATGGATTCACCCTCTGAAACTGTAATCCCCCAATAAACTTTTTCTTCCCTTGGCCATAGTGTTTTGTGACAGCAATAAAAAATAACTAAGCTACTGAGCAAGCAGCTTTCTTCAGTGCTTTATGCCTCTACTCCTGCTTGAGTTCTCATCCTGACTTCCTTCAGTGATCAACTGTAATAGGTACCTGGGAGTCAAATGAAGCCTTTCTTTTACAAGTTCCTTCTGTTCGTATGTTAACCAAGCAGGAGAAAGCAAACTCAGGCAGTATTCAAAGCCTGAAGATAGGACTAGGTAATACTTAACAAGTCAACTGCAAATCTCTGAAACCCACATGAACACCGTGGGCCAGAAGTAGACACTCCCTGTGGTGCTCAAAGACCCAGAGCCTTGTGCTTTTGTTAGTCTGCTCCAAATCCTATGGGCCTTCCCATGTGATTAGAAGGCCATTTTTATAACCCTGTCAGAATGTGGCATATCCTTAATTAAAGGGGGAACCTCTTCCCTCTCAAATGACTTATTTCTGACCTCCCACAACTTGAATCTCCTCTGCCTTTCAATCTTTTAAATGTACTGTTCTCCCTCTCCCTTGAAGGACTTCTTCCTTCTAGATAGACTCCCTGATTTGTAACCCATAACACAGGTACTTGTCATTCCCATTCTAGCTCTTCCCCACATAGACCTTCGGTACTCACAGCATTAACACTTGGTGAGTGCTCTTTTCACCACACTAGAAACAATGACACAGAAATACAAAATCAATTACATACTGTTTTGTTAAGAAGAGTTACTTAAGTCTCAGAAAGTTTTGAGGAATTCATACCCATTGTGCCTGGTTTGGTAAGTGGCCAAGTGAAAAGCTCAACTAATATTTTATTGTTGTTATTTACTTATTTTTCTGTTTGATTCAAATAATACTGAATTGATTTATCTAAAAACATACATGGTAGGGTATAAAATGTAAACACATGGTAGTTACTATATGAAAATATTATATGATCATCTTGAGATTTATCAAAAATTTCAGTTTTCATAGATCTACCATATGACCCAGCCGTGCTACTCCTGGGTGTTTACCCAAAGGACTCCAACTCAACACGTCACAAATATGTTTCATATCTGTAACACTGCTCACAACAGCTAAATTATAGAACCAAGCTAGGTGTCCACCAACAGAGTAATATATAAAGAGAATGTGGTATGTATACACAATCAAATTTGTTTTACCCATAAATACTAATGAAGTTAGATCATGTGTAGGAAAATGGATGCAAGACTGTAATGTAAACTACTCTCAAAAAGACACATACAATGTTTTTCCTTATTCGCGGTTCTTCAATTTTATACAGACACATAAAATCACATATGTATATATGACATGAAAATAGAAGCAAAGCTGTCTAGAGGAAGAAATGGAAATAACATGGATGGGAAGTGAGACACAGGAAGGAAAGTGGAAAGTCTCAACACATTATATATGTAAGTCAATACAATCTAATGCAACATAATACTACTTATAATGAACATACACAATGAAAAATTTAATTTCTTTTTAGATTGACTTATTTGTTTTATTTTATGTGTATGAGTGTATATGCTCTATGTATGGGCCTGGTGCCCACAGAGGTCAGAAAAGGACATCAGATCCCCTGGAGTTGGAGTTTCAAATAACTGTGAGCCATCATGTGGGCACTGGAAACCATATCTAGGTCCTCTGCAAGAACAACATCTTTTTCACTCCTAAGCCATCGCTCCAGCCCCCCAATTTTTAAAGTGATAATAATTTAACAAAGAAATATAAAACAATGTTCACTTTCAGTCAGTTGGGAATAGTGGCAAATATTTGCAGTGTCAACTCTTGGTAAGCTGAAGCAAGAGGATCATCGAGTTCAAGGTTAGCCTGGGTTCCTAGAAAGACTCTGTTTCCAAAGAAATTACTTCAAAGAATCCTTTGCCTAAAGTAACTGACATATCATGATGGAGATGCCTTAGCGCAGTGGTTCTCAACTTGGGGGTTACAACTCCTTTGTGGGTTGACCAACCCTTTCACAGGGGTTACATATCAGATATCCTGCATATCAGATATTTAAATTATGATCATAATGACAGAAAAATTACATTATGAAGTAGCAGTGAAAATAATTTTATGGCTGGGGTCGCCAATATACAAGGAACTGTGTTAGGAAACCTGAGAACCACTGCCTGAGACCCTCAGTTATACTTTTTCTCTTCATTAAGGAGAATTTTGAGAACTCTCTCAAAATTAAAGAACTCCTTGCCTGCTGATTACACTCACAGTTGTTCCTCTGGTTTGGACATGGAGACTCTTGCAGTAAATGTTTGGTTCTTAGGATGATGCCACCTGGAACCGGGGGACCCCAAGAAATTGTCCTTAGATCATTGTGGAATGCCTCTTCTGCTTCCTGACATGTTCTGTGACATGCTTCCAACGACATGATCCCCTCACCATAAGCCTAACGACAAAGGGTCTACCCAATCAAGACTGTGAAATGATGAGCCAACACAAACCTTTTCTCTTTATAAGGTAGTTTCCTCCAGGATTTTATTAGTCATAGAAAGCTTAATATGTGTGTTGAATAAGAATTTCCTAGCCTCCTTTGTAACTGTATGTGGGATAGAAGAGAATTTTAGGACAAATTTTACTTGAGCCCCCCCACCACTTCTCTTTCTCCTATATGTGTATGTGTGTGAGGGACAGAGAGAGAGAGAGAGAGAGAGAGTGAAAGAGAGTGTATATGTGTGTGTGTGAATACTGTGTATGAGTGTGTGTGTGTGTGTGTGTGTGTGTGTGTGTGTGTGTGTGTGTGTATAAGTGGGAATGTGTGTGGGATAGGGAGTGGGTGGGGGAGGGTTTGTGTGTATGTATGTGTGTGTGCCAAACTGCTTGTGTAGAGGTCAAAAGGCAACTTGCACAAGCTGGTTCTCTCCTTCCCCGCATGTGTTCTGGCATGGAGCTCAGGCCATCAGGCTTATCAGGCCCTTAAGAAGCTCCTTCACCCACTGTGCGTCTCAGCAGCCCAAAGCCTTTCTGTACTTACTTAGGGTTTCTACTGACCAAAAAGCAAGTTGGAGAGGAATAGGTTTATTTGCTGTTCATCACCAAAGAAAGTCAGGACAGGAACTCAAGCACAGCAGGAATCTGGCTGATGGAGAGGCTACAAAGGGGTGTTACTCAGGAGTAGGCTTACTCCTCATGGCTTGCTCAGCCTGCTTTCTTAAAGAACCCAGGACCACCAGCCCAGGGATGGTACTACCCACAATGGAGGCTGGGCCCTCCCCATCAATCATTAATTGAGAAATTGCCTTACAGTTGGATCTCATGGAGTCATTTTCTCAACTGAGGCTCCTTCCTCTCTGATGACTCTAGCTTTCGTCAGGTTGACATAAAACCAGCCAGTACAAGACTTCAGGTTATTTGTCCTTTTCTTTGTCCACCTGCCTTTCTTTCTTTTTTTTTTTTTTTTTTGGTTTTTCGAGACAGGGTTTCTCTGTATAACAGCTCTGGCTGTCCTAGACTCACTTTGTAGACCAGGCTGGCCTCAAACTCACAGAGATCCTCCTACCTCTGCCTCCCAAGTGCTGGGATTAAAGGCGTGCACCACCAACGCCCGGCTTGCCTTTCTAATTGGTTAAATATAGCTGTTTTGAACTTGCACCATGAGGAGCACCTAGGAATAAAAGCTGTGTTATTGAACAAGATCAGCAGAAGCCATCATGGCACTTCTCATCCTGGAGTTTTGCTTGAGAAGAAATAAATTGCTCTATCATTTAAGCTGTTGTTCCTTCAAGTTTCCATTGCCGGCAGTTGAGCTTTGCTATATCTGAGATGTGACTAAAACAGATCATTTCCTTGGACAATAGTGCCACATGCTGTGATCCCTCACTAACATATGTGTCCTACACAGAGTTTCAGTACAGGCAATCATTTTTGCATGCTCCTTATAAGGCTTATAATGTCAGTGAATTGATATTTACATCTGGCATTTAAGAAGCATCACTGAATTTGCCACTGTTGGAGACAGAAAAAAAAAACAGCAAACATATTCAGTGAGAAATATTTATTGGTTCTTTTGAAAGTTAACTTCTGCACCTGGCATTCCAATAAAGTGTGAGTTCAGAAGCCACTTTGTCACTAGTTGTCAGAAAATTTAGTGCCATGGTAACCACTGAGTGAAGAAGCCTGACAGAGATGAAAAAATAAAAACAAAAATTAGATTCAAAGCATATAAACAATAGTGTGTCTAAGGGACTTTGCCATTTATTTATTCAATGAATATTCATTAAACTTGTCTGTGTTGTTTGTTATGCTTACTTATTCATGTACATGTAAATAAGGCAGCTCCCTGCCAGGATGTCATATCTTTATATTTAAAGAAAACTGATTGCTTCACTATCATACCTGCCTTTCAAACTTACAGGGAAATGTAAATCAGCATCACCAAGACCTTCTGAGAGTGCTAATGGAACAACGCACTGAAGTTGTCAAAAGTGTTTAGAGTTTACATGAAAATAAAAAGGTCAAAAGCTAGAGGGCCAGTCCTAGGAGTTTAATGAAGAAGACTAAGCATTAATGTTTTGAGTAAGGAAGTGGCAATGAGCTAAGCTGGGGATGGCCTAGATTCCCTCTTAGAAACCAGGTAGGTGGAGAGGATCCAAGATGGCGCTGTCCCTAGAGTATGGTGGTATCTGAGTAGTGGGTGAATGAGATTAGTCACTGTAGAGTGAAGGTGAGGTCCTGCAGCCGACTGTGAAACACAGATGGTGTTTGAATTTCCTCAGTGAACACTGAGGAACTAGGTAGGCAGATAATCCATCAAGAACAGTGGTTCTTAATCTTCCTAATTCTTTGACCCTCTAATACAGTTCCTCATGTTGTGGTGACCCCCGACCATAAAGTTATTTTTGTTGCTGCCTCACAACTATAATTTTGCTGTTATGAATCATAATGTAAATATCTGTGTTTTCTAACGGTCTTAGGCAACCCCTGTGAAAGGGTTGTCCATCCCCCATAGGGTTTGCCACCCACAGGTAGAGAACCATGGATTTAGAAGAACTCGAAGCCATGCTAGGAGATGGAGAGTGAAGGGCAGAGGTTCTGAACAACGAACTTGAGACAAAGTGCCCAACAGTAAGAGCCCAGGTTCCAGTTAGAAGGCTTTGTGTACAGCGGGACATAATCAAAAGTGGCATTTTCTACCATCCAAAGAGTCAGTGAGTCGAGAGTTGGTTTTTTTTTTAACTATTAAAACCAGAGAGAGAATTAGTGTCAAAACAAGAAATAATGTCAAATTTCAGATGCCCTTGGTTAAGAAAGAGCAACAGGACAAAATGTAATTTTGACCCAAGCATCCAAATTCTAGATATGTTAGACTTTTTGAGTTAACTTAAGGTGATAGAGTTTTATAAAATACCATACTGCAAAGTTGTCTGTAGAGTTAGGATCTCTTGAAAATAAATATGTAGCACATCCCACTGTCTGAGTAGCCACACAGTGAGCTCCTCACACCTTGTGCGACATTACCTACCTCCGCCTCAGCTACCAGTGTGCCTAGGTTCGCATGGCCCCTGGATCAATGGCCTCAGCTCTACCACAGTACACTGTGCCAAGTCCATTTCTGCACTGTAGTATTGATTTCCTCCAGTGCCCGGAAGTACAAAGTCAATTTGTTGTGTGTTATAAGGCACATCAAAAACAAAATAAAACAACAACAAAAAAAAAACCCCAAAAAACAAAGCCAAAACCAAAAACTCATTCATTAGCAACTGATCCACCAGATTTGCAGATCTCCACCTAGGGTCACAAGAAAAGAAGAGGAAGGAGGCTGCATGCTGCTCCAAGAGAACATGATAAATCAACAGCCTTCAAAGAATAATGTGGACACATGCCTCGTACATAATTCAAAAGGATGATTATTTTAAGACACAAAAGGAGATTCAAAATAACACAAATATTGTAATATAACTAAGAAAACAACATATGATGTGACCAAGAAACTCAACAAGAAGGCAAAGATCTTGAAAAAGATTTCATGTGAAAGGAAAAAAAAAACCCACAATATAAAGCAATTTTGAGCAAAAAAAAAAAATTGCAAAGCTGGACTCAGCACAATATCAGAATTTAAGGCATGCAAGAGATAACCAAAACAAAGTTATGGTATAAAAATAAATACATAGATCAGTTAAGTAGGTGAGAGAGCCCAGAAAAATTCCATGTATTGATAGTCAAAAATATACATTCCACCAAGGACAACATCTTCCATAAACATTGCCGAAATCATTGGCATTTAAATGCAGAAGAATGAAGTGAGACCCCTGCCTCTCACCCTATAAAAAATAAACTCAAAATGGACAAGAGACTCAAATGTAAGCCTTGAGGCCATAAATATACTAGAAAATACAGGAGAACGCCTCCAAGATGCCAGTAGTTATATTTCAGATGAGGCCTGAAGAGAACTAGAAACAAAAATAAACATAAAAATCAACAGATGGGAATACATTGGATCAAGCAGCTTTTGCCCAGCAAAGAAAACAATTAACAGGGTCAAGAAATGGCCCATAGAATAGGGACAAACCACCCAACTGACATGAGGTGGATCCCAGGGTATATGAGGAACTTCAAACTTTTCTATAACAAAAAGAGAACAGCCCAATTTGAAAATAAGAAAAGAACATGTGAGTTGACATTTCTCAAAAAAAGAAACTCAGGAACTGGAGTTAACTCGATAGTTAAGAGCACTGGCTAATCTTCCAGAGGACCTGTGTTCAATTCCCAGCACCCTAATAACCTTCCGTGACTCCAGGTCCAGGGGATCTGATGCCCTCGTGTGGCCCCTTTGGGCCCTGACTCCATATAGTATACAGACATACATGCAGAAAAAAAAATACATATGAAATGTTTTTAAATTTTTAATTAAAAAAAGAAGAAATTTGAATGGCAAGTAGAAAAATGCTTGACTTCAGTAGCTATCTGAGAAAAGCAAATCGAGAGCCACAGAGACATCATCGCACTCCATATGTAATGGCTAGTACCAAAAAGACCAAGCTAGCAAATGTTAAGAATCTATAAAAAGGAGAACTCCAGTACACTGTTGTTGAGGATAACCGATGCAGCCACTGTGTAGAACAGTCTGACACTTCCTCAAGACAGAAAAACAAAATCTATCTACCATGTGTGAACAGCTATCGCCCCCTGGATATACATCCAGAGGAGATGACATCAGTGTATTCAAGGAACATCTGTATGAACATGTTTCTTTCGTTTTTTTATGTGTATGTGAGTGTGCTAAGTGTGTATATATGTGGCATGTACATGTGTCTTACCCTCTGGAACTGGAATTATGGGAGGGTATGTGCCACCATGTGGGTGCTGAGAATCTAACTCTGATCCTCTGAAAAAACAGTCAGCGCTCTTAACCACTGAGCCACCTCTCTAGCCCCTTAAATTATTTTTAAAATAAGGGTAGGCCAATTATTTAGTGAAAATAGATGTGACATTCTTATCTCCATAGAACTAGCATTCTGACTCCTCCTGTGTCTTCCAAAGGACAACACATAAATCTAAATACTTGCTAGGAATTTAAAATAAGACATTTTGTTTCAAATATAAGAATGGAGTTTGGCCCTTTCAGGCCCTGTCTGAGGAGACATTCTCTCACCTTGGAAGCTGAGTAATCTTGAGTCATAAGAGGCACTGTGCTGCCCTGAGACAAAAACTATCAACAAACAGGAGCCAGGAGACCCCCAAGCTCCCTGCAGCAGCACATGAAGACACTGGGTCCTTTGCCCACACTGAGCCACTCTCTCACACCAAAATCTGTTTGTTTATTGCTCTAGGCTTGAAGCCTACCAGATTTTGCACAAAAAAAAAAAATCTACTTTATCCAAAATGATCTATTTTCTTGAATTCTATCATTCAAAATATAAAACTCTACATTTTAAAATGAATCGACAAAAAGAGGCAGAAATAAGGTCCCCTCTCCCCACGTACGGTGAAGCTGTAGAGTGAATGGAGACCTAGATTTATAAAAGGCAAGTGAAGGGAAAGTAAGCGGAAGGGAGGGAAGGAGGGGGGAGGGGTAAAATTACAAATGGGCTCTTGGACAGGCTGCAAGTACTCCAGGCAGTGAAGGGTGATTGAAGGCTTGGATTAAAAGCAGATCCAAGCAACAAGAAACATATTTTGTAAGAAAGGACAGATGCAATGGCTTGAGGAGGGGGCCAAACGATGCCAGCAGTGAACCCATGAGCAGGACAGAATGACTTAGCCTTGCAATCACAGAATGGTAGTCAGAGACGAGACGAGTGGATGGAGAACATGGAACCAGTAAACAGGGCTGCAAGCCAAGTGGAGAATTTCTGGTTGATTTCAGAGTTTAACTAGATATAGCAAACGGCAGCTGATACATAGTTGACCCTCTCCCACTCTTAAAATTCTCCAGATAAGAAGAGAGGAATCTGCAGGGAGATAGAAATTCGAAGAAGTTAATAGTCTCTAAATCAGAATATCCAAGTCAAAAAGATTTCAAAGAACATTGGTCACCTAATTTAAGACCTGGCCCATAAACAGAGGGGGAAAGGCTCAAGATGTTACTCCACAGTAACATCTTCTACAAGATCATGGATTTTCAAGCAAAAAGATTTTCATACTTAAAGTGGAAATAATAACATAAGCCGAATGGAATCAGGATTAAATCCAATGACTGTGGTAATGTACCACGTATATATTAAGGCTTCTTATTATTGGAAGATATGGCCTAAGTTTTATTTTAGGGATTTTTGTTGTTGTTTTAGGGTGGATTTTTCTCTGTTCAAAATTTTTATGAGTGTGAAATTCTGTTCTTTGAATTTTTCATACATGTACATTATGCATATTGTCCTGCCCCCAACTTTTCCCTCCTACCCATCCATCCCTGCCAGGCTCCTTCCTCATTGCAAATCTTTTTCCTATATTCATGACTTTTCATTTTGTGTTCCACAGAGTTTAACCAAGGATGCCTGTGTGAGGATGGGTTTGAAATCATCTATTGGAGCCCACTGTGTCACTAGGTACACAGTTGAGTGCTATGTTTTTCTATCTTCCAAAATCTGTTAGTTCCAAAAACAAAACCAGCAGTAGGTGGTAGGGATCTGGATGTCCCTTCTCCATCCATAGCTGATTGTTCAGAGGGTCTGGCCTCTGTGGATACAGTGTGTTGTTGCAGAATATTTGATCACATTGTAGACACCAAGAATTATGAATTGAAAATTTTGTTTCTAATTGTGGGATGGCTCAGCCTTTAATCCAAGAGCTTTCTGTTTACTGCAAACAAGTACTTGTGATGTGGATCTTTCCTAGCACACACCTTTAATCCAAGAGTTTTCTGTACACAGAATTAAAGTTACCCCTAGGTCAAGAGGTGGGTCAAGAGACTGACTGACAGGGATTAAACAGAAAGAGGGACATTGCACTGAGGGGTATTTAAAAGAGCTTGGGAAAGGAATTGGGAGTTCTCCTTCCTTTGGGTTTTCTCCTTTGGAAGGTTTTCTCCTTCAAGGCTTCTTCCACGAGGTTCTTCTGAGTTTTTTTTAGCTTTGGGCTTTTAGCTCTGGGTTTTTTCCTGTAGGGTCTTCAGCTGAACAGGAATGTCAGCTGGGTGTTTTCTCTGCCTCTCTGAGCTAGCAGGCTTTCACCCCAGCATCTGGCTCCTGAGTCCTCAGTTGTAAAATCAAATGACTGGGATATTTCAGTTTTTTAAGGCAACAGTTTGCTTTCTATTGCTGTGATAAGACATTGATCAAAGCCAACCTGGGGAGAAAAGGTTTATCTGGCTTGCACACAGTCCATCGTTAAAGGGACACAGGGCAGCGACTCAGCAAGAACAGTGGGAGGAACTGTGGAGCAAAGCTGCATCCTCTGGTTTGCTTAACTACTTTTTCTCATACAGTCTATCCCACATGGGCAATGGCACCACACACAGTGGGCCACGCTGTTCTACATCAATTAGCAATTAAGAGAATGCCCCCAGAGACACACCTACAAGCCAATCTTATGGAGGCAATTTATCGACTGAGTATTCTTCCTCCCAGGTGACTCTAGTTTGTCATGTTGACAAAAAGTAACCAGCACACAGCCACAGCATCAGTTGCTGTAAGTTCAAGCTTGCCATGGCCATGCCATGCTTCAAAGATGGCATTTTGTGGTCCTCCCTCTATCTAGCTCGTACAGTCTTCCCACCCCACCTTCTTCAGTGTTCCATGATCTGTAAAAACAGTGGTATAAATTTCTTATTTAAGACTGATCCCTCAACCTTCATTATCACCATTGTGTTAAGCCATGGGTCTTTGTAATCATGTTAGTCACATGAGGACTAATATTCTTATCTGCTGTTTCAGGAGAGTTCCATACGTCCTTTTGGGCCTTGCCTTTCCTCTGAATCCTCCAAAGTCCTTCTCTTCCTTAACCTGGAAGAGAAGTTTGCTTTGTCCTCCTCACTCAAGCAGAAAGTGAGATGATTCTGCCATTATTTGCTCCCACTAAGGGATGCAGATGCCGGAAGCTGGTTCTGTGGTCTGAGGGATTGTGCATGGCCATTGGTGGAACAGCCCTGTGTCAGTCGCTGTCAGTCATAGAGAGACTATGAGCGCCCTCACCCGGGGATAAGTTCCACTACATTTGCTTCCTACTTAATTGGGCCGTCTCCCCCTTTTTTTTTTTTTTAACACACTAAAAACTAAATATCCAGCATAACCATCTCCTTTTCCTCCTTTAAGATATGTGAGGTTTTAACAGCCGATAACCATCCCGTAAAACTGAAAGTTCTGACCAGGTCTTTTTCCAGATCCTGACAAGATGTCTTCTTGAAATTGATACTTTCAGATTCTTGGCATTACTGTCCCTTCCTTCCACTTCCAGTGTCTCAAGGGGATGTGTTGGTCTGAAGGAATTGCCCGGTTGATTGTAAAAGAATTGCTTTCACTTTGTCGATGGAGTTACTTGATCCTGTGTTTGATCTAAGCACACACACACACACACACACACACACACACACACACACACACACAATGTGCTAATTTATACTTAGAATGGAGCAGGTCCTTACCCTAAGTTTGATTGGTAAGTTGTGAGAAGTCTCCATTCACTGTGAGTGGAAAACGGGTCTTTATGAATCCTATTTCATATAATCCATTTCCTGGGCACCTTCAACCCTCTTTTTCATCCTTGTCTATGTTAAGGTCATATCTTATCTGTTGCTTTGTAGCTAATGCTCCTTTGGAGGGCCACCATAATTTTTTCAATGGCTGCTTCTAATTCACCACTTCTAGGTTTAATGTCAGCATCTCAAGACAGTCCCTCCCTCGATTTTCTTTCTGTAGTCACTACTTTCTATATAGTTTAATTTTTTTCCAGAAGACAATCTTGGGTGTCTTTCTTCAGGAGCTACCCACCTTGTTTATAAAGATAAGGCCTCTCACTGGCCTGGGACTTAATGAGCAGGAGAGACTGGCTAGCCAGTGAGACCCATGGATTCACCTGTCTCTTCTTCCCCAGAACTGAGATTATAAACACACAGGCCAAATGCTGGCTTTTGTGGCTGGTGGTGGTGGTGGTGGTGGTGGTTCTGGGGTTGAATGCTTGCCTTGCAACTGAGCTATCTCCCCAGTCCCCAGTGTTTACTGGGCATCTTATTTTCACTCATTTGCTTACACCTCCATAAATGCCTGAAGGGGCTGATAGGTTAATATAAGTTAGATTTAGTGAAT
>CAJQZJ010033498.1:2071550-2088866 GCA_907164525.1 Lophiomys imhausi | reverse complement strand
TAGTTAAGAAATTGTTGGTGTTTGTGATAAGTGAATTTAGTAAATAAATAAATAATAACATAAAAGTTCGGTTACAAATGCCCTTTGTCATGTCCATTTCTGTGTCTTGAGTTCCTAGAGAAGTTGTCGCCAAACAGTGGGGCATTCAATAAATATTCATTGAAATGAGTGCAAAGCATGACTGTTTTGGAACCATTTCTTTGTGTGACAAATAGAGAATAAAATAAGAAAACACACTGGGAGAATCTTCAGTACAGCAATCCTTCTGAACATGTAATTGAAATTGTGTGTAAAATATGAGATATTGAGGGTTGCTAAGTTCCTAAGTGGCTACTACCAAACAGTTAGCTCCTTCTCAAGCACAGCAACAGCCTCTCCATCCATGTACACCCCTTAGCCACTTTACTCTGTGTCACAACAGTATCTGCAGGGCAAATAAGTATTTGTTGAATGAATTAATCCATCAGTTAATGATCTCAGCATGTCTCTACCTCCAGTAGTTCTTTTATTTAGATGAATGAACTCGCTTATATTAGTTAATAAGGGAGCACATCAGTATAGCTATATTTTATCCTCATTTTTTTCACTCATAAGAATTACTAAGTACCTATTTAGGTGCTGTGCTAAAATTAACTAGTTAACCCAGCATGTTCCTGCTTGAATAGGATCTTAGTATAAAGAGAAACACATTAACAATCAGGGAAAGAAAGATTAAGTTACAGGTGAGATGGATGCTCAGGAATGGATAATAATTATTTTGGACATTACCATGAACAGCTACTTAAAACAGATGTCATATTTCTCAGACAAAACCTATATTTTAGTTATTAAGGAAAATAATTTCTAAAGTAATGGCTAGATATGAAATAAAGGAAAATAGTACTTTGGGTTCATATACTTCTAACTACAGAACAACTCACATGTTCAAATATTTGTTTTCAGGGGTAATTCTTTCTAACTCTTCACCCTTGGGGTCACTGATTGTCTTCAAAGACACCTGTATGTGGAATGTTCCAACCTACTGTCAAAATAAATATTTCTGCTTTTGAATTGTTTGTCTCTGGGAGCTCCCTTGATGTTAAAGGAACCAGAGAATAACTTTATTTAGAAACTGAAACTACCATCCAAGAAGAGAGGAAAGGGCACTGGTGGTTTGAATGGGAATATTTCCTTATCTAGCACATCGGATACTATTTGAATGTGTGTCTGACTCTACTCTGCTGACATTCCTTCCTGTGACTTCAATACATTCACCAGGGTCACTCTAGCATTTGCAAAGAAAATTCTGTAGGTAGACCTGAATTGGAAAGGGAGAAATCTTCTCTGAATATCCTTTCATAAAAAATGTTGCTGTGCATTTCTTCAAATGCTCAGTATCCTTAATCATCAGAGAAATGCAACTCAAGACAACTCTGAGATTCCATCTGACACCTGTCAGAATGGCTAAGATCAAAACCTCAAATGACAGCACATGCTGGCGAGGTTGTGGAGAAAGGGGAATGCTCCTCCATTGCTGAGGGAGTGCAAGCTTGTACAACCACTATGGAAATCAGTCTGGTGATATCTTAGAAAACTTGGAATATCTCTACCTCAAAACCCAGCCATACCACTTCTGGGTATGCATACAAATGATTCCTCAACAAATAACAAGGACATTTCCTCATCTATGTTCATAGCAGCCTTATTTGTAATAGCTAGAAACTGGAAACAACCCAGATGTCCCTCAACCGAGGAATGGATACTATTCAGCCATCAGAAACAACAAAAACATGCAATTTGCAGCCAAATGGATGGGACTAGAGAAGTTCATCCTGAGTGAGCTAACCCAGACTGAGAAGGATGCACATGACATCTATTCATTTATAATTGGATTTTAGCCATATAGCACAGGATAACTATACTACAACCAATGCACCAAAGGGAACATGAACATAGACTTTGTTTCATGTCAATGAGACACTTTGCCCTAGTGATGCTGCCTTGTAGGCCCCCAGTGTATGAGGAGGCTCTTGGCCCTCATATGACTGCTGAACTGGGACAGGGGTCTGTTATGTAGGGACATTCCACTCCAGAGGAGTGGGATGGAAGGGATAGGGGGTAGAGGGTGGGAGGGCAGGACTGGGAGGGGTGGAAAGAAGACACTGTGATGTAGATGTAACCTGAAGTAATAAATTTATTTTTTTAAATGTTGCTGTGTGGCCTTTCTGGTTGACATGGGAGCTGTAGATTGTGTCTTTTTCCTACTTGGAAATGTTTTGTTAGAATTTAAAATCTTTAACAAACAGACATTCAGATGTGAACTGAAAATGCAGAACTGTGAGAAACATCTAAGAATGAAACCTCTAGAAAACTTGACTTTTCCTGGATCAGAAGGAACCATTAAATTTTATTCAGCTCATAGTTTATTACCACTGTCAGGAAAGCCTTCATTCAGAGTATGTTATATACCTACACAAGGTATGTCTTAGTTACTTTTCAATTGCTTTATTGAAACACCATGACCAAGGCAACTTACAAAAGAAAGTGTTTAATTTGGGGCCAACGGTTTCAGAGGGTTAAAGTCCGTGGCCATCATGGCAGAGAACATGTCAGCAGGCAAGCAGCATGCTGAGATCCACAAGCATGAGGTAGAGAGAGCTAGCTGGGACTGGCATGGGCTTTGAAAACTTCAAAGCCTATCTTGTGATAGACTTCAAAAAGGCCACATCTTCCAATCCTTCCCAAACAGTTCCACTATACTAAGACCAAGTATTGATACACATGAGCCTATGGGGCCATTCTCACTCAAGTCACCATAAGGGGTATAAACACATTGCTCCATTTGAGAACATCGTCTGTATGTTCGTGTGTTGGTAGTAACATCTACAGCTCAGTTACATAATGTTTTCAAATCAATTCTTTATAAATGTATTGACCTATGTACACTAAGGGAAACATTTCTATTTTCTCTCAATCCTCTATCTACTCTCTCCCTTTCTTCCTTATGTCACTCATCTTTTCTCAAAAACATCAACATTTACATATAACATGCAGAAGATGCCCTACCTGCTCCTGTCCACTAATCCCCAATTTCCAATTCCAGTCCACAGGGGCTGTTATTCACTAATTTCTTACGTGTCTTTTCAATTTTATTACATGTATGTGACAGGAACACAAATGGAATGCGTATTCTCACTGTTTTCTCCTGAAATTAAATTTTCCTCTCTCTTTCTCTCCCTCTCTCCCTCTCTCCCTCTCTCTCTCTCTCTCTCTCTCTCTCTCTCTCTCTGTGTGTGTGTGTGTGTGTGTGTACATGCACATGTGCATAAATGTGAGTAGAGCAAAAAACAAAAACAAAAACAAAAAAACTATAGATAAGAGACCAAGGGAGGAAAAGGTAGGTGCTGAGGATGGGCAGAGGGAAGACAGAACGACCTGTATAGCTTGAAACAGGCAAAGACATTGGGAATGTTACAAAAAAGGAAAAAGGTGAGGGAAGTAGGGGAGGAGACTCTACTGAAACACACTTTGCTTGAAAATGCCATGATTACATTTAATATAATGTATGCTAACAAAATAGATTAATAAATAAACAAAAAAGTATGTATATTGTTCTGCATCTTCCTTTTTGCTTACTATCTTGTGGAGATTTTCTTTAGTAGAACACAATTTCTTCATATTTCTGACAGCATGGCATTCCATCTAATGGATGTTATAGCTTAAGATATTTTATATAGATGGATATTTCCTAATTTTTTTGCTGCCTCTAATGTTTTTGCACTTGAGATTAAGTACATATCATTTCTCATTTCTAACATGTGGGAATATCTCTGTGGGATACATTCCCAGAAGCAGGGTTCCTACTGAGAAGTAAATGCATCTGTATTTTACAGATTTACTAAACGACTTTGATAATTGTAACTATGTATAATTTTGCAAGCAATGTATGAGGGTACATAGTTCCCCAGCAGACCCACCAACAGAGTATAATGATGCTCTTGAAATTTGTGCAGATTAATTGAGAAAAATATTTTAATATCCATCACTTTGGTACAAGTGGCATTTAATACCTTAAGCTTCCAAACCACTTACATGTTGTTTTCTATAAATTGTTCATTTATAAGCTTAAATATGCTTCATACTTTATGCCTCTTTTCCTGATGTTTTGTTGATTTCTGCCTCACCAACTTAAAAGTTCTCCATATATTGAGGAAATTAAGCTGGTTTTGTCTGTAACATAATTTTCACATATTGTTTCCCACTGTGCTGTTTACATTTGACACCATTTATGGTTTACATTTTGGCAGAATCACCCAGGAATTTTCCCATCCAGTTTTTATTTCTAATATGCTAATTTATGTACATTGCTTTTGAGAATTCAAAACAAGACCTTTTCCATACCAGTATTACATAAGAATTAACTAATCCATGTTTTCTTGGCTTAAATATACGCAACACTTTCACATTTAAAATTTTGATATTTATCCTATACCATATGTGGCATCGATACAATTTTATTTTTCCAAATAGTAACAAGTTATCCTACCACTTTTTTGGAATACTGCAATTTCCCCCTATGCCTTGAGATGGTGTCCTTATAGTTTATTCCATTTCTGAACACATTTGGGTGTTTCTGGGCCTTCTGCTGCACTGATATTCCTGACTGTGATCCACTGACTTGATGATCTGTCAGTCAGGGTTCTCCAAAGCATTAGAGCAGAGTAAATGGGCCATATATGCTGAAAGAGACTATTTTATGGCTTTGGCTCACAGTTAGGGAGGCTGAGAAATCTCACCATCTGCCTGTGTGATCCAGAGCCCCAGGAGAATGACCAATGCAGGTCAAATCCTGAGAGCTGATGGCATAAATTCCAGCCACAATCTAAAGCCCCAAGAATGAAATCACCAAAAGATGCTTTCTGGTGATGCAGCTGCTGAGTTACACATGCTTAGATAACTGATACCCGTCCTGTTCCAGCAATGGGGCAGAGTGTGAATGTGTCTTTATCCACATTTTTGTTTCATTCAGGCCTTCAGTAGATCTAATAATGCACGCTCCTCTGAGAAAGAAGTCCAACTCACTTGGTCTCCTGACTCCAACACTAATGTCTCCTTGAAACACCTTTCCAAATACTGTTAGAAATAATGTTTGACCAGCTGGGTATCCAGAAATCCAGTCAAGTTATCACTTAAAATTATTTTCACAGGCTTTATGTATTGCATCAACTCCCAGTAACTCCTATCTTTCGTTGTAAGGCTTTCTGGAAATTGTGATACACACACACACACACACACACACACACACACACAATTTTTAGAATCAGACTGAATAATCTTTCTTTTAAAGCCAAATCTACTAAATTTTTTACCGGCCTCATGTGGCAGTTAGGCCTTAGTTGAAAAGAACCAGGCATGTTGTAACTTACCATTCCTTTACATCAGTTTCTATTCACTAAAGTTTAGCAAGATTTTTTTCAAGATTTTTATTCTTTTTGCTGGCATCATATAAATAGAATCTTTTCTTTAAAACAAAAACACTTTAACTGTTTTTGTTTTTGAAAATATGTAATTCTTGAACCATATATTATTATATACCCTTGTGGTGTGAATTTCCTTGAGGAGAACCAAAGAAGTATCATTTATCCCAGACAAAGAATTGAAGACAGACAAAAGAAATGATTCCTCCCAAGCATCCCTTGTGAACCCATGAGTTTACTGGCACAGCTTACAGAAGGGTGTGTAACTCAGAAGCTGCATCACCAGGAAGCATCTTCACACCTGTGTGCACACAAACATACAAGTAAATAAATAAAAATCAATTCATTAATTAATATTTGAAAACTGCATGGACATAACAGTGTGTCATATCTAACTACAAGGGAATCTCTAGGTACTTGTAGGCACAGAAACAAATGGGCCATCACAGAAGTGGAGACTTTCTTAGGTAACTAGCAGGCTTTCTTACAGGGCTCATTATCTTTGCTTCATCAAAAGAAACTGAGAATAGTCTTTCTTTTCTGCACTCTGAAATTAATAGTATCAGACCTTTATGTATTTTTAAGGTTTTTTTTTTTTTTTTTAGAATTCCCTAAAAAAAAAGTGGACAGGAAAAGCCTTCAGTTCATGGGAAGGCTTGGCAACTTGAGAAAGGAGAGGAGAGAACATTTGGGTATGAAAAGCCTCATCATCCTATAACACTCTGAAGAAGCCATGGTCCAGTCTACAAGGCTCTCCAGAACAAAGACTGTGTACTAAGAAGGGCTCACACTGCGTAGAAACACCCAGGCTCTAAAGCACCTGTCATCCCAAGTCAAGTCTGGCTGCAACTGGTTCCAATACCACAGCATATCCTGAAGATTACATCTCATTATGTTGAAGGAGTAACAGCCATGGCATGTATGCCATAATATTTTTATTCAAATGTAATTTACATACAGAGATGCACAAATCTTAGGGGTACACAATGAACAAGTTTGGGCCAATTCATAGGTCCATTTACACCATCTGAAACAAGATGGAAGATGTTTTGCACAGAAACAGTTGCCTTTGTCTTTAGATTCAATCATACTTCCTTCTGCTCGCCATCTCCCTCTACCCGACCCCCAAAAGATGCACCATGGCAGCCATGGCTCTGCTTTTGCAGTGGTTTATTTTGCCTGCTTTGAAGTCCATACAAACAAAGCCAGACCATTCTGTTTCTGGCCTCTCTTGTGTAGGACACTGTTTTCCGTATTCATATATGTTATTGCATGTGTCAATGCTTTTCAACTCTTTGTTGCACGGTATAAAGTCACAACTATTTGTTTATATATATTTCTTTTTATGGACTTTTGGCTTTCTCCAGTCATTGCCTATTACAGAGAACTTTATTGTGAACATTCTAAACAAATTTTATGGACATGTGTTTTCATTAGTCTTTGGTTAATATCTAGGAATGGAATTGCCAATTCACATAATAACTGCATATTAACTTTATGAGAAACTTGACAGTTTTCTCACTCATGTAGTATTTCTCATACAAACATCTGGCTCCTTTGAGTGATATTTAATTGAATCTACATATCACTTGGTAATATACTGGCATCTTTAAGAAAAATATTTATTCCTCCTATTTATGTGTGTGTGAGAGAGAATGTGTCTGCTACATGGGAGAAGGTCCGGGTGGGAGCCAGAAAAGGGTGTTGGATCCCGATCCCTGGAGCTAGTGTTGTAGATGATCGTGAGGTGCCAAACATGGGTACTGGGGAACCAAACTGGGTCTTCTGCAAGAGCAGCAAGCACTCTTAAGCATGGAGCTACCTCTCCCACCAAATAGTACCATTTTGATTATTTCGTTGTTCAGTTGTCCTTATTACATGGAAATACAGTTGACTTGACAGTCCATAGACAGCCTGACGCTTATTATTTCTACAGGCTTGTGGGTTTTGTTCCTTTGCATTTTCCATGCTCACCATCCTGTCTTCCAAAGATAAAATTTCAATATCTTTGTTCACTTAATTTCTTTTCCTTGTTCTGTCTCACTAATGAGGATGTCTCATACATCAGTGGTGAAAGCAAACACTACTACTTTGCTCCTCAATTTCAGGAGAGACTGTCCAATATTTCACCGTTAATTCTTCTCTGCATGTTGGATCATGTGGTCTTGCTTCACTTAATCTTTTATTTTTTAATTATTTTTTCTTACTTTTTTTGTTAATATGTCTGCACACATGCATGAACTTCAGTAAGTCAGGAAACAATTTTCAGGAGTCAACTCTCTCCTTCTATCATCCAAGAGATTCATCAAACCCAGGTCATCAGGCTTGCAGCATATGCCTTTGCCCACTGAGCCATCCCACTGGCCCCTAACATCTTTTTTAAAATTCCATTCCAAATTTTAACGATAAAATACGAATGCTTTTTTTTTTAAAGTGTGTCCCGAATACTATGAGTATTTTCTTTATTTGGCTATCAGGAAGGACGGTCTGTCTAGATTCTTTCTAATGTTTGATTGGTTTGCGATATGCCCGCAGCTGTGCTAGCCTTGTGTTCACCCACCCACAAAACAGAACACGGTTCTGTTTAGCTGTATAGAACTCACTTCACCTGGTGTTCAATTACGAAAGCTTTCCTTGCATCTAGGACTGTTAATTCTGTGGGAGGTTGCCATTCTTATCATTTTATTTTATTCCAGATGGTCTCATTACCACAAACAAGAAGACTCTTCAGATTATTTGGGAGCGTTCGGGTTTGCTCTAGAGGTACATTTTTATCCTTTATTGTGATCTCATTGTCTACTTGTGCCTCTTTCTTTCTTTTTTTTTGAAGATTTCTTTTGAGACAGGGTTTCTCTGTGTATCCTTGACTGTCCTGGACTCACTTTGTAGACTAGGCTGGCCTTGAACTCACAGAGATCTTCCTGCCTCTGCCTTCTGAGTGTTGGGATTAAAGGCGTGCACCACCATGTGTGGCTTGTGTTTCTTTCAAAATGTCTTGAATCTTCTTTTTCTCCGAGGATTGAGCTCTGGAACTCACCAGCTTGTTGTTGTTGTTATTGTTTGTTTTGTTTTTGTCTGTCTTGATAAACTTACTCTGTAGCATTTAGTCAAGGATGACCTTGAACTCCTGTTCCTCCTGCATCCATCTGCCCACATGCTATATATACAAGGATACATTCTCATGCCTGTTTTTATATGGTGCTGGAACTGAGTCCACAGCTTTGTGCATGATAAGCAAACACTCTCCCAAGTGCAGTGTCTTTTTACATCCCTACTCATATTTGTATCTTGAATTCATCTTCCACTATTCTCATATGAGTACATCTCTCCTATGTCCTTTTTTCTTACTATATCTTGTTTTATCTTCCCTCATAGCTATTGCTTTAGTTACCTGAAACCATATGTAAGAGGAAATAAGATCACTACAACCAAATCGCCTTACATATTCATACTAATGACAAAAATCTAATAATTAAAAGGCAGATTCATACCTTTTAAAAGAAATTATTTGCAGACTACTTAAAGGGAAACATAAACACCAACTCAGTCACAAAATCTTTGACCTGCACTCTGTGCTGTCTTCAAGATATGTTAGGGCTATGGTGGCACCAAACTTGTGGGAGTAACCAACCAATGTCTGATTTGACTTAAGGCCTACCCTGTGAGAAGGAACCCATAATTGAGTGAGCAAAAACAAGAGACTAGATAGCTCAGGGACCTAGGGTAAAGCCAACACTTCTAGTCTAGAACAAAACAAAACAAAAAGTATCAATAAATGACTCCCAATGACATTCTGCTATACTCATAGATTAGTGCCTCACTTAGTCACCATTAGAGAAACTTTCTCCAGCAGCGAATGGGAACAGATGCAGAGATGCACAGTCAGACATAATGCAGACAGTCATTATAACACATAGCTCTAAATGGGATGTCTCCATCAAAGCCCTCCCCTCAGAGCTCAGGGAACATCGCTGAAGAGGAGGCAGAAAGAGTGTGAGAGCCAGAAGGAGAACAAAGTCTTCTTGAGTCAACTAAGCGAGGTTTATATGAACTCATAGAGACTAAAACAGCAAACATGGGGCCTACATGGGTCTGCACCAGGTCCTCGATGTATATACTATAGGTATTAGCATATTATTTCTATGGGTCTCCTGAATGTGAAAATGTGTGGGTCTCTGACTCCTGAGCCTGCTCTTTGGACTCTTTTTCCTCCTGTTGGGTTGCCATGTCCAACTTCAATATGATGGGTTTTGCTTTATATTGCTATATTTAATTTTGTCATGCCTGGCTGTTGTCTCTTAGAATCCTGTACTTCTCTGATGAGAAACAGCAAGGGAGTGGATATAGAGGGGAAGGAAAATGGGGAGGAACTGGGGAAACTATAATCAGGATATATTGTATGAAACAAGAATCTATTTTCAACAAAAGGGAGAAGGAGAGCTGTATACTGGTAGCACATGCCTTTAATACCAGCACTCAGGAGACAGAGGCAAGCAGATCTCTATGAGTTTGAGGCTAGCATGATCTACAGAGCAAATTCCAGGGCTACATGGAAAAAAAAAAAAACCCTGTCTCAAAAAAAAAAAACAAAAACAAAAAAAATAGAGGAGAGGGATGAAAAGAAAAAAATAAACAATTAAAAATGTTTTAAATAAATAATTTAAAGTGTTTGCCACTCTTTTTTTGTTGCTGTTGTTGTTGTTCATGGCCATGTTTTTGTAGCAGTTCATAAAGGCCACTGACCTTAGAACCTGGCACATAGGTCCCAAACCTGCCAAAATGGGAATGAAGACTTAATCCACCAAAGACCTAGTCCATAGTTCTAAGAAAGTCCATTTTTTTTTTTGACAATTTTGCTTTTTGACAACCAGGATGTAGCTTTTGCAGATAAGAGACAAAGGACTGTCAGGCTTGGCTGCTGCATGATTTGGGCAAGTTCCCCATGCAACTGCCAGCCAGCAATAAAGACTTTCTTTTTGGGTTTGTAGAGTGTTTATGTGGTGGTCTCTGGTAGGCTTACCTCACAACAACATTCATTCACTTTTGTATGGTGTGCAGATGCCATGATGTCTGTGCGCTGTTCAGGGGACAGCTTGTAGGAATGAGTTCTCCTTTCAACATGTGGGTCCCTGAGAAGGAACTTAGTTGTCATGTTTGGTAGTAAGTGCTCTCTTTACTGATCCGGTTGTCTTGTGGCCTGAATAACATTGCAATTTTGAATGAGTGAATCAGTGTAAGACATTTCTCAGTTAATAACCAAAAAAGTAAGTGTCACTGTTCATGACTCATTAAAACCCCCTTTGATGGCCTCGATTTTTAAGGCCAAATGGGATCTTGAGAAGAAATCTCTGAGAGCAACTTTACATAGTAAAATACACTACTGCCAAATGTGTACCAAATATGAGAAAGGAACTGAGGTACACAATGCATTTATTATGGAACTAGGATCTAGAGTGAAGTGGAACTTCTCATTTTGAAATTGGAGTTATAACTTCCTTTAGCTGTCTTCAATCCCTAAAATAGTAAAGATTCCATCCCAACATTACCAAAAGTATCCTTCATTTGAATCGTGTGAATAACTTGTAATTATTCATTGTGTTAAGTAATTAGAGGCCTCATCCTAACTGAAAATACATTACTCACTATCTACATTAAATTATATATATATATATATAACACAGGGCCAGAGAGAGTGGAGGAGCGTATGAAGACAAAACTTCTCAGTTCCTTAGAGCATTCTGCATTTTCAGGAACTATTAAAAAATATGTAAAATATTGAACCAATTAAAAGTAACTTTCTAAGTTTTTTTATTTCTTGCATGTTTCTCTGTTTTTCTCTTTTAGTTCATGCCCCCACAGTCCTCTTCTTCATTTGGCAATTGATCTTTACTTCAATTGCCACAAGTCATCATAAATGGGTGACTTCAGATGAAATGACCATGATCTTTGTACCAATAACTACTTAGTTTCCCCCACAGAAAAATTTCCAGGAGCCAGCCTTCAACTTCGGCGTCTATTTGGATTTCACAATGAGTTATGCCCTTGCTCTTATAACTCCCTCATAGCTCATCTGACTATTCTGTCTATTTGTTTCTATGTTGGTAGTTGACTCGGGTAGTTATTAAGGAAATCTATTTATTTTTCTTTTTTTAATAATTTATTTTTTTATTTCTTCAAGTTACATCTCAATCGCATTCCCCTCCCTACTCCTCCCTCCAGTCCCATCCTCCCACCTTCAACACCCCATTCTCTTCCCCCTTTTTTTTTAAGTTTAAGGTATATCTTATTTCCCCTAACAGTTCCCCTTTTCAGTCCAACAAATGGTTCTTTCTCTTATAATAATAGATACAATACAAAACAACAGAGGTAATTAGGCCACAGTTATGAGGGTTATATGGCTTAGCGTGCATTCCCAATGTCCAGTCCATATGTATTTGGCACCTGACTTTAACATTCTACTATCTAACCATCTCCATGAGTTTAAAGTTCTATATTTATTTTTTGTTTTACATTTTCTCATGTCTAAATTTTAAACTCCATAGCTATCTACATCCTTTCTCATTAACTAAACTATTTCTCAGTAAGAGAGGGGCTATCTTCACAGTCAGTGTAAATTAACTCCTGCCTCAAAGTGAGAAAATGAATTGCTTAAGAAGGTTAGAGTCATTTCCTTTACTTAGAGGAATTCCTGACAGCTCAGAAAGGAATTACAGGAGATCAAATCCATTAACACCATTTCCTGGTCTTTAAACCGGCACACTCTTAGAAAGCTGCCTTATCCCGAGTACTTAAAGTATATTTTAAGAATAGCTTTCAAAATTTAGAAATATTAATCCCGAGTACTTAAAGCATATTTTAAGAATAGCTTACAAAATTTAGAAATGTTAATCCTGAGTACTTAAAGCATATTTTAAGAATAGCTTTCAAAATTTAGAAATGCTAATGTAAGTATCATCTAAGGATTTAGAAGGGGTTCTGGGAGGCCAAGCAGCATGTCATTGGTCACGAAGCGAGACTGAAATCCATTGGAAACCTGCTGCTTCGTTTCTTCCTTGCCATTTAATCTGCATACTGTTTCTGTATGTGGCATTTCAAATTAAACAAAAAATGAAAAGGAGGCAACACTGTTAAACTCCCCAAGTAGGGATGTAATCTTATATCCTTCTGCATCTACAGAGTACCTTCAACTTGGAGTTACGTGAAGTTGAGTGTTGATTGTTACATCACGTACTCCGTACTGCTTGTGGCCTATGAAAAATGTGTTAAAGCAGAGGTCTTGAGACTTCAAGATAAAAAGAGTACCATAGAATTAAGAGGGTGTCTGATTCCTAAACCACACAAAGACCCAACAAAGAAAGAGAACTTCAGATCAATCTCCTTTATGAACATCGATGCAAAAATACTTAATAAAATACTAGCAAACCGAATTCAAGAACACATCAAAAGTATCATACACCATGATCAAGTAGGCTTCATCCCAGGAATGCAGGGATGGTTCAACATACAAAAGTCTATCAACATAATTCACCATATAAGCAAGATGAAAGAAAAAAAACACATGATAATCTCACTAGATGCAGAAAAGCATTTGACAAAATCCAACACCCCTTCATGCTAAAAGTTCTGGAGAGAATGGGCATACAAGGACCGTACTTAGAAATAATAAAGGCAATATACAGCAAGCCAGTAACATCAAATTAAATGGAGAGAAACTTGAAGCATTTCCTCTAAACTCAGGGACAAGACAAGGATGTCCACTTTCACCATATCTCTTCAATATAGTACTTGAAGTTCTTGCTAGAGCAATAAGACAACTAAAAGAGATCAAGGAGATACAAATTGGAAACGAAGAAGTCAAATTATCCCTATTTGCAGATGATATGTTAGTATACATAAGCGACCCCAAAAATTCCACCAGAGAACTCTTACAGCTGATAAACACCTTAAGCAAGGTGGCTGGATACAAAATTAATTCAAGAAAATCAGAAGCCCTTCTCTATACAACAAACAAATGGGCTGAGAAAGAAATAAGGGAAACAACCCCCTTCACAATAGCCACAAACAATATAAAATACCTGGGGTAACTATAACCAAGCAAGTAAAGGCCCTGTACAACAAGAACTTCAAGCCCTTGAAGAAAGAAATGGAAGAGGCCTTTAGAAGATGGAAAGATCTCCCATGCTCATGGATAGGTAGGATCAACATAATAAAAATGGCCATCCTACCAAAAGCAATATATAGATTCAATGCAATTCCTATCAAAATACCAACACAATTCTTTATAGACCTGGAAAGAGCTATTCTCAACTTCATATGGAACAACAAAAAACCCAGAATAGCTAAATCAATCCTGTACAATAAAAAAACATCTGGAGGTATCACCATCCAGATTTCAAGTTGTACTACAGAGCAATAATAGTAAAAATAGTATGGTATTGGTACAGAAACAGACCAGTAGATCAATGGAATCGAATTGAAGACCCAGAAATGGACCCACACACCTATGACCACCTAATTTTTGACAAAGAAGCCAAAACGGAACAATGGAAAAAGGACAGCATCTTCAACAAATGGTGCTGGTCCAACTGGATGTCCACTTGCAAAAGAATGAAATTAGACCCATACTTATCACCTTGTACAAAACTTAAGTCCAAGTGGATCAAAGACCTTAACATAAGGCTGGTCACCCTAAATCTACTAGAAGAAAAAGTGGGAAAAACCCTCAAACTCATTGGCACAGGTGACAACTTCCTGAACAGAACACCAACAGCTCAGGACCTGAGATCAACAATCAATAAATGGGACCTCATGAAACTGAAAAGCTTCTGTAAGGCAAAAGACACTGTCATTCAACCAAAACGGCAGCCTACAGACTAGGAGAAAATCTTCAACAACCCCACATCTGACAGAGGGCTAATATCCAAAATCTACAAAGAACTCAAGAAATTAAATGCCAAGAAACCAAATAATCCAATCAAAAAATGGGGGACAGAGCTAAATAGAGAATTCACAAAGGAGGAATCCCTAATGGCTGAGAGTCACCTGAAGAAATGCTCAACGTCCTTAATCATCAGAGAAATGATTGAGATTCCATCTCACACCTGTCAGAATGGCTAAGACCAAAAGCTCAAATGACAACACATGGTGGCGAGGGTGTGGAGAAAGGGGAACCCTCATCCATTGCTGGTGGGGCTGGTGGGAATGCAGGCTTGTGCAACCACTATGGAGGTCAGTATGGCGATATCTTAGAAAACTTGGAACTTTGCCTCAGGACCCAGCCATACCACTTCTGGTTATACATCCAAATGACTCCTCATGGAATCAAAAGGAAGTTTCCTCATCTATGTTCATAGCAGCCTTATTTGTAATAGCTAGAAACTGGAAACAATCCAGATGTCCCTCAACTGAACAATGTATTAAAAAACTGTGGTACATCTACACAATGGAATATTACTCAGCTATTAGGAACAATGAAATTATGCAATTTGCAACCAAATGGATGGAACTAGAGAAGCTCATCCTGAGTGAGCTAACCCAGACTCAGAAGGATGCACATGGCATCTATTCACTTATAGTCGGATTTTAGCTATATAGTACAGGATATCTATACTACAACCAACACACCAAAGGGAACATGGACATAGACTTTTTATTTATTTATTTATTGGTTTTGTTTTTGTTAGTTGGTTTGTTAGTTTGTTTTTTAGTTTTCCCTCCCTGACAATGAGACACTTTTCACTGGTGGTGCTACCTTGTAGGACCCCAGCATATGAGGAGGCTCTTGGCCCTCATATGACTTCTAAACTGGGGTGAGGGACAGTTATGTAGGGACACTCCACTCCAGAGGAGTGGGATAGAAGAGTTAGGGGGTAGAGGGTGGGAGGGCAGGGCTGGGAAGGGGGGAAAGAGGACAATATGATGGAGATGTAACCTGAAGCAACAAATAAATAAATATATTAAAAAAAAACAGAAAAGTTTTAACAGCAACTGTGCTTGAAGCTGGTTGTCATTGGTTGACATTGTGGTGAGAAGAAGCTGGATTTTTAGAAAACTGTGATAGAACTAAAGGTAATAATATCATGAAAGATCAATTGTTAGGTAAAGGTCAATTTGCTGATTAAGACAGCAGATGTAATTTGATGACTATTATTATATAATTCTAGTAGCTTTAAGAGCCTGGAATAAGATTGTAGAAAAAGGAAAAACATCCATCTCATTCATCAGGATCATGCAAACCCCAGAGAGAATTTTACTGAATTCTTACATAGATTAACATGTGCTATAAACAGGGAAACACTAGATCCAGATATGAGACAGGTGTTAACTGAAACTTTAGCTTTTGAAAATTCAATGCAGAGTGTAAAAAAATTTCTTAGACCTTTAAAAACATGATCAGCACCCATGGGTGAATGGATTAGAACTACTGATGACAGTAATGACAATATAATTTGACAAGCAGTGTTCAATAAATCTGGATATCAAAAAAAAAATTAAGAGGGTGTTCTGGATCTAAGAAGATGTTTTTAAAATTGTGATGCAAGTTAGTATGAAAGCTGAGTTAGTTATAGAACTTTAAACTCATGGAGATGGTTAGATAGTAGAATGTTAAAGTCAGGTGCCAAATACGTATGGACTGGCCATTGGGAATGTATGCTAAGCCTTATAATTCTCATAATTGTGGCCTATTTTTTTCTGTTGTTTTGCATTGTATTTATTGTTATAAGAGAAAGAGGCATTTGTTGGACTGTTGGGGGGAAAAAGATATACCTTAAACTTAAAAAAAAGGAAGGGGATGGAGGGGTTGAGGGGGAAGAGGGTGGGCAGGTGGAACTGGAGAGGGGAGCAGGGAGGGGATTGCGATTGAGGTGTAACTTGAAGAAATAAAAAATAAATTTAAAAAATGACATTTAATTAGGAAAAGGAAAACATCTAGTCAGCTGCCCTTAACAAATATGATTTTGGTTTATTTTCTTTGAGATAGGGTCTCACTTAGAACCCCAGCTAACCTTGATTCACTAAGTACACTGTAATATATAATACATATTGAATCTGTAATAAATATCAGTACATATTTTTAAAAAGCAGTACCATAAAGCATCAAACTATCTCTCAGGAACCTACTAGAAATTTGACAGCAAAATCCATTAACTCTGGCTACCTTGAAACCTCTATGCTTACATCTGGGGCCACTGGTGCTGGTGGAGTGTGTAACGCATCTCTCTCTCTCTCTCTCTCTCTCTCTCTCCCTCACTCTCTCTCTTTCTCTCTCATCAATGCGCTCATGGCCTGCCTGAACCATTCTGAGTAAACACACCTGCAATCTGTCACTTCCTTACCCTTCTCTCTCAAACTTAAGCAGTCTCCAAGGCTTTCCCATAACCAAAGTGTTTCTCAGTAAGAGAGGGGCTTAAATACTTTAAATATATGTGAAATACTTAAATGTACGTGAAAACAAATACTTAAGTATATGTGAAAATTCAAACATTTCAGAAATGGGGGAGCATTGTAGTTAACTACCTTGTCATACTTTCTTCCAGCTTGTTCACATTCTTAAACCAATGTCAGAGGGCAGTGATAGAGTTTTGTTTTTCCTTTTTACTGTTAATGTTGAGAAGTATTAATCTATAGAGTTCTTAATGACCCTAACTTGAATAGGCTTCTGAATATGATATTTAGACACTTCTTTCAACTTAAAATTTTCCCTTTTGTGGGCATATATGTGTGGTATATGTGCATATACACTCATGTGTGCATATGTAGGTGCATGTGTGTATGGAGGCCAAGGGTTGGTGCTAAGTGTTTTCCTTGATTGCACTCTGAAGGGGCTGATAGGTTAATATAAGTTAGATTTAGTGAATAC
>CAJQZJ010033498.1:2059020-2071150 GCA_907164525.1 Lophiomys imhausi | reverse complement strand
AGAGACTGTATCATTCTAAAAGGGTATGAAAGTAGTTGTTATGATTAAGAAATTGCTGGTGTTTGTTATAAGTGAATTTAGTAATAAATAAGTGTTAAATAATAACTAAAAAGATCGGTTTCAGCACTCCATTTTTTTTCGGAGGCAGAATCTCACTGAACTCAGAAAATGTTGATTTAGCCAGTGTAGCCAGCTTGCCCCCAGGAAATCCCATTTCTAAGGGATGGGATTACAGATGAACCACAGTGCCTGTCTGACTTTTATGTGGAACTTGCAGTCCTTGGTTTTATATGGCAAGTATTTTCTTTATCCACTAAGCCATCTTCCCAGGCCCTAAAAATATAAATTATAGTTTGTGTTGAGACAGAATCAGTCCAGATCTCAATGAAAAGAAACTAATCTACTGGAATAGGGTTTAATAGGGCTTCAGAGAGCATAGTGAGGTGATACCAATTCTAAGAACACTAGCCGGAATTTTTCTGAGCATTGCCTAGGAGCAGAGACTGTTTTGATTATCTTTTAGGATTTTCTATGAAGTCCTTATTGGTAAAATTTCAAGTTACTGCATATTTACAATTAATGCCTCTATTTATACCATAATAACATCTTGAATGTGTGTGTTTTCCATAGATTTATTTGATACAGCATATCCAGGACTGATGAAAAATTTGTTTTAAAAGGTGCCTAAGGTTTCTTTAAACCTGAGTCTATCACAACAGAGAAATCTGATGGATTACCAAGGTCACAACCAATGCCATGGTACAGCCAGTCTTTAAGGTGAGGAATTCACAGCTCTGTAGTGTTTCTCAAACTTTTGCCGCCAGTGTACTGCTATGCAATTACCACTGCATTTTGCTTTGAGGTAGTTCTCCCTTTTTACAGCTAAATAAAGGTTTCAAAGAAAACAGTTCCATCACACAAATGTAGCAGCACAGCTAATTGTGTGAGCATGTGGTAAAGAAGCACTCTCATTCAATACTGGATGCTGTAACTTTCTGATGCTTCTAGGCAGGTGGCCTGTGGCTTCTGTTAAAAAGGTGAGCCAGCAGCCATCAAGTCTCTCCCCTTGAGCTGGAGGAACCCGGCAGAAGAGGGAGGGGAAAGAATTTTAGGAGGCAGAAAGGTTGAGGACACCAGGAGAACACGGCCCACAGAATCAAACTAAGCAGGGCTCATAGGTGCTCACAGAGACTGAAGCAGCAGTTGTGGAGCCCCCATGGGTCTGTGTTAGGTTCTCTGAATATATGTTATGGTTGTTGGCTTGGTGTTTTTGTGAGATTTCTAATAATAGGAGTGGGGTGTTAGTGTAACTTTGTATAACTGTGTTAGTTTCGCCCTTTCTCTCTTAACCTGGCTATCACCCAGATAATTGAGACTCATATTATTTGTTAAACAAGCTTCCCAACACAAGGACTGAGCAGTTCTTTATTCTTAACCCCCTAAACTAAACTAATCTGGCTTCCTCCCAGTTTAAATCCCAGAGATAGTTGCAGTTTGTGGCTTTTCTGCTTTTGCTACTCCCTCCTGATGTCTCTAGGTCCTCTCCTCTGGCTGAAGTCCCCTACTTCCTCTCTTTAACTCCTCCACCCCTGGAAAGCAGGAAGTCCAGCCCTATTCTCTTCCTTGCTCAGTGATTGGCTGTAAGCTTCTTTATTGGCATATCAGGGGACAACTGGGGAGCAGTTTTTACATAACACTCAGACAGGAGATTCTTGGTACAAAGATTGCAAACAGATATGGGGGAAGGTACAGAAATCAGTATTTGAATTACATAATAACCTTATCCCTACAGTGGGGAGTGTTTCTGACTCTTTCACCTGCTCTTGGGATCCCTTTTCTCCTCCTGGGTTGCCTTGCCTAGCATTGATATGAGGGTTTACTCCTAGTCTTATGGTAACTTGTTATGCCATGATCAGTTGATATCCCTGCTCTTTTCTGAAGGGAAACAAAGGACGAGTGGATATGGGGTAGATGGGAAGTGTTGCTGGGAGGAGTGGAGGGAGGGGAAACTGCTGTTCAGATGTGTTATATGAGAGAAGAATAAGTGATAATAATAAAAAGGTGAAGCAGCAAATGTCAGGCACTCATATAATCTAGGACCAGTTGGCTTGCTTCTTCTTTAAGCAGAACGATTGGTGACAGGACTAGAGAAGTTAGCCCTGAATTGGGACTAAATTTTGTCACTTAGCTTTTCCTGCGACATTCAGAATTAATTGTCCCAGGGATTAACTAAAGTTTCCTTCAAGCTGTAATGATTTTAACACATCACTGCGACACATACCCTAGTATGTAACTCTAGAATGAATCTTCTACTTAGTTTGGCATCTCAGAAAGAATATTATTCCTCTCTGAAGACATGCCCCCCATGTGCCTGCTCAGCAGCAGCAGACAATATGAAGTTTGTGGAGTCAGAAATTATTACACCAAAGCTTTCTCTTAGAAGGCACACACTAGGGAAAGCAGTACTGACCTAGTGTCCTGGCAAGTTTTATATCAACTTTACTCTGTTGCTAAAGTCATTAGAGAGGAGGGAACCTCAACTGAGGTTCCATAAAAGCCAGGCTGCAGGCAAGCCTGTAGGGCATTTTCTTAATTAGTGATTGATAGGGGTGGTGGGTGGTGCTTCGCCTGGGCTGGTGGTCCTGGGTTCTAGAAGAAAGCAGGTTGAGGAAGTCATGTAAGCCATGTAAGCCAGTAAGCAGAGCCCCTCCCTCTGTGGCCTCGGCAGCTCTTGCCTCCCGTTCCCACCTTCATGCTTCCTGGTGTTTCACTTTCTGACTTCACTACTTTTGATGATGAAGTGCTAATACGGAACTCTGAGTGTAATAAACCCTTTTCTCCCCAACTTGCTTTTGATCCTGGTGTTTCATCACAGAAATAGTAGCCCTAACTAACACACCTAAAAAGCATAATCAAGTTCAACTTCATACTATATATATATATATCTTGTCTGGTCTTAAATATATCAGTAAGACAATCAGATATGCTTACAATCTGCCCAAAACACAAAATACTACATATTCCCGATAAGAGAGAATATGGATTAATCTGAAAGACACTGATATAACACTTTTAAAAAGTTAAATGAGCCTAAAGTTACAGAGCTTTCAACTTTTACAACCATGCTGGCCTCCAACTCACAGAGATTCACCTGTCTGTAGGGTGCTGGGATTAAAGGAGTACACCACCACTCCCAGTTGCTGTTGTTGTTGTTTTAGGCATTATCTTGATTTAAAAAAAAAAAAGAACAGAAGGCTGGAGAGATGGCTCAGAGGTTAAGAGCACTGTCTGCTCTTCTAGAGGTCCTGAGTTCAATTCCCAGCACCCACATGGTGGCTCATAACCATCTATAATGAGATGTGGTGCCCTTTTCTACCATGCAAGCATATATGGAGGCAGAATACTGTATACATAATAAATAAATAAATCTTCAAACAAAAACAAGGAAGAACAGAAGTGGCAAGGCTCTTGGCTCATTGCTTAGCATGAGAAAGGCCTTGAGTAGACTCCACCCCACCCAACGTGGTGACAAAACAAAACACCTCAAAATTAAAATTGTTCACTTTTGTGGTCCTTAGGTACTATTAGTCTCAAACGCAACCTTAGTAATTAAAACTAAAGCAAAGCTTATGCTTATGAAGATGAACTGCCCCCATAAAACCTGTAAAACTTAAGAGACAGGTCATCAGTTGGTTCTCGGGACATAATAAAGTCCTTAAATTACAAAAAAATTATCACATCAAATACTGTTATATGGGATGACTTTCCATGAGCAACAGTCAAAGAATGTTGTGATGAGAATTCAGGGACGCTTTACACATACGAGAAATCTGAGCCTACAGTGCCATCTACAGGCCGAGAGAAGAATATTAACAACAACACATTTTAATGCTTTTGACGTTTTCTAAATAAACACTGTTTAAAAGAACACTAAATTAAATTTTATATAATTTATTTTCATATTTAATTTATAAAATATAATTACTCTCATGAAGTTAAAATATTCCCCCTTCCCAGTTATTACTACCTAATAGAGTATCACTCTATTTTCAATAAACACTAAAATTATGGAGGTAGTTTTAAAAACTAATGGTACTATAATATCTGATTTCATCTGGATATTAATTAATTAATCTCAATTGTCAACTTGGTGACATTTGAATCCCCTGGAAGACAATTTCCCTAGACACACATGGAAGGAAGGATCCTATCTGGAGTGATCGGGGTGAGAAGCCACATCTGATACAGGTGGTGCCATTCCCAGGGCTTGGAGAATATGAGTGACAAGTACCCACTGTTCTTTGCTTCCTGCCTATAGTGACCAGTGCCCTCAATCTTCCTGCTGCCATGATTTCCTTGCCATGACAGTCTACCTTAAACCTGGGAGCCATAATAAATCCTTTGTTTTTTAAGTTGCTTTTCTTAAAGATTTTCATCACAGGAACAGAAAGGGAACAAAGATGATATGTAATATCGTGTGTGTGTGTGTGTGTGTGTGTGTGTGTGTGTGTGTGTAATATATATCATGTAATAGCATATCATATAAATCATATAATGGTCATTACATATATACATACCTAAAATTTTATATATATATATATATATATAGCATTTTTAATTAAATACTCATCATCTTAATAGAATTCCATTTTCTTTTCTTCCAAATTTGCACCTGTAGACATGTAACAATTGTGGAGTGAGGTCCTTCTTCAACATACTGCCCCTGCATTAACTGATGACACCCCCTCATTAGTCCTTGAGCGCTATCTGTGCTAATGTCTCCCTTCTGTGAATGCAGAGAGGGAAGCACAGGACTTGAATAAGCATTAGAGCCAGGGCTCAAGCTAGAAGAGTTTGTCCCCAGTAGCTATGGTTCTTGTCATCGTGCAAATATGCTTCGAATTGGCCAACCCAGCATTTGTAAAACGCATGCTTTGTTCCTGTAAAACACTTTCTAATGCTTGTAAATTTTCATCAACATTTTTAGTGACTACACGTTTGCTATCAATTTGATTCAACTCATCTTACTTCTGATATTTACAGTGGACTTCAAACTGACTTCTGATTTCCTCCATAATATATAGAGCAGTGCTTCTAAGTCTTCCTAATGCTGTAATTTCCTTAATACAGTTCCTCATGCTGTGGTGACTCCCAACCATAAAATTACTCTTGTTGTTACTTCATAACTGTAATTTTACTATAGATAGCTAGAGTCTCATAATTAAATTTTGAGTTGTTTAGGAATCAAGAGAGTGTTATGGATCTAAGAAGATGTTTTTAAAATTGTGTTGCAAGTTAGTATGAAAGTTGAGTTAGATATAGAACTTTAAACTCATGGAGATGGTTATAGTAGAATGTTAAAGTCAGGTGCCAAATACATATGAACTGAACATTGGGAATGTACGCTAAGCCATAGAACCCTCATAACTGTGGCCTAATTTACCTCTGTTGTTTTGTATTGTATTTATTATCATAAGAGAAAGAGCCATTTGTTGGACTGAAAGGGGGAGCTGTTGGGGGAAATAAGATATACCTTAAACTTTAAAAAAAGGGAAGAGAATGGGGGGTTGAGAGTGGGACTGGAGGGGGGGATTGCGATTGAGATGTAACTTGAAGAAATAAAAAATAAAGTAAAAAAAAAAACCTTATAAATTGTGATGTAAATACCTGATATTCGACCCCCAGAGGGGTCAATGACACACAGGTTGAGTGCCACTCATATAGAGGAACATGCAACAAAAAGCACATTTTACATTCCATAAAGACCTTTTCTTTCTTTTGGATTTTATTTCCTGGTGCTAATATTCCGTAAATGGGTAAACTAACATGGACATACAAAAACACCTCATTGCTGGTCTGCAATATTCCATGTGGATTTTTTAATTTCAGCACAATGTTACTGGCGATGAAATGACACTCAGTTCCCATAAATAAGTCACGCCCATCTACCTGAATTTAAACGTTGTAATGCTGTTAAGGATGATTTATGGGGTGGGACAGTATGTTTTCTTTTTCCAGAATAAAACACAAGAAACAATTCTGTGGTAACTTAGGAAACTGATGTGTTTATTTACAAAAAGATTCAATACCATATCCAATGTCACTGGTTTGTGTTTGAGATGGAATGTGAGTACAGATATGAGTATAAAATTTCAGTTTTGGGTGTCAGAAATCATAACAAAAAGTTAGGGGATCGTGTAAAAAACTAGTATAAAAATGTTTAATTAAAAATTTGTAGTCTTTGCTGTCCAAAAAGGACAAAACTTGGTAGCAGGGAAGTCGACAGTCTAGCTCTGCCAAGACAGGGTAGGTAAGTCCTTCATAATCCCTGCTCTACAACAAATGTCTGTCAGAGAAACAGGACCCAAAGGCTGAAGACTGATGCAGGAATGTATGGAGAGAAAATGGGAACTGTCCAGGCAGCACTGGTATGTCCTTTCTTAGCTTTGGAAGCTGCAGGCCCTGCACTTCCTATATAAGCAGATATATTTATCCCTCTCAGGTCTGAGGTGGTTGAAGAATAGATAGCTTGAGTCTCATAGCTAAATTTTGAGTTGTGTAGGAATCAAGAAGGTGCTATAGATCTAAGAAGATACTCTTAAAAGTGTGTTGCAAGTTAGTATGAATGTTGAGTCAGATATAGACCTTTAAACTCATGGAGATGGTTAGATAGTAGAATGTTAAAGTCAGGGGCCAAATATGTATAAACTGGACATTGGGAAGGTATACTGGGCCATTTAATTCTCATAAATGTGGCATATTTATATCTGCTGTTTTGTATAGTATTTACTGTTATAAGAGAAGGAACCATCTGTTGGACTGAAAGGGGAAACTTCTGGGGGGAAGAGGGTGGAAGGGCGGGATAGGAAGGGGGAATAGGGAAGGGTTTGTGACTGAGATGTAACTTGAAGAAAAAAAAATAAAGTATTTAAAAATAAAAATTAAAAAAAAATTGTAGTCTTTCTCAAAGATGATCTCATAAACAAATTATAAAAACAAATGCATTGTTTGTGACTGGCCACTTCAAACCAGAAAGGACAGCAGAGAAGGTGAAAGGCTTCATTTGTCCTGTGGTCGTGGTCTCACTGTCACCTCTGTTTACCTCTCGAAGCAGTGTGGAGGGCATTTTCTCTCCATGTCTCTTGAGTGTGATCCACAGGAGCCGGTGATCACAGTGGTGCTCTAAAGACCTGTAACTTTCATGACTGGAGCAAAAATCCCTGAAGCATGACCTTAAAGACCGTGGTCATACAGCTTTAAACTTAGGCACTAACACTCACTTTAATACAATTTCCAACTCCTCGGGATACCGTGAAAATAGGAGACAACAACCATGAAGCTCAAGGCAGAGCCCTAGAAACCACGGCTACCCTTTTCCCAGATGCACTGATTTAAATGTCACCCTTCATCATTTCCCGCAGGCAAACTGTAGCATAACACGAAGCATCAAGATCAAAGGACATGGACAGAGATGAGATTGCGTCATCAGTGTGGGACCCTTCTACTTTGACCTCGGAGTCAGGAAGGAGTAGCCGGTGGGATACATTGTGGGGGTGTTTCAAGATGTGCCTGTAGCATCCTGGTACATTCAGCTTCAGGGCGGGCACCCTAAACCTGCAGGCTTGCAGTCCATCCCTGCTGAGGACTCCACGGAACCACTGTCCTACTTTGTTCTCTGGGTACTGAATGTTGTATCCAAGTACCGGCAGAACTACCTGGGGAGGGCAGGGAGACATCACAGCATGTGGATTAGTCTTCAGAAAGATATGCAGTCATGTTTTACCTTTATGACTGGGACCCAGATTTGTAAAAACGGTGCCAGTCTATAAATATGGCAGTTAGCCTGAGACACGTTTTGAATACTACTTAGGATCTTATTAATATTATTTGGTAAAGAAAAGAGCTAACTAAAACCAAAGACTCGGAAGAGCTATGGTAATCAACTTACATCAGGTATCGCTGGGCAAATCATAATTTAAAAAAAAAAAAAGGTTCGTTTAGCTATCCAGTAAAGACCAAATCTCTGAAAGCACGGAATCCTACAAGCAGAGTCTTCTGTGGCACACAGAGCTGTCTCTACTGTGGACCCCTGTGAGTTTGGGTGACAATCTTAAGTTCCTTTTACTAAAAATAAAAAGCAAATAAGGGACAGCAAATATTTTTATTTTGTTAGCTGCATGTGTGTGAATAAGCCTATGATCTGTAGGGGTTTCTCCTTTGCTGACTGCTGGACAGAATATTTGAATTATAAAAGGGATTTAGAAAAACAGGCAAAATCCTCAAGTATATAAACGAGTCTCAAAGAAGCCAGGGTTTAGGCCACACACAAAAGACTGAAGCAGGGTATGAGTTGAAGTCTTGCCTGAGTTACAGGCAGGGTTCTGAAACTTAATTGACTTGTGACCTCATTATCCAAGAAATTTGTACATGACCATAGGTATGTAACTCTATAAAATTGGTTTGCTGATAATAAATTATAAAAAATTTATTTCAAGATGATTCCTTGTTATACATATAATTTTGTCATTTATTAAAGACAATTATTATTGAATTATTAAAGCAAATCTGCATACTAAAAAGATGATTGCTGTTCATTTTCATCTAAAGCATTAAATCCTGGCTGATATTTGGAACTGTAAGACATAAGGCATCTTTAATGTTTTTTGGAGTTGACAGACCTTTGGATTTTATAATCCTCAGTACTTGAGTGTCACTTCGTATAAACACATAGCAGAAAATGACAGAAGTATGTTTAGAACCATTTCAGAAATTATTAGAAAGTCTGTCCTAATCCCAAGTCAAAACTCATTTAACTATCTTTTTTTTAAGACACTCAAGCCAGCAACCAAACAGCAATTTTTAGAATCAAGTATTCTAATACAATACACCCTAAGCATCTATATTAACTTGATATTTACAAGCTATGAATGACAGTAAGAAAATAGTGCGTCTTTGTTTTTGATAAGTAGGCCACTGTGTTTTTTTTTTAAGGACAGAAAACTTTGTATGTACAGTAAAACCTATAACTGATAATATGTAATAGTCTAGAATCTGAGCTGAGGTACCTCAGGCATCATCATCATCATCATCATCTTCTCTACGGCTGGGCAGGATGGTACTCAGTGCAAAGTGTGTGTTGTTACTGTGTAGAACCAAGTCTGCAGTGAAGCCACATGACACAACACCAGTGAACGCTTCTAGAAATACCTTGGATCCATATGCATTTGATTTTCAATTAACTTTCTGTCAGTATACACTCAGAAACTTTGCACTGCTACAAAATTTTTCACAAGTGCCACATTCAGTCATGGAATCACAACCTACAATCTTAGAAGCTGGAATATAGAGAGATTCACCTATGGCCACATACGTACTATTGTGATGGTATTCGTGTGACATTTTTCTCAAATGTAAAACCACAGTGATAGAAAATAAATCAGTGCTCATGAAATAGGATTAATGTAGGGGTCAAACAGGAAAACAGTAAAGGGAGACATGAACATTAAGAAATCTGAGGGAGACATGAAACTATTCTTACTTAATGTTAAAATTTTCAGTGTCCACATGATTATACATATTTATCAAAAGCAAGCACAAATTAAATTATTAGGATATAAATTACAGCATAATATTTACTATAAGCATAAATTTATTAAAGGCACACAAATTATTAATAAATCATAACTCAGTTTAAAAGTTACCTAAGATGCTGGCAGTGGTGGAAAACGCCTTTGATCCCAACACTCCAGAGGCAGAGGCAGTCAGATCTCTATGAGTTTGAGGCCACTCTGTTCTACAAAGCGAGTCCAGGACAGCCAGGGCTATAATACAGAGAAACCCTGTCTTTGGGGTGGGGGTGGGGGAGAAAGATGTTACCTAAGAAAGAAGGGTCAGATTTGTCTCTAGTGGACAATGCTTATTTAAATCTAAATGATAGTAACTTTTAACCAAATTTACCTGGTGTATTTCATATGTGTTAGCTGATTCCTCCTCTTCAGTCACCAGATGAACCTAGTTTTATAAAACATGAAGGAAATGAGTGGCTCCCAAATGTTCAGATTACCTCGGTGTTTCCTAACTCTGATTCATGCACTGAATATACATATGTTCAAACACAAACTTTTTATAATAACTTGTCTCCAGGGAAGCCCACTACATAAAAATAGACCAATTCTTTGTGTTTTAACCACGCACTACTGAAGGAGGGAAGCTGTGACCGTGGCTGTCCTGAGGCAACAGTTTCCTCAGTCACCAACGAATTATGCAGAACTGAGTGTCTGTTTCTGGAAAGCTTGCCTCTACCTTCCACCACCCCTGTCCCCAGGAAACACAGCAATAGTTTATTCAGGCCATGATGTTTGCATTTGGTTCAGAGAACAGCAGTTGGCGTTGGAAGCAGAAAAGGAAGTAGAGAGATGTGTGATAAATTAAGATTGGGAAACTTTGCTCCATGACATCAGAGGATACACAATTCTTGGCTGGAGACAAGCTCAGCTGTTAGGAACACTTGTTGATCTTGCAGAGGACAGGACTGGAGATGCAGCCATGCCTGAATAAATCAATTTCCACTGGATTCTCTTTTAATTAGTCTGAGGTAGAGTTCTACTACCTAAATCCAAATAGCCTTAATTCATACATGTGGAGTCCATTACTGATCTAGGTAAAATTTTCTTTATGAAGAGCTTGGAGTCGACCTTCCCTCTAGTTTCAAAGTGCTGGGCCACAATGCACCTCTACTAGCGATTCCTAGGCCTACATACAGGGTCCTCCAGAGCAGACCCACTTAGACTCCTGGGTCTCTTTGGGGGCAGTACATTGGCAATTCTGAGTTGTTCCTTTCCCATCTGGGCCTCAGCTTTCATTCCCATAGAACGGGAATTTAAAGGACCAGATCTCTGAAATCCTTTATTACCCTAAAACCCGACAGTTTTACAATGTACAGCATGAAGCACACTACTTGGGGCTTTGTCCTTGCTTTTAACCATGTTTTGAAACTGACTTAAGATAATGCTAGAGAAAAGTTCTTTGTTCCTTTTGTTTTACACTATTATGTGAACTTTCTCACCAGACTTATGGAATTCAGCTTCACTGCTTAGTTCAAACCTATAGAGATAAAAACGCCAGTTGGACAGAGAAGAAATGGGAAATGCAAGTTTTATAAAATAGTCATGATATAACTTCATTAGTAGAAATGTCATAAAAGCCTTATCTATATAAAACTACATTTAGAGGAAAGAAACAGAACATCCCCTGGCCTCATAACATTATGAAACTTTCCTTCTTTTTTCTTTTTTTTTTTTGAAGCTGTACATCTCGTACAAACAAACAAAAGTAATTTTCTGTGCACATTTGGGGACAGCAGAGAGAAAGCTGAAGGACACATACTGGACAGCAAGGAAGAGTACCTAGTTAGGGTGTGTGGGCATGTTGGTTCGGGGTTGTTTCCATTTTTGGTTTTAAGAGGATGGTTCTGTGTATTACACATACAAGTTGTTTGTTTGTTTGCTTGTCTGTGTTTGAAAGTGTCCTCTTTAGAGGAAGCTTTACCACCTTCAAGTCTGTACTGACTATTTCTTCCCTTAACAACATGTGTTGATTCTTAGCTGTCAGAAAAGAAACACCGGAGATGCGTAAACAGAACTGTTCCCAAAACCCAGAGGTCCTGCAATTACTGCCTATGGTGTGGCAAGTCCCCTCCTTGATAAGATACTCACTTTACTCCTTGGAAGACGTTCATGAACATCTTCATCCAGGCAGATCAGGTCTCCTGTCACCACCTTGGTTCCGTAGGCTTCAAGTCTGTAGGATGCTGCCTTGTTCCAAATCTTGCTACTGTAAGCATGGGTGTAGAATATGCGCATGGAGTGAGGGAATGAGAACCAGGCCTGGATACAGCCTTCCTCTGTCATCCCAAAGCGATGCAATGATTCCAGCATAGCCCGCTCTCGAACTCGGAACTCAGGCATCAGTGAAAGGGTGCCTTTAGCATCCTCTGAAAGGAAGAACCAATCAGCAGGCAGGCACTCCCACCACAAAGCTACCTTTTGCAAGCAGTCTAAATGTTTTATGGAGGCAGTGGGGAACTACCGATTAAATCCAATCATACTTATAAAAGCTTGCATCTTTTTTT
>CAJQZJ010033498.1:2047964-2059010 GCA_907164525.1 Lophiomys imhausi | reverse complement strand
CTACCGATTAAATCCAATCATACTTATAAAAGCTTGCATCTTTTTTTTTTTTTTACTTTTATTTTCCTTGAAAAATAACAAAGAAGAAACGAGTCCAGCATTAGGGATGACTCACTAGATCCTCTTCCTTCAGAACAGAGTTAATCTAATTCAGAAGACTTGCCAAACAAAAAGGATCAATCACCGAGGATCAAAGAAGCAGGCAAGCTGCAGGGGTCTGGGAGTTTCTAAAGAACTGTAATGGACATCCAGTAGAAAGTCAGCTGAATGAACAACAATCTGTATCCTAGCTAATGGAAATCACACACATGCAGACCTAAGCCAGAGCTTACCTGCCCCACACTCAGGCGCACTGCTTTAGTGCACCTGCAAACAATTCTGTACACACAAATCAGGATAAAGCGGTCACAGTTGAGTCAGGAATGCACGACAGCCCCTCAGGAAGGATTCCCAAGGGACTCCATATCACAGATGAACCTCACTCAGCTAGAGATGAACTTCCCTGGTTGCTGTGGGCCTACTACCATCACCAGCAGTGTGGAGGGTGTTTGGTTGGAACCCCTCTTTGCTCCTGCAAAAGCTGGGAAACCTCGTCTGCTCTCCTTCCCCCAACCCTACCTGCAGTGGGAAGCTTCTGAACAAAGTCAGTTCTTGACCATACTTGGGCACAAACCCAGCTTACGGCTGACATGTCATCACCCTTCGCCTATAGTCTGTAAATCTTCCCGGCCCTAGCTGGGTAGCAGCACCTATTAGCCCTGCCTTTATCTGCTTTTAATCTGGTCTGATCTGGCATATATCTGCATCACAGAGAGAGAGAGAGCAGTGAGACAAAGAGAGAGAAAGAGAGGGAGATTAAAATTAAACTGACCTGCTGCTCTCAGGGATCTAACAGCTCCTAAAGTCATCACCTGCCTCTTCAGGTGTGGGTGTCAGTTACACATAAAAGGTACCCCAGCCACCCTAGATCTCTCTGCCTTCTCTCATGTGTCTCTGTCTCCCTCTCTGCTTCTATCTCTCCCCCATGTCCCCTCTCCTCTCACCCAATAAACCTCTTACACTAGATCTGTTGTAATTTCTCAGGTGTACCTTGGCACAGGCCCACCAATGGTATCCCACCCCTTGTCACTCAAATTTATCTCTTACCTCCTCCTCCTTCTCCAGGACTTAAGTGAAGGAAAACTAAGGAAGTACTTCCCACCTCTCCTTACTCCCTAGCTACTGATAGGATAGACCAAATGCCAAGCAAGCCCGCCAAAATGAAGTACCTGTGTCAAGCAGTCAAATGATTCAAAATGCAAACTATTAGCCATCTGTCTCTTCAGTCTAACGGCCTCCCAGCTCAGGTACTTCTCTCATTTCTTTGTGTGTGCATTTTAAGGAGAGGCCAGTGCGGGGCATTTGCATCTGGGTTTGTATTAGTACAGATCAGTAAAGAAAGTTACATACCAGTTTGAAGAAAGTATTCCTTTGCTTTATTTACAGGATCATCCATGTCTTCGGGTGTAAGAAATAATTTTATGGCCTTCACCTTGAAAAATTAACCAAGTAAATATGCTTTTTTTTTTTAATGACATTACTTTTTTTAAAAGAGGCAAGTTCTTGGGGATCCTGAAAGGACTGAAAATGTTGCTATAATTTCTTCCTTAAGCTTTCAATACTTAGCTTCACAGGTAGATATAACCTTTCATACAGACTAAAAGTAACAGCGAAAATACTATACTGGAAAAGTCTCCTCCCCAAGCACTTCCTTCATTTCATTCAGCTGAGATCAAAACACAAGTGTAACAAATGACTTAGATACTCAGACATAGCCAACACACGACAAAAATAAGGAAGGAAGGAAGAATGCCAAGCCATTAGCTTCACTTGTATTCTCAAATTCTTTAAAATCTTGACCCTTAAAGAGTAAGTTAGGGCTGGCAAGATGACTCAGTATATAAAGGTGATTGCCACCAGGCCTGACAACTTGAGTCCAATCCCCAGGACCCACATGGTGGAAGGAGAACTGACTGTAGCAAGTTGTCCTCTGACCTCCACACTGGTAAAATATAATTAAAAGTGTCTTTTACATTTAAATATTTTATTTTATATTTAAATATTTGTATTTTTATTTTGTTGTAAGTATAAAAGTATAAAAACTTTTATACTTGAATGTTTTATTTAACATACTGATAATTTATTTCAAACCATAAATATATGACTTTTTAATTTTAGAAAGGCATCTACTTTTAATTTCTGATATTGTATCATTGTATCCAGGATTTATTTCTAAGTATGTAACTCACATTATGAAAGCAACTTAAAATAATTCATCCATCCCAACTTTCATTCAATCTTCTTCCATAGTATTTATCTAAACAAATATTCATAAAAAGCTTATACATATGGTGCTGGTTGATTTTCTGTCAACTTGACACATGCTAAGATAGTCTGCAAAGAGGGAGTCTCAACTGAGAAAATGTCTTTATCAGATTGGAATATGAGCAAGTTTGTAGAGTATTATATATAATTAATGAATAATGTGGGAGGGCCCATCTCACTGTAGGCAGGGTCACTCTTGGGCAATTGGGCCTGGATTAGATAAAAGGACAATATGAGCAAGCCATGGGAACAAGCCAGTAAGGAGCATGGCCTGTTTCAATTCCTGCCTCCAGGTTCCTGCCTTGACTTCCTGTGTCAGTTTCCCCTGATGACAGACTGTGACACCCTTTCCTCCCCAGGTTGGTTTTGGTCATGGTATATTATCCCAGCTGGAGGAAGCAAACTAAGATAACATCCAAGCAAGTATTAAGCCTCTATCACATGCTGAGCACCGTGTGGGATGTGATGGAGTGCTACTGCTGGGAAAGGCTGAGCAACCTCAGTAAGATAATCATAACAGAATACAACAAGGTGAGAAGTCCCACATCACAGAATTAGTGGACATTTAGGTTAAGGTACAAAATGTAGAGATTAGGGAGTGACTGCCTTAAGCAAAGGAAGAAGATTGGCCTCCAGGTTGGCTCTTGTGATGTCCTCCCTACATATACCAGGTCTACATATATATGAGCAGAACTGAGCCAAGGTAAAGGTGTGTCACTTTGCCTGATCTGTGGAGCTGTGAGTGGTTCTACCGATGAATCTTTTATTCAGTTAAAGATTCAAGGAGTCATTGGTTAGGTCCATGTCATCTCAAATAAAAATTAAACACAAGCCCACTGTATATACTCTGCATTCTTATGATGTGAATCCAAGAATGTGCTACTTGCCTAATAGATCTCCAATGATATAAAACATGATGCACGATGTGTGTGTGAGTGTTTATGCGTGTACATACATGCAGTTATATGCCAAAACTAGGAATGCAATGAGCTTATGTAATAAGTACAAATGAGTAGAGTTCAGATCATATTTCTGAAAATTCTTACCATTTCATTCTTCAGTAAAGCCAATCCAATTTGGTCTGTTTGAATTTTCTTTCCTTTCCCAAATCTCTGTGGTCCATAGTAATTCACAAACCCTTTGTTCTATGCATGTAACAAGGCAATCAATTAGAACGTCTTAAATATAGTACATCAAAGTATAATCAAATTATTTCTCTTCATATTTGAGAAATCCAGTAATCACCAATAATACAGAGGGAGAGGGGCAAAATGGTCTGAGAAATGCTAAATGGTTACACACCAGAAGGAGAAGGGATCAAATTTAAATCAGCCCATAAACCTTCCGGGGTCGTGTGCAAAGGGGAGAGGAAGGAGGGAGTGTGGAGAGTCAAGACCTGCCTGGGCTATGTAAGACCCTGTCCCAGAAAACCAAACTGACCAAAAATTTACCACCTAAGGTGAATGGTGAAAGCTTTCAAACAGCTTTGTATTCACAATCCATTCACCTGGAATGCTAAGCCAAGAGAGATGAGGCACACTGGGGTAAACTATACACTAACCCTGGATCTCACCCCTCTGAGTTCTTTCTTGTTTTGAAACTCTCCTGCTTGCTGTTGGGAGGTAGTGGTTGGGAACAAGGTACAGATTTCTTTTCCCACCCACAGGCTTTGCTCAGCTATATGATTCACTTATCCTTTCATCTATATGATTCACTTATCCTTTCGTCTACCTCAGTTTTTTTTTTTTCTGTTATTTTCTGGGGAGGGATGAGGATGCTACCTCTGGACGTCATGCTTCAAAAACGTCACATTGCTCAGAAGAAACAGGAAAAAAAAGTTGGTCTGTGTGAAACATACCGAGAGAGAGACAGAGACAGAGAGAGAGACAGAGAGACAGAGACAGAGAGAGAGAGACAGAGACAGAGACAGAGAAAGAGAGAGAGAGAGAGACAGAGACAGAGACACACAGAGAGAGAGAGAGCGCACATACATGGCCACAAGGCCCAGTGGGCTTCTTGAAAACTAAGAGCCCTCCATACACTTTATGAGAGAACCAAACATTCATTCAACTGACAGTCATGACTGAGCACCAACTCAAGGCTTGTCAATAAAGGATGCTAAAGCGAATTTGTTATCAGTGCAGCACAAAGGAACTGCATTTACTTCATGTGTAGAAATCAACTGCAGACAAGGTGACTGCTCCTCATGTTAAATATCAGTTTGTTTGTTTGTTTGGTTTTTTTTTTTGGTTTTTCAAGACAGGGTTTCTCTGTGTAGCCCTGGCTGTCCTGGAACTCATTCTGTAGATCAGGCTGGCCTTGAACTCACAGAGATCCACCTACCTCTGCCTCCCGAGTGCTGGGATTAAAGGCGTGCGCCACCACCATGCTCGGCAATTACAGACAGCTGTGAACTGCCATATGGTGCTGGGATTTGAACCTGGGTCCTTAGGAAGAACAGCCAGTGCTCTTAACCAGAGCCATCTCTCCAGCCCCGTAAATCTCAGCTTTAAAAGTTATCTCAAAATTGCATAAACAGTGTTGGAAACCTCAGGGTAATTGGAATAATTATTCAGTAAACTCCAAAGTTTATAAGCAGAGCTGTGACTCTCTAAAGAGAACTTGAAAGAATCCTTGTTTTCAAGCTACTCAACTTCTTTTCTCATTAAAAGACCTTTTAAAAAGTCTATTGGCTGGCAAAATTGGTGGGCAAGGGACTCACCACACAGGCTTGGTGACCCAGTGGAGGCCACAGTGGGAGGAAGGAGACGCCTCAGGGTCATCCTCTGTGCACACACGCACACACAATAATCCTAAGTAAATAAACATTTTAAGAGAGAAAGCTGTCTAAAGCTAAGATCATTTCCAGTGGGGTCTTCTCAACAGCCAGTGTATTTCCATAAATACCAAAACAGACCTGGTCATGCATCCTTTCTGTTTTAAAAGAGAGGTTATTTTAGTAATGGTTTCAGAAGGAAAAAAAAATAATTTTAGGTAGGTCAGTCATGAAAAAGAGATCACACACAGAGTACAATCTGAGAAGTGAAAGCACAGATTTTAAAGACCTTTAGCTGGAAGCTGTTAACTAGCAGCCAGGCCTGTCTGTGTTTTCCCATCAGTGAGGTGTAAAACTGGGTAAAAAGGCCAACGTGGTCCGGGAACTAAAATCAGTGACTCTCCACTTTGCCATAGTGGTACTGCCTTGTATGTCCCCAGTGTATGAGGAGGCTCTTGGCCCTCATATGACTGCTGAACTGGGGCAGGGGACTGTTATGTAGGGACACTCCACTCCGAAGGAGCGGGATGGAAGGGATAGGGGGTAGAGAGTGGGAGGGAGGGTCTGGAAGGGGTGGAAAGAGGGCACTGTGATGGAGATGTAACCTGAAGTAATAAATAAACATTAAAAAAAAATCAGTGTCTCTCAGAGTGGGCTGCAGAACAGAGTAACTTTAAAATAGAAGTTACTTTAAAAATGCCACTGCTATACTCCCCCAACTGTTTTTTTTTTTTTTTTAAGATTGGTTTAGAAACTGAAACTATCAATATGTTTTATAAGTTCCCCAGGTTGAGAATTGTCTGGAGCAGACATGAGCAAACTTCCATAGCCCATAGGTCAGGTTTGCCTCCACGATCACTTTCCTTAAAAAAGTGACTGGAGCTCAGGCGTGTTCACTCATCTATGTACTGCCACCTTTGGCCACTTCTACACAAGGACAGCTGAGTGACTGCAACAGAAACCACACGTCCACAAAGCTAAGTGTGTTTAGTATGGAACTCAATGGAGAAATGGGCTGACTTGTAACCTATATGATCACACTGAAGGTTAGGGTTGTGTGTGCACATGTTTACATGCCTAATAGGTGTTACCCAAAACTTAGGAAATATTGTATGCTGGCTGAGTAGGATGTGTGTGTATATATGTTCTACTCACTCTGTTGTTACATGTGTAACAACAATTAAAGAAATAGAGGCCATGGATTTGCGAGAGAGCAAGTTATGGCCGGTAAAAACAAAACGGTTGGAGGAGCAAAGGGAAGGAAGAAATCGATATGATTATGTTTTCATTTCAAAAAATAAAAAGAGCAAGGAAATAAAATGTACATGATTTGTAATTCATACACATTAAAGAAAACCCAGCATTGGATTAGAAAGGTAAAAGATGTGTACAACTCTAAAAATTAAGAAAACTACTTACCAAAGATTTTCGGAGAGAATAATACAACAAAAGGACCACAGTGTGAACCTGTCCAACCACACACTCCTGAGGGAAGATGCTAAAGAATACCTATTTTAGAGACTGATCCCCTTTTTCTGGGGACCTGCATACACTGTCTATTTTAATTTATGACTGTGTTTTATGTTAATATAAAACACATCAAGAAAACAGAATATGCCAACACCTAATTATCATTTTAAAAATTATATATTCATACACATTACCCCCAAAAATTGTTTTTTGTCTCAGAGAGGATTATATTTTCTTTAATACAATTTTAAATTTGAGTTTTCTTACCTTAACATTTTCTATTGCCTCCAAAATTCTCTCTCTCAGGCTTGTAGAATCATTTATTTGAGTTTTTAGATTTCTGATGACAATTTCAAAATGATTTCCTTTGAGCTGACCAAGTCTGAGAGAATCTCCTACAGACCGAATATTAAACACATTCATTCTCTTCTTTTTAATTTCTTTTTCAATATTTTTCAACCTATAAGTGACAAATCACATAAAAATTTCAAATTTAATGCAAGCTTTAAAATGATAGTCGCCAGCAACACCTATGAAAATATAAATATCAAGGGAGGCTGGTAAGGTGGCTCAGCAGTTAAGAGCACTGGCTATTCTTCTAGAGGACATAGTTCGATTCCCAGCAGCCACATGGCAGCTCACAACCTTCTGTAACTCCAGTTCCAAGGGATCCAACATCCTCTTTGGCCTATACAGGCACCAAGCTCTCAAACGGCATGTAGACATGCAAAACAAAACACCCATGGGCATTAAATAAATATGTAAAATGCTTTGAGGAATTAATGTTAGTAACTACACACTAAAAACTCACTACTGTAAGACTAGGCTAACAGGATTACTTTTGTGCGACATGCACAAAAGGTATATCAGCCGCCTGCTTTCTCCTTCCTTCAAGCGGTAGAGCTTCCCAATAAGATCCTGACCCTCCTGTCCCAATTTGTCTCTCTCCTTCTTAGGGTCTGCCCCACCAAGATTACCAAAAGCCAGAACCCACTAGCATCAGTGATTCTTTTTAAACACTTCCATATTCAAACTTCCAGTGCTCTGCTAACTTTTAAAAACCAGATTTAGAATCACGTAAAAAAACAAAAACAACAAAAAAAATGCCTATTTAATTTGGTAGACTTCTTGTTGTCTCTCTCAATATATTTCTTGACATCTAGATCTGCTAGATGCTATTACTTGAAGGGTGTTTGAACTCCTACACACCCATGGGCCAACTCAAAATAATCTCCCTTCTCTTCCTAGGAACTAATATTATTTATTGCCTTGGGGTGTTAAAAATTAGCCTTTGTCTTAACAGTATGAGATCTGAATTCCTATAATTCAGACCCCAAAACAAAACAAAACAAATACCACCTGTTCATACGCAGGTCTTCAAAGAGTCTCTGTGCAAATAGTGCATGCTTCAATAGCTTGTAACTAAGCACCGAAGTATGGTAGCACATCCAATTAGGATGAATTCTGGTGCACAAGTTCTAACAGCTCTTAGAAATTTAAGGGAAATATCCAAAAGTTGCAGACTGAAGTACAAAAGTAATAACCACAGTATCATAGAATCCCTATTTTAAAAAAGAGGAATGGACATGGTTAAGTCTTTTTTAAAAATTATTTTGAAACTTCTCGACATAAACTCTCATATTACTTTATTATAAATATATAAATTACAGAGGTAGTATGATTTTCATGTCTGTGATGCGTGTACTCTGAAAAACATCTTGAATACAATAGATTAAGTGTTTGCTGTAGTTATTTTTGAGCAGTGCAGGCATGCATAAGGTGTTCCTTCTTGCTATTTTCTAAATCTTGATGAAGAATATATATTTCTTTTAAAAGGCAAAATTACTGCTAAAACTTCATTGCACTCAGAGGTGAAATTTGAGTCCTATACATTCTACTTAATAAAAATATATTTTAAATGAAGGGCTTATGATAAAAGTACTATAATAATTAAAAAAAATTTATAAATTTTATATATCTTCAGTTACACTTTTCTGAATGCAAGAGCATATTTAAACATAGTAACAGATATTGATAAACAATTCAGGCAATTTAAAATCCACCACTTGCCAGTTTCTATCCTAGAACTTTCTATTTTCTCTAAGATTGTTTTTTCTCTTATTGATGTGTGTGTTTGTGGGAATGTATGCCATGTGTGAGGGGTCCATGAGAGGCCAGAAAGGGGACACTTGTTCCCCTTGGAGCCAGACTGCAGGCAGTTGTGACCCTGTCAGCATAAGTGCTGGGAACTGAACTTGGGTTATCTGGAAGAACAGGAAGTGTTTTTAAACCCCTGAGCCATCTTACCAGCTCCAAATTTCATATATATCCAACACACATTTACAGGTGTGGAAGGTAATTATTTTATTAACACTGAATATGCTGCTTGGTATGTAATCAAGTAATTAACATCAATAGCAAGGAAAAGATGGTTCCAGTATTATTTTGAGTTTTAATCCTATACTTTATTAGAAAGCAATATGTCATTACCTCCCTGGAGTCACTTTTCGAACAACCATTGATTGATAGGTGATTGCTTTCTTGTCTTTAAGGCCCGCGTAACTAAAATCAGAAGGAATAACACCAAGTTTGACAGCTAAAAAACCAATTGCTTCAAACATCTCCAGATTTTCCTTTTGTAGGGTAAAAGCTGAAACAAAATAATTCCAGATTACAGAAGAGAAGACATCATAATTACATTTTTCACAAACTAACAGGTTAGAATAATGAACAAAATTATTAATGGTAAAAGTATGCTTTAATGAAACATAAAAGTAGCATTTTCAGCTGTCATTTAAAAGCATTTGTTGGCTCACAGGTGTGCATTAAAAACATTCACATTCTTTCCCTGGGCTTACAGGTCCTCCACATGGATCATTTTCATTCATACATCCTAAATTCCAATGCACAAAACTCCTGATTTGTTGCATTTTTAATCAACCTTCAGAAGTCAATAGCAGTTCTTCCTCAAATGCTTTTCAGGTTCCAAAGTTTAATGTTCCATAGTAAGCACTCTTCTTATTTTACAAATAATGTTACTATCAGTGCCTACATTAATAGCTGTCAATCATACAAACAAAGCAAGATGACGGTTGCTGGGAACTGAAAGGAAGGCATGATTATTCAATTGACATTAATGTCAGAATAGGAAAATGATAAGATTCAGATTAATGGTCACAATGAAGGTACAATGGTGGGCTGGAGAGATGGATCAGCCATTAAAGGCTAGGCTCATGACCAAAACCTCAAAAATGGATAAAATGATAAATTTTATATAATATATATTTTACTGTATTTTTATAAACAATTAAAACAGTGGTTCTCAACCTTCCTAACGCTATGACACATTAACACCACTCCTCATCCTGTGGTGCCCCCACACCATAAAATTATTTTCGTTGCTACTTCTTAACTATAATTTTGCTACTGTTATAAATCGTAATGTAAATATTTTTAGAGTTACAGATTTGTCAAAGGGGTCGCAGCCCACAGGTTGAGAACTACTGATTTAAAGGATAGTAAATTTATTACATAAATACATAGATGTGTATGTATGTGTAGAAGCAGAGAAATGTTTACATGAGCTACTTTGCTTCTTATTAAAGGTCCCCTACGCAAAATTTCTCTTTTGTTCTTAGACACTATTATCTTCATATTGTCCTCTTGGTGAAACATTAATTCTACCTTCAGTAAAATTAACTAACATTAAAAAGATTCCCATGTCTTGGCTCATTATTCCAAATCACTGATACAATTTCAAGTAGTATAAAAAATAAGAAGCCCTATAGGGAGAGTACAAGGATCTCCCTGGGAAGGGGAAATAGATTTTCTGGGTGGAGGAGGTGGGGTTGGGAACAGGAGTGATCAGGTGGTGGAGAGAGGAAAGCATACTGGGAGAAACTACTGGCACTGGTGGGGAGGCATTACGGGGCGAGGTGGAAAAGTACAATGGAAACTCCATGGAATCTATGGGGGTGATCCTGGCAAAGACTCCTAGTAATGAGGGACACAGAGCCTAAACCAGCCACCTTCTGTAACCAAGCAAGCAGCTCCAGTGGAGGGATTGGGACATCAACTCAACCACAAAACCTTCAACCTACACTTTGTCCTGCCTGCAGAGTGTGCTGGGACCAGAGCCTAGCTGAATCATCATCAAAGTGACCAGAGACACTTCATTCAGCAACTGATGGGAGTATATTCAGAGTCCCACAAACAAACATTAGGTGGAAGACTGCGAGGCCTGAGGAGGAAGAGGAAGGACTGGAGGAACCAAAGAGGTCAGGGACACATCATGAGAACACAGTAAAACAATCAGCTGACTGAGACTCATGGGGACTTAGAGATCAGGGAGCCTGTAGGAGTCTGACCTAGGTTCTCTCTCTCTCTCTCATATATATATATATATATATATATATATATATATATATATATATATA